>CM046882.1:235769287-236332837 GCA_025667525.1 Glebionis coronaria | reverse complement strand
TTCAAAAATAAAATAGGAATTACAAATGATACCGTAAATACAAAATTCTATAAATATATATATAGGAAATACAAATGATGCCTTAAATACAAAATTCTATAAAATATATACGGAAAGATGGTGAAACAATGCCTTAAATAAAAAATTCTATAAAATTGATTCCATAAAATGCTTCAAAAATAAAATAGGAATTACAAATGATGCCTTAAATACAAAATTTTATAAAAATATATATAGGAATTACAAATGCTGTCTTAAAAACAAAATTCTATAAAAATATATAAGGAAGGATGGTGAAACAATGTCTTAATTACAAAATTCTATAAAAATGATTCAATAAAATGCTTCAAAAATAAAATAGGAATTACAAATGATGCCTTAAATACAAAATTCTATAAAAATATATATAGAAATTACAAATGATGCCATAAATACAAAATTCTATAAAAATATATAAGGAAGGATGGTGAAACAATGCCTTAAATACAAAACTCTATAAAAATGCACAACAATAATATTAATTTCAAAAAAATTAATGTAAAAACGTTATTCATAACATTAACATATACGAAATTTATTACCTCATAAAATTCAAAAATACATAAAATATTTAAACAATATTATTAAAATTCTAAAAACTTTTAATGTAACAAACTTATTCATATCGTTAACGTATGCAAATTCAATTAACTCATAATTTTCTTAAATAAAATATATTAAACTACGTTATTTTTGTCTATTCTATGCTATATTATTAAAATATCAATGCCATAACTAACACTGCATATACTAAACTTCTAATACAAACACACATAAATTCAATTTTCGTTATAAAATATATACATAAAGCTAGCCCGTCCACCAGACGGATCTAAAGGCTAGTATATATATATATATATATATATATATATATATATATATATATATATATATATATATATATATATATATATACATATATATATATATATATATATATATATATATATATATATATATATATATATATATATATATATATATATATATATATATATATATATATATATATACATATATATATATATATATATATATATATATATATATATATATATATATATATATACATATATATATATATATATATATATACATATATATATATATATATACATATATATATATATATATATATATATATATATATATATATATATATATATATATATATATATATACATGTATATATATATATACATACATATATATATATACATACATATATATATATACATACATATATATATATACATATATATATATATATATATATATATATATATATATATATATATATATATATATATATATATATATATATATATATATATACATATATATATATATATATATATATATATATATATATATATATATATATATATATATATATATATATATATATATATATATATATATATATATATATATATATATAGGGTCACTTTCTTTTCAAAACTATTATTAGTGTCAGAACTGTCAAAACCTTTCTAAACAAATCATAATTTAGTAAATATTAAAGCTTTTTGTTTAATATAAAAGTGTAAATTTGTAAAATTACATTTATTGACTAATTTTTATTTAAATCCGTTTTAAAAAGTATTTATTTTCGGAATTTTTTTAAAACTTTTTTTAGTTACACACGTGAAAGACAATTTTTATTTATTTTTCAGAATGAAAAAGAATTGCTTTTCTTTTCTTTTAAAATGATAAGTTCATGTATGTTTTTAAGATTTTTTTTTTATAATTTTCTTAACATTCATATTTTTAATTAGTATGATACATACGTGTTCTTTAAGATAATGTAAGTCTTTAGCAAACAAAGAACATAAATGTTATACATAAAATTTAATATCAATTGAGATACGATTAAATTCAATTTTTTAATTATGTAAAACCAAGTACATAAACATTATACACAAAACTTAATACTGATTAAATACAATTGAAATATAAGTTTACACGTTTTCAAAGAACATAGGTGCACACATTGAACATGTATGCACAACTTCCACGAACATATGTGCGTGTCTTCAAAAAACATACTTGTATTTCTAATTTATTATCAAAAGCATTGTAACATATGCGAAAGCCTTCAAATAAAATATTTGCCCGTCTTTAAGGAGCCTTTTTAATTTGAGCTTCCTAAAAAGCAAAATGACTAGGATTAGTTAAGTATAAAAATAAATTACTACAAATATATTACGACAACTTAATATACCACTTATTTTATAAAAAAATAGTAAATAACATGCATGTATTATCACAAAGACATATATGTATTAGTAAAAAACATACAAGTTTATTTAAAAAAACATACATGTTTATTTAAAAAAACATACATGTTTATTTTAAAAAAACAGATATGTTTATTTAGCTTTTGTTTATTTAAAAAATATACACGTATTAGTAAAAACATGCATGTTTATTTTGTTGATCCCAAACTTAGATCGATTTAGCTTTATGTATACGAGATTAGATCAAGTAATAAACTTAGAGAAACCTTTGTATATGTTTATAATAATCTAAGTGTTATGCGGAATTAACACTTAAACAAGAACACACAAGATATAAACAAACTTTCACTTTGATTAATGATATCAAACTTACTTACAATGAAAGTAGTTTACGAATGAAAACTTATATGAAACATTAACCTAAAGGTCTTCTTTTATAGACATAAGAAGCCTTGTACAATAATCTACGTATCAGCTATTCTAGGTAAAGATAAATATAGAAAATACATTGTTGTTCCTATCTTTACTAGAAGTAATCTAGAATACAATAAACGCGTAGAGTATATCTTCCCATCAGTGCTTGTCTTCAATGTATCAACGCTTGACTTTATCTTGTCAACGCTTGAGCTTTCATCGTTTGTTTTGCTCCTGTCAACGCTTGTTTTACTCTTGTCAGCGCTCAAGTAGATTGGCTATAATTTATTCCCAACAATCCTCCCCTAAACTTGATATCCACTCCTATGATCAAGTTTCTGAATAAACATTAAGGACTAGGAGGAATCTTACAAACCTTCTCATATTGGTAATAAATAAATCTGATCAAGTCTTTTTCCACATCACTTAAATAATCAATTTCTAGCTGAGTGTTCTTCATCTTCTCCAAGGTATCCTTGGATATGAAATACTGACCATCCACAAGTAGATACTCAGCAAACTTTGTAGAACTTAAATGATAAACACCAGCAGCTGAATACAATCTCCATTGAAGACCACTAAGGTCATCTTCAAGATCCTTCCAAACAACAGGATCCTCATCTTTTGGTCCACACATTCTCTTGAATGTGGACCACAGTTTTATTCCATTGGCTGAAGTTGGTGCTTCAACCTCATACTTGGCCTCTAACAACCTCCATAGGTCTACCAAGTCTTCTCTGTCCAAACTTGCAAACAAATATATAAGGGTGGTAAAAGTGTGAACCTCTTTGCCATACCTTCCAATCTTCCAAAATCCACATTCATCATCTTCATAGCTCACAATTGGATTTTTGGAATCTAGTGGTAACACTTGTACCATATCTGAAGCTTCTAATGGTGAGAGCTTGAGACTCTTTCTTATGACAACTTCACTTGGATATAATGGATCCATATCTTTGGGAAACTCAAGAGGAACTCCCTTTTTCACTGGTCTGGGAACAAACATTGCCTTCTTGAGCTCCATTTCCTCTGCAAGTTCTTCCTTTCTTTCATCAGAAAGAAGTCTGAGAGTGTTTGCTTCCTGCACTCTAACCCAGATGGGATAAGCCTTGCATTCCAACTCATCAAATGTCAAAGCCCTCAATTTCTGATAAGTCCATCCTACTCCATGACATCTGAGCAACATGCAGTATAACTCCCCTCTATCCCTTTTCAACTATGAGAGAATATTGATTGCCTTGTGTTTCAAAATAACCTGACAATCTTTTTATACTCTGAGGAGAATCTCCAAATCCCATATCTGATCTGAAATGGTCAAGTGTGGATTCTCCATACATCTTTCTTCCCAAGCATGATACATTTGAACCACCTCTGGCATATCAAAGTCAACCTGCAATTTCAACTCTCTCAATTTCTCCTTGGCCAACTCATCTCCATACTCAAGTCTCTTTGGCTGTTCTAAGATCATAACACTTGAGTATGAGCTAGCTTCATCACTTCCTTCTTTCTCTTCTGAAGTGACAACAAATGGTGCCTCTTTCACCTCCTTTCTATCTTGTTCCATGATTTGTGCAGCCAACCTTCTATCAAACTCAATTTGAGCTGCATTCTTTGGAACAACCTCTTCTACCATAATACCCTTACCCTTATCTAATGGATCATTTGTTGGTAAGGTAGATGGTGATACCTGTGAAGAAACCTCCTTGATGATAGATGATGACTGGGATACATCACCCTCATGTGCAGGTCTGTCAACGCCCAATTTTGCTGTGTTAGCGCCCAAAATATTTATGTCAGCGTCCAAATTCTCCTTGTCAACGCCCAAATTTCCTACCTCAGCGCCTTTTGCAATTTCCTCCAACATGGCTGTAAATGATAAATTTAAGTTTGTAGGAGAGACTAAGGACGTATCAAAACCTGTCTGTTTCTTCAAACTTGTAAGGGCCTCAGCAACATCCAAAGATTGACCATCATGGATGCCCTTGTCACTCATATTTATTTGATCTTCCTCCCCTTTGGAAGATTCCTCCATCCCTCTCCTTGCACTAGCAGTCTCCAAAATTACAATCCTCTCCCTCAATTGCTTGAGTTCAAGGCCTTGTGAGCTGACAACTTGTACCAAGTCTGCATTTTGCTTTTGCAAGCTCATGCAGACTGCCGTCAATTCAAGTAGAGTCATTGGTTCCAGTCTGCCCTCTTCTAAAATAGGTATTTGACCTCCCAAGTAAGATTCATTGGGCATGGATGAGGACTTAATGATGGTGAGACTGCCTTGGCCAGCTTCTAAGCCAGAACCAATAGTCCCAGCCTCATCCATAGCACCAGCCACACTTGTGGTGGTGGTTCTCTCTACTACATGGCTAGGACCACCAGAGGAGAACACTCTAGTAGTCCTTTGGCGTTTAATCAACCTATATTCAGGGGGTGTAGAAGATGATGTGGATTGGGTGGATGTGGGTTGGTTATGGGGTGTTTGGGTCTGTGAAGGTTGTGTGTCAGCGTTGGAAATAGGCACATCAACGCCAACATTTAACGTGTCAGCGTCGAAGGGTTTTTGGTCAATGTGCATATGTTCAGGTGAAGGTAATGGTTCAGGGACTGGGTCAATTTGGGGTTGGGGGTCTGGTTGGGGTTGAGCTGCTGCAATGACAGCAAGCATAGCTTGGGTTAAAGGTAGGTCACGATGTGGGGGTGAATTCATCTTCATAAAAATTGCTTTCTTTTGCACAGGGATCTCATAAAAATTATTATGATCCCTTGTGCAGTATCCTTGAACATCAAAAACCATTTGTAAAAATCGGGGATAAGCTAAAGTCATTTTGTTCCCCTTATTTTTACACATGCCCTCAAAAATCATTTTAGAATAATTAAATTTTTGCCCAGTTGCAAGGCACACAATAGCACTGGCAATAGACCTATTGATCTCATTGTGTGTAGTACATTTGGGACTCAAACATTGAAGGAGGACATGTATGAGGTACTTCCAGGCTGGGGGAAACTCCTGTTTATGATATTTATTTAAAGTTCCTTCATCAGGAAAAGGATAACCCAAAGCCCGTAGTCCTTGTTCTATTTCACTAATGGGAAGGGTGGCTATACCATCAACATCATCAAGATGCAAGGCTTGGCGTACCAAAGCCTCAGTAACCACCCAAGGTCTCCCATGAACAATAGAAGTTAATGTAGTCACTCTATTAACTGTTGAGGAACTTACATTGTTCCAAAACTGTTTAATATGTGTGACAGGAATGAGTGGTGCATGAGAAAGAGCATACCTAAAAGGAGATGCGTTCAAATACGCCACCATTTGTGTGTATTGGGGAAACAGAGCATCATCAGCTTCAAGATACGCGATCATTTTGTGTTGGCTTCTGAACCCCAATTCCAATTCTGATGGTTTAAACTTTGGTGCCATTGTTGAAAGCTGTGAAAATGATTGATGAAGATGAAGTTGATAAGAGAAAATTTGTGTTAGACAAGAATTATAGGTACCCTGTTTAAAAATAGGAGCCAAATATATAGAAGAAGAAACTGCATGTGATTGGCCCAAAAAGAGGCAAGTATTTTCAAAATACAATCATGAAAATATTGAAAAAGAATAATTTTATCTCATGCATTAAATGAAGTTTATCTGCTCCCAAAATTACGGCCTGAAAATATGTCAAAAAGTAACAACTGGGTAGGACCCATTGAGTGTCAACGGTAAAAAATAACCTATCAACGCCCAACGGCTATAATCTTGTCAACGTTTGCCTATAGCCATGGCAGCGTCTAAATTGGTCATAACAACGCTTGGAAATATACTTGTCAGCGTCCAAAAATAAAAATGTTTAAAAATGAAAAATGACCTTAACAAAGTAATTTATCCTAGAGAAGATATCCAAAAAGCTGATAATTATTATAGGGCGGCAAGCACTGTCCAGTTATGCACACTTGCTTATGCAAGATAGACATAACAATCCTTTAGTATCCCTTACTAACCAAAACTCTTAACAACTAAGTTACCTTATAAAATTCCTTGTTACTCCCAGGTAAATCCCATAACGAAATTATTCCCAAGTCTCCCAACAGACCACAACCAATTCTAGGCCAAAAATGTCTTGGCAGCATGCATAGTATATCAACTTTGCATGTTACAGTGCCTCATGATTTAGTAAAACTAACTCATACTCACCTGTGGACACAATCGAGAATTGTGATAAGAGTATCATATGGATACCCAAACATCCTAAAGGTTCCTAAAACCTCCCCTTAAACTATGATACATAAGTTGCTAAAAATATGCATGAACATAAAAATTTATGTCAAGATAGGAATGAAAAATTCCAACCATCATCCATAAATAAAAACTTGTCCAAATGCTTCTCCAATGATCCATAAGCAACTCTGTATCCAATGGTATACTGCTAACACCACCTGCACATTTAGACTGAAAACCACAAAACTAACATTTGTTGCTGACAACGCCCCGATAACACATGACAACGTTGAGGGAAGCTTTGTCAGCGTTAGGCAATTACATTGTTGACAACGTCACAAAAACACTTATCAGCGTTCAAGCAACCTTTGTCAGTGTTAGAAAAATATAGTGGAAAATCTAAATCGTTAATGAGACCAATAACAATGCATCATCCTGTACATACTTTTACAAAAAGACTCTAAAACACATATTATGTGAGATTGATCATTCCAATACTTGTTACCAAGTATTGAAACCTCCCAGCATCAAAATGTTTAGTTAGTAAATCTGACACATTTTCCTCAGTGTCAACCCTATCTGGTTGTATTAAACCCTTCTCAAAACAATCTCTTATGAAATGGTGTCTAATTTCTATGTGTTTAGTTTTAGAATGATGTACAGGATTCTTAATGATGCATAAAGTGCTGTTATTGTCAACAAATATCTTGGTATGCATGAAATTATACCCATAATCCAACAGCTGGTTCTGAATCCACAAAACTTGTCCACAACAAGCAGCTGCAGCAACATACTCAGCTTCAGTTGTAGAATTAGCCACCACTGTTTGTTTCTTGCATTGCCAAGATATCAACCTGCTCCCAAGAAACTGACATCCACCAGTTGTGGATTTCCTATCAAATTTATCACCTCCATAGTCACTGTCTGAATATGCAATCAGCTCCAATGGTGAATCTTTTGGGTATCACAAACCAAGACTAGGTTAGCATCTTAGGTACCTAAAGATCCTCTTCACAACATAAAGGTGACATTCTTTGGGAGTCACTTGATGGCGTGCACAAGCACACACAGCAAACATGTTGTCAGGTCTGGAGACTGTAAGATACATCAAGGATCCAATCATGGATCTATAGTGCCTGACATCAACATCTTTCCATCTCCAATCTTTCCCCAAGGGTGTTCTCTATCCATAGGAGTGGTAGCCCTCTTTTCATGTAGAGAAAAGCTAAACTTCTTCAAGATCTTAGCCACATATTTATCCTGGGAGATGAAGATACCATATTCTTTCTGCCGAACTTGTAAACCAAGAAAGAAGTTCATCTCCCCCATAGCACTCATCTTGACTTTATCTGTCATAAGCTTGGAGAAATCCTCACTCATCTTTGGATCAGTAGACCCAAAATGATGTCATCAACATAGACCTGGACAAGCAACACATCCTTGCCTTTCTTCTTTGTAAATAGTGTCTGATCTATGGTGCCCCTTTTGAATCCATTGTCCACTAAATAAGTAGACAAAGTACCATACCATGCTCTTGGGGCTTGATGAAGTCCATACATAGCCTTTTTGACTCTATACACCTTGTCTGGATTCTCTGGATCCTCAAAACCAGGAGGTTGCATCACATATACCTCCTCAACAATTGTACCATAGAGGAAGGCACTCTTGACATCCATTTGATAGACAGTGAAGCCCATGCAGGATGCATAGGCTAAAAAGATCCTAATAGCTTCAATCCTTGCAACTGGTGCAAAGACTTCCTCATAGTCTATCCCCTCCTCTTGTGTATATCCCTGAGCCACTAACCTTGCCTTGTTTCTGACCACAATACCTCTTTCATCTCTCTTGTTTCTTAGAACCCATCTTGTCCCTATAGGTCTGACATATCTGGGACAATCAACCAGCTCCCAAACATCCTAAATTGCAAATTGGTGAAGCTCATCCTGCATTGCTTCCACCCAACTTGGTTCTTTGAGAGCATCAAATATTTTCTTGGGTTCCTATTGTGACAGAAAACAGGGATACAAACATGCTTGCACAAGAGGGGTATCAACCTTCTTGTGAATATTGGCAATAAACCCACCAAGACCTTGATGAGATCTTCTAGTCTGAACTGGAGTCATAATATCAAAAATGATTTGAGAAGTGGGGTGATTCTTCATAGTGGAAGTGAGAACTCCTCTTTCAAAAAGTCTGGTGTCCTCAACCTCATTCTCCATGTTGCCAATATCTTCTTCATCAGACTCTCTTTCATCAACATGAGGATGAACCTCTTCATATATATGGGAAGGTTCACCTTGTTCAAAAATGGAAGAGAAAAGATGTGTAGAAGTGTTGTCAACGCCTGAACCTTGTTTGTCAGCGCTTGGGCTAACAACGCTTGAACTGTTGTTGTCAACGTCTGAGCCATCAACGTCTGAATTGGTCTTGTCAGCGCTAGATTTGCCTTTGTCAGCGCCTGAAGGACCATACATGTTTGTATCTGGTGGTACTTGGAGACCACCATTATCTTTACCAGCAGCAGCAGCAGCAGCAAAAGCATCTGTCCAAATGGGAATTGTAACAAATTCTTGGATAGGAGATGACTTCTCTGCTTGTGATCCAACCTTCTCATGAACCTGTGTACCTGAAACATCAACAACTTGTTCTTCCACAACATTTGAAGTTACCTTCACAATGTCTGGATTAGTGACAGGCATATATTTAAAGTTCTAGATAAAGGTTCCAAGTCAAACAACCAATTAGGACTACTTTCAGGATCACTAGGTTTATTCTCTAAAAACCTAACATGTACTCTTTCAAGTATACATTTTTCCTCTTTAAGATAAACCCTATATCCCTTGCTCTGCACTGAATACCACATGAAGTAGCCTTCATCACCTTTTGCACTAAATTTACCTAAGGCATCACTAGTGTCTAAAACTACTACATGACAACCAAAAGGTCTGAGAAAACCAATATTAGGTTTTCTTCCCCAAAGTAACTCATAAGGTGTTTTGTTATGAATTTTGTTAACCAATGATCTATTTTGAACATAACAAGCTGTATTAACAGCCTCAGCCCAAAAGGCTATAGGAAAATGAGCATCAGCCAACATTGTTCTGGCTGCTTCAATTAGGGTTCTATTTTTCCTCTCAGCAACCCCATTTTGCTATGGGGTTCTTGCAATACTAAATTTCCTAGTAATTCCTTTCCTGGCACAGAAATCATCTAGCTTCTTATTCCTAAATTCACCACCATTATCACTCCTAAGCATTTTAACTTCATTGCCAGACTTCTTTTCAATCTGAGTGATAAAATCAATTAGAATATCAGCTGTGTCACTCTTCATAGCTAGAAAGAATGTCCAAGTAAACCTAGAAAAGTCATCTGTGATAACAAAGCAATATGACTTACCATTCAAACTTTCTATATTGGTTGGAACAAAGAGGTCCATGTGTAGCAAATGAAGAGGTCTAGAACTAGAATGCACCTGTTTGGACTTGAATGAGACCTTGTGCTGTTTGCCTTTAAGACATGAAACACAAGAGTGGTCATTGTGGAAGGCCTTCTCAGGCAAACCATCAACCAAGCCAAGTCTTACAATCCTATTTATATTTTTAAAATTTATGTGCCCTAGTCTCTTGTGCCACAAATTACTCTCATCTACTGAAGCTTTAGCATAAAAACAAGACATATTGTTATTCATTCTAATCCCATTCAGATTCACATTGTATATGTCCTTATGCCTAGGTGTTCTATATTCAATATATTTCTCATCAGGGATCTTATAATCCTTGCTTAACACCAAACATTCAATATCAGTAAACAGAACTTTATTTTTGTTATCACAAACTTGTGATACACTAAACAGATTGTAATCAAGTTCTTTTACCAAAAATACGTTTTCAAAACGCAAGTTCTTGGTGAGAAGGGTTCCTTTGCCTGTGATAGTGCCATATCCGCCTCCAAAGTAAACCTTATCACCATCCTTAATGGGAGTGAAGTTGGTCAAATAGTCTTCCTTCCCTGTCATGTGCCTTGAGCATCCACTATCCCAATATCCATAATCATTGACCTGTCTTTGAATGCCCTACACATAAAGAAAACAAATTAGTTTTCTTTGGGAACCCAAGCCTTAGAAGACTTGGATTCATCTGGTTGTTCAATAAGAACAGACTTAGTTCTCATAACAACCCCATTTTCATCCTTCTTAGGATGTAATACCCAGTTAACCCCAATAGGTTTTGTAATGACCTTTGAAATGTAATTGAATCTGTTGCAGGTCATTGAAATCCCATTATCATTAGGGATTTGATCTGTCTTGGGTCTCCATGTTAAGCTTGAAGAAGCTTTAGACCCCTTACCCTGTGGTTGCAAATATTTAGGTCTGGTCACGTTTCTGTCAGCGTTGGAATTGGTCTTGTCAACGCTGAAGTTTCCCTTGTCAGCGTTGAACCTAGGGTTTGCTACAGAAACCCATTGCCTATTAGACCAAGTATTTGTCTTTTGAAATGGTCTTTGTCCATGAGTGTTAGACCCTCTAGTAAAGAATGGGGCAGGTCTAATCACTTGTGGACTTTGCTGCACACAAGGTTTGGGTCTGACAACGTTTGACTTCCTAACAACGTTGACTTTGTTCTTGTCAGCGCTGAATTTGTTCCTGTCAGCGCTGGCTTTGGGAGCGTTGACACACTTATATGCCAAGTGTGAAAAGCTACCACAAGTGTAACAGGCTTTTCTAGACACAACCCTAGGTCTAGAAGAGAAGAAGCCTGTTCCATCATTGCTAACTTGGCTCTTAGGTGACCTAGTATTCCTATACATCTCTCCATACTTAATGCTAGGTTTTCTAATAGTGTTTGAGCCAAGGTCAACAGTTTTACCAGTGATTGGGTTAGTAACCTTAATGGGAGTTGACTCATTGGGACTTTCACATAACAAGCCACCCTTAACAAATAATGTAGGGTTAGCCTTCTTCCATTCATTCAGGTCAGTCAGTTTTTGTTGATACTCTTCAACTGGAGTGACAACTCTTGGTGGAGGAATGAATTCCTCCTCTTGGAGTTCTGGCAAACCAGTCCAAGATAGGTCCTTTTGTTGGACACCATAGAAGTCACCAGCTGGTGGTGGAACCACAGAGTAGTCTTTCATCCCAATCCCAGTCATGTCCTTAGGATCCCTTTGTTTACCCACACAGTCTCCTAGGGTTTGAGTGGCTCTATCAAATCTTTGAATTTTAAGGCCAACATTGTCTTTATTCTTAATGGCCTCATCTAATTTAGCCTATAACTCACCATTAACCCTTTCCATGATGTTTCTAATATCCATACTAGCATTTCACTCATGTTTTAAGATATTTATTTTATCTTTTAAGTCAAATTCCATTTTCTTGTATTCAGAAACTGTCTTCTCAGTTTGAGTGAGAGCTAGTTGGTAATTAGACAGTTTGCACTTTTAGTACTCACATCACTTAATAACCTTAACACCTCTTTGTTAAGTTTCTCAGTGTTTAACCTAGAACCTTTACTACAAAAAGCATCATTGTATACCTCATTATCAGATGAAGAGGAGGAGTGTGCCATGAGAGCATATTCAACATGCTCTTCTTCTTCAATTTCAACAACCAAAGCTTTATCCTCTTCCACATCCTTAGCCAGATAGCTCCAATCCCATCCCATACCATCAATTCCTTGAACTGCAACCATGGCTTTAGGATCCTGAGCTTTAACAATTTGACTTGAGGGTTTACCAGCATCAGATCTTCTAGGAGATCTACATTCCCTCATGAAGTGCCCCATACGATGACAGTTGTAGCATTCAACTTTGGATTTATTAAATCCAGCTGTGTCTTTTGCATTGAAGGTCATTTTCTTTTTAAACCTTCTGTTCCACCTGTTTGCTCTTATACTAGCAAGATCCATGTTCCACTTAATGTCCATCTCTTCCAAGTGCTCATCATTTATCTGCTCAAGGTCCTCATATGTAATCACTGAACCATGGGAAAAGAAGCAATATAAGCACATACAGTATCCAAATCCAAACCAACAGGTTTAACTCTTGGGGAGTCACTTTTGAAGGTGTCAGCGTCTGAAAATGAGACGTTGACATGACTTGTTCCAGCGCTGACACATGATGATCCAGTAACTGGATGCATGTAAGAGTCCTTCTGATTGAATTGACCTTCACTATGAGAGAAGAAGGCCATGTTACTGTTGGTAGACTTGCTTCCATGCTCTAAAAGAGTTTCATCTTCCAACAGCCTTAGTTTGTTGTAAATGTCATCAAACGTGGAATTTTTGTAAGTATTATTGGCAAGAATAGATCTTGCCTCAATCTTTCACGCCTCACCAAGACTTTTAAGAAAGGTAGCATTAATGTCAACATCACCAAGTTGTGTCCCCATGAAGGACAATCTGCTTGTAATGTCAAGCAATCTGCTTCTCACACTACTCAGCTTCTCATTGGGTTGAGCTTTGAAAACAGCATAATCATGCATGAGTTGTTTCTTCTTTTCTTCCCTGGTATCTGCATTGCCACTATATGCAACTTCAAGAGCTGCCCAAAGGTCTTTAGCGAAATCATAACCTCTGTGTTTATGCTGGTTCTCTTGTCCCAAATAGACTTTCAGAATATTTAGGGTTTTCATGTCAACCCTTTTCTTTGCTATGTCTTCAGCAGACACAACTCTACCATCTTCAGGTTTTTCTTTCTTATCTTCTTCAGAACATCCAGCAACAGCTGATCTTTGAGAAATAGCATCAACAATCTTTTGGGCTTTATCGAATGTGTTTCCATATTCAATGATCTCCCAGAGTGTGTAGTCATAGATCCCTAGATATTGCTCAAAGTTGAATTTCCACAATTCAAAGTTGGTTGCATCAAGCATGGGAATCTTGATGTTTGGTAAAGGTGAGGAGGAGGAGGAGGTTATTTCTGACATGATGTTGTTAGGGTTTTTGAGAAAATTAGGGTTTTGGTGATTTTTAGGGTTCTTGTGTTCTTTAAGATCAAAAGTTCCTCAACAAGCTCTGATACCACTTGTTGATCCCAAACTTAGATCGATTTAGCTTTATGTATACGAGATTAGATCAAGTAATACACTTAGAGAAACCTTTGTATATGTTTATAATAATCTAAGTGTTATGCGGAATTAACACTTAAACAAGAACACACAAGATATAAACAAACTTTCACTTTGATTAATGATATCAAACTTAATTACAATGAAAGTAGTTTACGAATGAAAACTTATATGAAACATTAACCTAAAGGTCTTCTTTTATAGACATAAGAAGCCTTGTACAATAATCTACGTATCAGCTATTCTAGGTAAATATAAATATAGAAAATACATTGTTGTTCCTATCTTTACTAGAAGTAATCTAGAATACAATAAACGCGTAGAGTATATCTTCCCATCAGTGCTTGTCTTCAATGTATCAACGCTTGACTTTATCTTGTCAACGCTTGAGCTTTCAGCGTTTGTTTTGCTCCTGTCAACGCTTGTTTTACTCTTGTCAGCGCTCAAGTAGATTGGCTATAATTTATTCCTAACATATTTAAAAAAACATACATGTTTATTTAAAAAAACATACATGTTTATTAAAAAAAATACATATTTATTAAAAAAACATATTGTTTATCTAAAACGCAAACCTAATGCCACAATTCAAAACTCACAAGCTTTGTTAAAAATTGGTTGGCAATAGATGTCAAGATCTCGAAACACCAAGATGAAAATTTATTCATATTATAAAAATAATTTGTACCACTACTACGTTACAAAATGGTTTTTAAACAATTAATATAATAATCAAAAATCATGTGATGACCATGAAACCAAATGAAAGGCCAACATTGATAATGACATAAAAATGTAAACTCAGAATGAAAATCAATAAAATTGGATTCATTATCAAATAAAGAGGTCAAACCTTAAATGACCTTTATTCATCATATATACTTTTTTGTTCGTGGGATAAGATAGTGACGCGAGACAAAAAGAAACTCAAAATCCAGTCCATGAAGATAACAAATCTGAAAAAACATTTAAACCCATCATTCAATGACCCATGTTATGACATAATAACCCATGTGTTTTGACAGAAAATACTGAAATCAAACAACCCTTAATTAAAAAACATAAAGTGGTAAGAATATTATTTTTAACCTAATAAAAATGGGCAAGAGGACTAGATCTGACCTTGCCGCTTCTTGTGCAAGCACATCGTCTTCCACCACCACAACCAAATAATAAAGTTACTCAAAATATTTAGATGTATATTATTGAAATACCTACAGGATCTGTTAGATTTTGAAAACCATCGACGAGATGAACCAACATTGGTGTTCGGATGATGTAAAGATGGCACGAGAGAAGAAGGCGGTAGCGGCGAATTTGATGGCGCGCCTCATGTTGAATAACACCACCACCATGACGGTGGTTACCGGTTTAGATCCATCATATACGCGGTGGTAGATAATTATTAGGTTGTTTTTCTGGCGACCTTTTTGAAGAAGGAAGAAAGAGATTTTATAAAAAACTGCGTACATGGGTTTTCAGAAAGTGAATAAAACATATTGATTATTTCTAGTATATTTTTAGGGTAATTTATTAAAATCAAATTCACATATTGCCCCTCAATAACTATTAATTGGTTCTGACAGTTCTGACATTAATTTGGGTTCTGAAAAGAAAGTTACACTATATATATATATATATATATATATATATATATATATATATATATATATATATATATATATAAATATATATATATATATACATATATATATATATATATATATATATATATATATATATATATATATATATATATATATATATATATATATATATATATATATATATATATATATATATATATATATATATATATATATATATATATATATATATATATATATATATATATATATATATATATATATATATATATATATATATATATATATATATATATATATATATATATATATATATATATATATATATATATATATATATATATATATATATATATATATATATATTAGCGTCGTAACCCGCCCAACGGGCGGGGTCGTTTTTTTTCTTGAAGACAAGGACTTGTGGTTTGTGTTTTTTTAGTTTTTTTAGTTTGTAATTTAAAATTAAGTATATTTTTGTTATAGTTTACGCTAAATTATGTTTTATATACAATTTAAAATGTATTAATTTTTTTAATTTTATTATATTATTTTGTTGTGGAATGTGTTTTATTGAATGAATACATAGTTTCTTGTTGAAGTTGTGTATGATTTTGTAATGATTTGTGTCAAATCACACATCAAAATATCATCAAAATACCTCCTAAATAGACCAATAAAACCAAAATATGCTAAATATAAGTGAAAGTATATTTGTTATACTTCTTGGGGGTAAAAAGGAATAAAAACGATGATTTTAGGATGCGTTTCGTCGATGTGTACACTTTTTTTAGATGCGAATGGGGTCTATGTTTATCCATGGGCACACCATTGGAAAGAGCACAAGATTACAAGTCCAAATATACTTTTCATTTCTTATTAGAGTTGTTTGATACATCTTTTATGGACCTGGCAAGCCTATCTATTATATAAGCCCAACACAAGCCCTGCTAAACTACTTTTATATATAGAGGTTTGCATGCTCGTTATTAAAACCATGGATAGCCCAGTTGGTATGCTTAATTGCGTACAAGTGGATACTGGGTAGAAGTTACGTAACCCGCGTAATAGGCGGGTATGTTTTCTTAATTTTTTTAACAAAAAAACGTCGCTTGATTTGTTATATTGGTTGACGCTTAAACATACAGGGTTTAACCATTTTTTTCGTAATGCTAGGTTTAACTATTTTTATTATAAAAAATTAACTTTTGATTAAGTTTAGGTTTGGGACACTCATGGAACTCATTATGTGTCATTCGTTGTACATAAATACATTGTTATGTGTTTGTTCTACTATTGTTTTTTTATGCATTGTATCTTATATTCATTAATTTCTTTGGAATGTTGATCATCCGGGACTAACGCGAACTGTTTAAACCTTACCAAAATTTGATAACTTGACAGTCTCCGAACACTACAAGTTCAAAGAAGAAAATGTAGCTTTGGTCGGGTATATCAAAATTTTTGCTTACCAATTCAAAAACAGCATTAAAAACAATTAAATCAACCCATGAGTTATCTAACTCTCTAATATTGATTTACCTCAGATATAGCAAATGATGGTGCTTAACCTACTTTTCAAGTCTTTTGGTTGTGTTAGTTTCTTTCGACCAAGATTTCAAGAGTATTAGTGTGATATTTTTTAGTTAATGGTAAATGGGATTGTGATTTTTCGACTACACTTGAAATTTAAATATACACACGACATTTTCTATGAAATGTCAACTCTTGATGTTAATATCTCAAGCGTAGATTTGTTTGTTTTTTAGCGTGGAGGCCTCATGTATGAGAAAAAGATATTAATGTAATTGGATTATTTTTTTTGAACTTAAAAATGTAATTAGAATCATTGTAGCCTTATCGATTGAGCAGGTTTGTTAGTGTGTAACATTGTGTAATTTTGTACTATAAATTATAAAGGTATAAATCTCTACAAAGGAACCCAACCTGGTCAACCGGTTTGTAAGCATCGTTTTCAAACTCGGGTCGATCCGGTTGAGCTGGTTCCGATCAAAAAACGGATCATATTGACCCGGATAGACCCGCCGGGTTTGGGATGACACGAGTCAACCCGGTTCTCGAGACCCGACCGAGTTTTGATTTTTTCGGGTTTTAAAAAAATTATTATTTAAATTTTACGTATTTGAGACAAAATTTTATTTTTACATATTATATTGATATTGGTTGGTAAAAAATTTATATATCTTTAATGTAAGGGAGAGTTTTTATATATAACTTTTTTTTAATTATTAAAAATATAAAAAAAAAATAGAAAACCAGGTTAACTCGGGTTGACCCGGGTCGACCTGAATACTTGACCGGATCAATTTAAAACCAGGTTACAAAACATTGTTTGTAAGTACTACTTCGAGCCAATTTCTAAAATGAACCAAACCTTCAAATATTCGGTATATACTTTTACTCCTTTTTTTCTCACAAACAATTGTTCTTCAAATATTCGGTATACACTTTTACAAATCGCATGTTGTAGCAATATACAGTTGCTAAAGGAGCATCCAAATATTTCTGTTCATATACCGTCAATGATCAACCTGGTGATTTTTATAAGTGCTCCACCACTCTTTCCCTATTGTATTTTCTATTTAAAGATAAGTCGTACAAAATTAGCCATGTCCTAACTCTGACCCTAGCAAAGAATGCTTTAGGTGCTCCTGAACAAAGAAGATAGCAAGGTGACTATATATCACAGTTAATATGATTATCATCATGTCAATTCCTATTTCGTAATTCGTAAAGCAAACTTATTGCAGACATTAGTTCCTAATTCCTTAAGTTTGTTTACAAAACTGATAAAAACATAATAAGTATTATAACCATTCTATAATAGTAACTGCGGCAATGGGATAATTTATAGCACGGTTACTCAATAAATCCAAAGCATACACTGCTACATACACAACATAAATGATAGCAATTAAGCTGCTAAATACTGACCAGTAGCTTACCGTGCTTTAAAAATCTTCACCTAGATTCAGGTTAATCCTTGTCGTCTGTATGTTTCTCTTTAATCCACTTGATAGAACTGTTTAGATTTCTTTGTGATGATCCTCCTTCGTTAACACTACTTCTAATCTTATCTTTGATATCCAATGCCTTTTCTCTGAATGTTTTGTCACTGAGAAGTTGTGCTATCTAATTTTTTACTTCTTCTCGTGTGATGATACCAACTTCATCTTTAACCTGGTTTTAGCCTATGTATAATGATGAGACTGCTTTTATACATAGTCTCATCGTCCAAATCGGGCTTAAATTGCATAAAATATCATCAAAACTGCCAAATATATGCTCGTGTTTGTTGCTTGTGTATTTTAGGTACGGATATTAAGGAAATGACAAAAAGATCACAAGAATCATTCAAAAACGAACACGGGAAACGAAGCCGCACAATGAACCGGACCCGAATCATGATTTTCCAAATTAGTCCTTGAAGAATTGAAGAAATACAAGTTTGGTCCCTCATCTTTGAAGACTTGTCACAAATGACCCTTCAATAGTCATTGGTACAAGAAAAATCCTTGAAGTATTGAAGAATGTCAAGAATAGCCCTTGGAATTGGATAAAATTGCATTTATAGTCCTTGCCTAAAGTTTACTTAAACAAAAGGACTGAATTTGACAAGTTGGAAAAGTTGCTTATAAAGGGAATTGAAGTTTAGGCTGTTTTAATACAAAGTGAAAGAAGGAATAAACCTTGGGGACTATTATTGCCAGACAATATAACTCACCCCAGCCTATCATCCTGCCATGTCACCCACTCCACCCACTCACAGCCCACCACGTCACACCCCTATCCCAGTCACCCTTCCACTACTGAGTTTATTAATTAAACTCAGTCAACCAGTCAACCCTCCCTGATTTCCCACCAAAACATGTTTTTAAAACGAATTTTCCCCAAATCAGATTAAACACTCTTAAACACCCATATAAACCCTAATATTGTCCAGTATCAATTGATTTAAAAACAAAGGGTTTTTTCCCTATTTGTGCAGAATGATGATTAAGCTTATTGTCACCAAAACCCACATCCCAAATCATCCCCAAACACACCATGTGACACCCCCAAGATTCCCATTGCACGTCTCTTTCCCACAAAACCCCAAACCAGACAAAATGAACATCCAAGATGGTTTTCCTTGGTCCCCAAGACCAAATAAACGTCCCAAGATCAAAAGTAACAGCTGGCATGTCACTTTCTTCATCAACAAGCACATGTGAGCCTTTTGACCAAATTCAAACAAGAAGACCCAAGGGCAGCTTAGGAAATTCATGTAATAGGGTTTCAGCATTCTAGTATCTTCTTGTAGCCATTATATAAGGCAGCTTATCATTTCATTTTTTTCTTGTTCCTGATTTTTTTCCTTGGTCACAAACTTGTAATGCCCGTTTTATTAAGGAATGAAACTTGGTTAAGTGTTGTTGATGAAAAGAATCCAGGCTCCATTTTACTTTCTGCTATTTGATTTTGTGTGTATTTCAGTCTTGTTTGGTGGTTGTTTAAGTGACATAGTTCCAAAAAATTCAGTTTTCAAAAAGTCTGTTTTCAAAGATTTTCTCAAAATCTTTTTCTTTTTTTTATCATTAACTATTTACTGTATCAAAAGCTTCAAGATTGTAGCTTGAAGCTCTTGATTCTTGGAGCTTTCTTCTTGGTTTGTTGTGGTGTGCAGGAAACAAGAAGTAAACAAGAACCATTTTTATCCATTTTTTGTCAAGCAAATCTTCATAAGCATCTCAGCAAAGTTCTGCACAAGCCCGAGCTTGTTGGAGGTGACTTTTCAGTCACTGTTGGGCCTGGATGTAGGGCCAACAAGGTAGCATTCTTGTTCTTAGTTTTCAGTTTTCAAAATTCTGTGTTTTGTATGATTTGGTGAATCTGCATGCAAGTTGGTTAAGTGCTTGTTTCTTGGCTTGATATTGATTATTTTGATGTTGTATGCATGCTAGAAGTTATTAGAATCAGTTTGGATTGGATTTGCTTTGATTTTGTTTGAAAAAATCATTTTCAGAAACTAAAGGGAGTGTTTGGCTTAGGGGTTAACTTGGGTCAATTGGCAAGATTCTTGGTTAAAAACCTGTTTTATACACTCAACAAGTTAGTAGTAGGTGATAGTAGTACTTGTCTTTCAGTTTGATAGGTTTTTAAACACATTTGCATGCATAAAAATTGGTAAAACAGTCAAATCAGTTAATCCTTTGCTCTGCCTGTTTTGTGAAAACTTGGTGCATCAAATCTTGGTAACTGTTAGACTCTAGGGTTAAGTAGGATTGTGAATCAGTTTTATGCCATGTTATTGATTTGTGTGCAAGATCTTAGGGTTTAAAATCCGTTTTTGTGCTTGTAATCAATAGTTACTGTTCATCAGATACTTGCATGCTTAATCAGTCATATCTTTGGCCTATTTGTGTGAGATTTTGTGAAGTAACTTGCTTATTTTTGTGCTTACATTGACTCCCTATACTCAACTGAGTATAGGGGTTCCTTGTTGCCCAAGAAAGGCTCTCAAAATAAGCTTTCCTAAGCTTATTGCCAATCTGAACAAAAAATACACTACCAGTGGGAACCAATTTCCCACTGTTAGCACAATTTTAGTACTGCCAAGCTAAAGGACAAAAGTCCAGTCACATGTCACTATCACATTTCTGATTTTTTGTCTTTAGTGATCTTAAATAGGAATTAGGACTTGAAACTTGTTTCAATATTTTTCTAATTTTATTTCTGATTTTTCTGTTTAGGTAAAATTTTTATTACTGTTCATTTGTTATTTTTTAGGTTTAATTGTTATTTTAAATACTTTTTATTAATATGTTTTTGGCATTTAGTGTAAAAAATTATCATTTTTCAGTTTTAAGAATTTTCTTGGATTCAGAAAAACATTTTAAGATTTTTAGTCCAAAAATATTTTACTGTTCACTTTTTATTTATTTTTTATAATTAATTTAGTATAATTAGGGTTTTCTTTATTATCAGTTTTGTCTTTTAGTGCAAAATTTTATATTTTTCAAACTTTTTCATTTTTCTACTGTTCATTAGAGTAAATTAGGATTTTTAAAATTGTCCAATTATTTTTGGCATTATTTTATTATTTTTTATAATTATTTTAGTTTAAAAAAAGTTTTAAGTGATTTAAAAATAGAAAAATAGTTTTTTAAAATTAGGAAAAATACTTTTTAGTCTTTAGATAATATAAGTAAGTTATGTGTTCAATAAAATAATATTTTGGACATTTTGATTAATTATATTTAATTTTAGGGCTTTAATTAGCATTTAAAATTGAATATTTAATTAATAAAAGGTTTTAAAATATTTTTATTGGATTTTTATTCTTGTTTATATTATTTTAGACTTATTTCAATCTTTTAATTAATTTTTAGGTTTAAAGTTTTAATTTTGGTAGTTTTACGGTTTTACGTGAACGCCTTTTTCGTCTTAGTTTAATCCGTCTTCGTAACCGTCTTCCTTTTCTAATCCCATTTCTCTTTTCTTTTTCTCAATATAATCAAAAATCAAAAATCATCTCTTAACACAACGCACTTGCCTCATTGGGAAACGAACTTGGACTTATTTGGTCATTAGTGTTCGGTTTTCCTAAACCGACACTTAATACTTGCCACTTTTGCCTTCCTTTTCCTAAAGGGGTAAAAACTCTACAATCATTTTGGCGCCACTGCCGGGGAGGCGTGTTGTGTTTTGATTTGAACATTGTTGTTTTTATATATAGCCATAATAGCTAATTGTATTAGTAGCACTCTACTAATACGTATTATCGGTTTTTCGTTTTTTGTGAATACTATTACTATATTGTATACGTAGAACAATAAATTCACAAGTACTCCAAATACGTGAGAAATCACAACCTTGACTTGGGAGGTCATTACCCAATCATTGTATTCGAATCTCAAACCAAAGAAAAAGGCAAAATTAGATAAATACTTTCGTGAAGTTCGATTTTGAAAAATACAAACTATAAGGTGGGTATAAGGCGGTTGTATTTCACAACCTAAAAGAAAAAGGCTCTTAAGTGCTTTGCGCCGCCTCGTTTCCTCCGCTTGCTTGTGCGTATTTGAGATTGAGAGCTAATCGAGGGTTTTGCCGCCCAAAGTATTACTAAGTATCATATATATTTTCTTGGTTTCATTTGATTAAACCCTCTTGAACGATTTGGTGTTCCACCATCGTTCTAAAGTCATCGAAGGCGTTCACTTCACGTGATCGTTTTCATTCCTTGAGGCTTCTTTAATCGAGAGATTTGATTAAGGAGGAGATTTGTAGATTTTTGTCTACTTAATACATTCCACAAAATCCAAAAAAGTAAAAACAATCAAAAACCACAAAAAAATTGAAAAAGTAAAAACACCAAAAAGAATCCTCTTTGCTCAGCCTCTCGTTGTACGTGACGTTTATGCAAACTCGCTCCAAAGCAAGACGTGCTCTTAAACGAAGAAACAAATCAACCACTCCTTCTAGTGAGGAGTCTCCTATTGACGAACCCATCGTAGTAAAAGAAGCACCCATGGCTAATCGAACTATGATGGAGTTGCTTCAAGCACCCACCGAGGGTTATGGAGAAGCGATTGTGATTCCCGCTATCCTTGCGGAGAATTTTGAGGTTAAGACGGGTTTGTTGTCCATGATTCAAAACAACAAGTTTCGAGGTGACGAAAAGGACAACCCTCATAACCACATTCGCCAATTTAATCGTCTCACCGCCACTTGCAAGTTTAAGGACGTCTCTAACGACTCGATTAAGATGATGCTTTTTCCGTATTCCTTAGCGGGGCCCGCAAAAATTTGGTTAGAGAAAGAGCCACCCAATTCTATATTGACGTGGAAGGATCTCGTTTCAAAATTCGTGAACCAATTTTTTCCGCCCTCTAAGACTACGCATTTGAAAAACGAGATTTCAAAGTTTTCACAAGAGTATAATGAGAGTTTTTCAACGGCTTGGAATAGGTTTAAGGAAATGTTGCACGAATGTCCTCATCATGGTTTTTCCGACTTGCATCAAATTGACACGTTTTACAATGGCTTGAACGATCATGAGCGTGATTATCTTAATGCTGCCGCGGGTGGTAATTTTTTGTGTAAGACGGTCGAGGAAGCATTGTTAATCATTGAGAATAGGTCTAAGGTCTATAGTCCTCGTAGCACGTCGAGTGTTCGTAAGACTTCGTCTTCGCCTTCGCCTTCATTGTCACATACCGTTGATGCTTGCCAAATCGAGGCTAATTTGGTGAACAAGATTTTTGATAAGCTTAAAGGATTGTTAATTGAGTTTAAAGTTGGTGAACAACCCACTCCCGCTACGGCTAAAGCGGTTGAGGTTTCTTGTATGTATTGTGGTGGAGCTCACGATTACTCCGAGTGCATTACCAACGGTGGTAACACTTTGAGTGCCTTCGCGGCCGCGGGAACTTATAACCAAAACGGTCAAGTTCCCCGCACTAATCAATTGACTCCACCGGGTTTTCCACCAAATCAAAATGCTAACAATTATAGAAACAATCAAGTTGGTTACCAAAACAATCAAAGAAACAATTACAAGGGTAATAACAACTATGGGAATCAAGGAAGTAGTAGCCAATTGCAAAATCAAAACCAAAACCGTAATTTTCAAAACACAAGTCATGGTCTTCAAAATGTTTACACTAAAGAACTTCCAATGGACTTTTTGAATTACGCTACGGCAAATGATAAGATTTTGGAAAACATTCAAGAGCAATTGGCTAGTCAAGCTAGGGACACGGCTAAAAACACCAAGGAGTTGGCTAATTTTGTTAAGGAAAATCTTAACATGAGAAATGAGTTGAAAAATGATTTTGCTAATCAAATTAGAGGTCAAAACAATAAAATTGAACAAAGTCATGCTAGGCTTGAACAAAGAATTGACCAAAAAGCCGCTAGTCAAGATGTTAAGCTTAATGCCATTTTAGAAGCCGTCATGGGGAACAAAGCCTCTACTTCGGGTAGTTTGCCTAGTAACACCGTATCAAACCCGAAGGGAGAGATGAAAGTGATTACCACACGAAGTGGTAAGGCACTTAAAGAACCGACTCCTCAACCAATTACTCCAACGGTGGAGGAAATTGAGGAAGAACCCGAGGTGGTGGTCGAAAAGGAGCATATCTCAAGCCCACAAAGTACCGCTCATGCCACACCTACGGTTGACCCTTTACCAACATTGGAACCCGAGATTCCAAAGGCTATGCCTATGCCCCAACCCACACCACCCTTACCTTACCCATCGAGACTTAGGAAGGAGAAACGACAAGAGCGCGACAATTATCAATTTGAGCTTTTTATGAAAATGTTTCGTGAGTTGCACCTTAATGTGAGTTTTGCCGATGATTTGGTCATGATGCCTCGATTTGCCGCTAACTTTTAGAGTATGTTGAACAACAAGGAGAAATTGCATCAATTGTCTAGTTGTTCGTCGGTTTATCTTAATCGCATACCTCAAAAAGTCGGTGATCCCGGTAAATTTTTGATCCCTTGTGCAATCCAAGATATGGAAGAATGCTATGCCTTGGCCGATCTTGGTGCTAGCATTAACTTGATGCCACTTGAAATCTTCAAGTCGCTCAATCTTCCTAATCTTACTCCTTCACTAATGTCTATCGAGATGGCCGACCATTCCACGATTCGTGCTTGTGGATTGGCGGAAGACGTTTTTGTGAAAGTGGGGAAGTTCTACTATCCCGTAGACTTTATCGCCGTTGATATCCCCACGGATCCTCAAGTTCCTCTTATTTTAGGTCGTTCGTTTTTAGATACGTCTATGGCTTTAATTGATGTGCATGCTAGAAAGATCACCTTACGTTTCAACGACGAGGAACTTGTTATAAACACAACTCAAAATTCTCAACTTTCTCATGTTTATTCCGTTGCTACCATAAACCTCGTTGATATGATCGACGTGGTTTGCGAGGAATTTTCACAAGAAGTTTTAGGGTTTGGTGATGAAGAAACTAGTGGCAATCCCACTATGTTAGATCCAATTCTTGATAATTCGACACCAACCTTCACTCCATTTGAAGGTGGTGGTTTTACGTTGGAAGAATGCAATGTTCCACATACTTGTGACGAAGACCTCGACAACGATGAGGACTTCTCGATTATCAAGGATTTTCTTAACGATTTCCCATTTCCTCCACCCGAGGAGGTTATGAGTATCGAGCCCAAATCTTCACTTGAGGAACCACCTATTCGCGAGTTGAAAGATTTACCTCCTCACCTCGAATATGTCTATTTGGAGGAGGACGACAAGTTGCAGGTTATTATTGTGAAGGAACTTTCGAATGATGAAAAAACCGTACTTGTCGATGTTCTAAAGGATCACAAAGGGGCGATTGCGTGGAAGTTATCCGACATTAAGGGAATCGATCCCAAATTTTGTACCCACAAAATCTTAATGGAGGAAGATTTCAAGCCCACAATCCAAAGTCAAAGGAGGGTGAACCCCAAAATTCACGACGTCATCAAAAAGGAGGTCCTTAAACTCCTTGACGCGGGAATGATTTACCCTATTTCCGATAGCCCTTGGGTGAGTCCTATTCATTGTGTCCCTAAAAAGGGAGGGATGACCGTTGTGCCAAACGATGCCAACGAGTTGATTCCCACTAGACTCGTGACCGGAGGGAGAGTGTGCATTGACTATCGAAAGTTGAATAAAGCCACTCGAAAAGACCATTTTCCCTTGCCCTTCATGGACCAAATGTTGGAGCGTCTTGCGGGAAACGATTTTTATTGCTTTTTAGATGGTTTTTCCGGTTACTTCCAAATTCCCATCGATCCTCGTGATCAAGAAAAAACTACGTTTACGTCTCCATATGGAACGTTTGCCTATCGTAGAATGCCATTTGGACTTTGTAATGCACCGAGAACCTTTCAAAGGTGCATGATGGCTATTTTTCATGATATGATCGAGAAAACGATGGAAATCTTCATGGATGACTTTTCCGTGTTTGGTAATTCGTTCACTTCGTGTTTGTCGAATCTAGAGAAAATGTTGAAACGTTGTGAGGAAACCAACCTTGTGCTCAATTGGGAAAAATGTCATTTTATGGTTAGGAGTGGAATCGTCTTAGGGCACAAGGTCTCGAAAGCGGGGATTGAGGTAGATCAAGCTAAGGTAGACGTCATCGCCAAATTACCTCATCCCAAAACCGTTAAGGGAGTTAGGAGTTTCCTAGGCCACGCGGGCTTTTATCGTCGATTCATCGAGGATTTTTCGAAGATTTCTCGACCCATTACACATCTTCTTGAAAAAGAGGCACGATTTGTCTTTGACGAAGATTGTATACGAGCCTTTGAAATCCTTAAGAGGAAACTTACCGAAGTTCCCATTCTTGCTGCTCCCAATTGAAACCTCCCCTTTGAGCTCATGTGTGATGCTAGTGATTACGCTATTTGGGCCGTATTGGGGCAACGTCATGATAAGCACTTCTTGCCTATTCACTATGCTAGAAAGACGATGACCAAGGCTCAACTTAAATACACTACAACGGAAAAGGAGTTCCTTGCCGTGGTGTATGCATTTGAGAAATTTCGACCTTATCTCGTCTTGACGAAATGCATAGTGTATACGGACCATTCAGCTATTAAGTATCTCATGGCAAAGCAAGATGCTAAGCCTAGATTACTTCATTGGATTCTCCTCCTTCAAGAATTTGATCACACCATCGTTGACAAAAAAGGAGCCGAGAATCTAGCGGCCGATCATCGTTCTCGTTTGGAAGATCCTCACCAAGTGTTTACGAGCCCAAGGAAATCACCGAAACATTTCCGCTCGAGACACTTGGTGTAGTGAATTCTAAGCTTGATTCTTCCACCCCATGGTTTGCGGATTTTGAAAATTACCATGTGGGTAACTTCATCATTAAGGGTATGACGACTCAAGAAAAATGAAAATTCTTTCGTGACGTCAAGTTCTACTTTTGGAACGACCCTTACTTGTTTCGAACTTGTGCGGATCAAATCATCCGACGTTATGTATTTGGCACCGAAGCTTCTAACATCCTTAGAGCTTGCCATGAGGGACCCACGGGTGGTCACCACGGTGCTAATCTCACGGCTAAGAAGGTGTTTGATGCCGGCTTCTTTTGGCCTACTATTTACCGAGATGCACAAGATCTTGTGAAGTCGTGTGATGCATGCCAACAACAAGGAAAAGCCTCACAAAAAGATGAAATGCCACAAAATATCATCCAAGTGTGTGAGATCTTTGACGTTTGGGGTATAGACTTTATGGGGCCGTTCCCATCGTCTCGTGGTAATAAGTACATTCTCGTTGCGGTTGATTACCTATCTAAGTGGGTGGAGGCCAAGGCCTTGCCCACCAATGATGCTCGTGTGGTAGTCAAGTTTTTGAAAAGCTTGTTTTCTCGGTTTGGAACCCCTCGTGCTATCATAAGCGATCGTGGAACCCATTTTTGTAACGACCAATTCGAAAGGGTCCTAAGGAAATATGGGGTTACACATCGGCTTTCTATGGCTTATCACCCACAAACGAGTGGGCAAGTCGAGGTTTCAAACCGAGCGTTGAAGAGGATCTTGGAGAGATCCGTTGGGGAAAACCGACAATCATGGTCGGATAAGTTGGACGATGCTTTATGGGCCTTTAGGACCGCTCATAAGACGCCCATTTGGTGCACTCCCTATAAGCTTGTGTATGGAAAGAATTGTCATTTGCCTATCGAGTTAGAACACAAGGCTTATTGGGCCCTAAAGCATTGTAATGATGATATGGAGACCGCGGGAAAACACCGAAAAATGCAATTGAATGAATTAGATGAATTGAGGGATATTGCTTATGAAAATTCATTGATTTATAAAGAAAAGACTAAAAAGTTGCATGATTCTAAAATTAAAAACCGGGTTTTTAACATTGGGGATCAAGTTTTTCTTTTTAATTCAAGATTAAAAATCTTTTCCAGTAAGTTGAAATCCCGTTGGTCCGGTCCATTCACCGTGACTCAAGTGTTTCCGTATCGGACCATCGAGCTAGCTCAAGATGATGGTCCTAACTTCAAGGTGAATGGACATAGGTTGAAGCACTACTTTGGCAGGGAAGTTCCATCCTTGAACTACCTCGACCAAGTCACTTTCCCCAATGATAATTAGTATTGAGGGGATCGAGTCGAGCTCATGACTCGGTAATCAAAAATGAGGTGCCTCGTGGGGGAGTCCCATGCTTATCCTATGTACATATTATCGCTTTCTAATGTAGTTAACGTGTGGGGATTTGTGCCCTTCCAACCTTTGTTCCGTGGTTATTTGTTCATTGTGGTTTTTAGATCATGATCTTCACGATTGGAGCCTCTCGTGTTCGTTTTATGGGAGCACTCGATCGTTTGCTTTGAAGACTTTCTCAATATCCATGATATATCCTTTTGATGTTCTAACCTTAGGTTTATAGCACACTTCATAAACGGCTATTAATTTATTGGTTACACCCTTTCCATGCTAGATTAGGCATTCGACTACGTCTCTAATATGGGGGTGTTTTGCACCCCTAGACTCGAAACATTGAGGACAATGTTTAACTTTAGTATGGGGGGTGAATAGATACTTGCCTTGCCAAACCTTTATGCTTTCCAAAGTTTATCGTTTTGTTTACCGTTTTGTTGCAAAATAAGGCTAAAAATGGCCAAATTTTAAAATTTTTCTCATGTTTTATAAGTGTTTGAAGACACGAATGTAGATTTTCCGATGGCGAGAATAAGAGTAATTTTTGACTCGACCGTGCGTGTTGAGCACTTAGCTTTGATTCCTTAACTACACATTAGGCTAAGTCTCTTAAAAGAGGACGAGAAATGATAGAGTTAATTATAAGTTACTATGCTAAACGTAGAGTACTCGTATTCTTTCAAAAACTCATGTGTTCTCGTTGTTTGCTTATTCTCCCTTCGCATGTAAATATTTTTTGCTTAATAAATATTGACTTAGCGGTTTAATTAGAATTGTTGGGTTTCTAGTCTTTTCTAGTAGCTTCCGTGTAATTAAATTGGGAAGACATTAAGGTATCGCCAGCGTCACGGTTTTGAAGTATTGGCAACCCGAATAATCGAAAGCTTCACCCAATAATAAGATTTCAAGTGCTCACCTAAATCTAGCAAACACTTTGAAGCCCCACAAGGCCGAAAAATCTATGCAAAATTGAAAGTGAATCAAGCCTTAATCTTCGAAGCTTTAAAGATCCAAAATTCGCTTTAGCGTGAGGATATACGTCTTTGGCTAATAAAACCACCGATGAGGCGGATAATAAAAGGCAAGGCAAGACCGAAGTCATAATAAAAGCTTCATGGCGAAGTTGAATAAAAGATGGAGGTAAACCAAAGATAATAAGGCCCTTCCGTTAGGGGGCGTATAAAAGTCTTGGTAATAAGTCTCATGTTCAAAACCGTTATAAAACCGTGTTTATCGATTCTTCTTGTCAACTTAATTTTTTAACATCGTTGTCTATTAGGAGGGGTTATTGATTTGATGGTCTTGGTTACACCGTTAGGACTCTATTTTTAGACCTAAATCTCTATTATCGCATAAGTCAAACAATGTATCCTCGTGAAACATTCAAGACAAAATAAAATATAAGAGATACAACTTAGGAATAATGGGAGGATAAGTACGTGATTAGGGCATATGAGTAGTGTTAGCATTACTAACTTATAATGATAATGATCTCGTTGCACGCTTGGCATGGAATTGGGGTGAAAATCGAGGACGATGAAATTATTTCTAACGAAGCATTCACGTGTTCTTATTCTATGAACCTAAACGTCCCATTTTGCGATGAAAATCATACATTATGTCTAAAACACAAGTAGTAGTAATAGTAGTAGTGTAGCTAGTTTATCATTCAATAAAGTGAATAAAATGAATTTTGGAGATGCTACGATACTTTATTCTAGCATTGCGTGAGGGCACGGCAATGGTTTAGTATGGGGGAGTGATGAGACTACTTTTATACATAGTCTCATCGTCCAAATCGGGCTTAAATTGCATAAAATATCATCAAAACTGCCAAATATATGCTCGTGTTTGTTGCTTGTGTATTTTAGGTACGGATATTGAGGAAATGACAATGAGATCACAAGAATCATTCAAAAACGAACACGGGAAACGAAGCCGCACAATGAACCGGACCCGAATCATGATTTTCCAAATTAGTCCTTGAAGAATTGAAGAAATACAAGTTAGGTCCCTCATCTTTGAAGACTTGTCACAAATGACCCTTCAATAGTCATTGGTACAAGAAAAATCCTTGAAGTATTGAAGAATGTCAAGAATAGCCCTTGGAATTGGATAAAATTGCATTTATAGTCATTGCCTAAAGTTTACTTAAACAAAAGGACTGAATTTGACAAGTTGGAAAAGTTGCTTATAAAGGGAATTGAAGTTTAGGCTGTTTTAATACAAAGTGAAAGAAGGAATAAACCTTGGGGACTATTATTGCCAGACAATACAACTCACCCCAGCCTATCATCCTACCATGTCACCCACTCCACCCACTCACAGCCTACCACGTCACACCCCCATCCCAGTCACCCTTCCACTACTGAGATTATTAATTAAACTCAGTCAACCAGTCAACCCTCCCTAATTTCCCACCAAAACATGTTTTTAAAACGAATTTTCCCCAAATCAGATTAAACACTCTTAAACACCCATATAAACCCTAATATTGTCCAGTATCAATTGATTTAAAAACAAAGGGTTTTTTTCCCTATTTGTGCAGAATGATGATTAAGCTTATTGTCACCAAAACCCACATCCCAAATCATCCCCAGACACACCCATGTGACACCCCCAAGATTCCCATTGCACGTCTCTTTCCCACAAAACCCCAAACCAGACAAAATGAACGTCCAAGATGGTTTTCCTTGGTCCCCAAGACCAAATAAATGTCCCAAGATCAAAAGTAACAGCTGGCATGTCACTTTCTTCATCAACAAGCACATGTGAGCCTTTTGACCAAATTCAAACAAGAAGACCCAAGGGCAGCTTAGGAAATTCATGTAATAGGTTTTCAGCATTCTAGTATCTTCTTGTAGCCATTATATAAGGCAACTTATCATTTCATTTTTTTCTTGTTCCTAATTTTTTTCCTTGGTCACAAACTTGTAATGCCCGTTTTATTAAGGAATGAAACTTGGTTAAGTGTTGTTGATGAAAAGAATCTAGGCTCCATTTTACTTTCTGCTATTTGATTTTGTGTGTATTTCAGTCTTGTTTGGTTGTTGTTTAAGTGACATAGTTCCAAAAATTCAGTTTTCAAAAAGTCTGTTTTCAAAGATTTTCTCAAAATCTTTTTCTTTTTTTATCATTAACTATTTACTGTATCAAAAGCTTCAAGCTTGTAGCTTGAAGCTCTTGATTCTTGGAGCTTTCTTCTTGGTTTGTTGTGGTGTGCAGGAAACAAGAAGTAAACAAGAACCATTTTTATCCATTTTTTGTCAAGCAAATCTTCATAAGCATCTCAGCAAAGTTCTGCACAAGCCCGAGCTTGTTGGAGGTGACTTTTCAGTCACTGTTGGGCCTGGATGTAGGCCCAACAAGGTAGCATTCTTGTTCTTAGTTTTCAGTTTTCAAAATTGTGTGATTTGTATGATTTAGTGAATCTGCATGCAAGTTGGTTAAGTGTTTGTTTCTTGGCTTGATATTGATTATTTTGATGTTGTATGCATGCTAGAAGTTATTAGAATCAGTTTGGATTGGATTTGCTTTGATTTTGTTTGAAAAAATCATTTTCAGAAACTAAAGGGAGTGTTTGGATTAGGGGTTAACTTGGGTCAATTGGCAAGATTCTTGGTTAAAAACCTGTTTTATACACTCAACAAGTTAGTATTAGGTGATAGTAGTACTTGTCTTTCAGTTTGATAGGTTTTTAAACACATTTGCATGCATAAAAATTGGTAAAACAGTCAAATCAGTTAATCCTTTGCTCTGCCTGTTTTGTGAAAACTTGGTGCATCAAATCTTGGTAACTGTTAGAATCTAGGGTTAAGTAGGATTGTGAATCAGTTTTATGCCATGTTATTGATTTGTGTGCAAGATCTTAGGGTTTAAAATCCGTTTTTGTGCTTGTAATCAATAGTTACTGTTCATCAGATACTTGTATGCTTAATCAGTCATATCTTTGGCCTATTTGTGTGAGATTTTGTGAAGTAACTTGCTTATTTTTGTTCTTACACTGACTCCCTATACTCAACTGAGTATAGGAGTGCCTTCTTGCCCAAGAAAAGCTCTCAAAATAAGCTTTCCTAAGCTTATTGCCAATCTGAACAAAAAAATACACTACCAGTGGGAACCAATTTCCCACTGTTAGCACAATTTTTAGTACTGCCAAGCTAAAGGACAAAAGTCCAGTCACATGTCACTATCACATTTCTGATTTTTTGTCTTTAATGATCTTAAATAGGAATTAGGACTTGAAACTTGTTTCAATATTTTTCTAATTTTATTTCTGATTTTTCTGTTTAGGTAAAATTTTTATTACTGTTCATTTGTTATTTTTTAGGTTTAATTGCTATTTTAAATACTTTTTATTAATCTGTTTTTGGCATTTAGTGTAAAAAATTATCATTTTTCAGTTTTAAGAATTTTCTTGGATTCAGAAAAACATTTTAAGATTTTTAGTCCAAAAATATTTTACTGTTCACTTTTTATTTATTTTTTATAATCAATTTAGTATAATTAGGGTTTTCTTTATTATCAGTTTTGTCTTTTAGTGCAAAATTTTATATTTTTCAAACTTTTTCATTTTTCTACTGTTCATTATAGTAAATTAGGATTTTTAAAATTGTCCAATTATTTTTGGCATTATTTTATTATTTTTTATAATTATTTTAGTTTAAAAATAGTTTTAAGTGATTTAAAAATAGAAAAATAGTTTTTTAAAATTAGGAAAAATACTTTTTAGTATTTAGATAATATAAGTAAGTTATTTGTTCAATAAAATAATATTTTGGACATTTTTATTAATTATATTTAATTTTAGGGCTTTAATTAGCATTTAAAATTGAATATTTAATTAATAAAAGGTTTTAAAATATTTTTATTGGATTTTTATTCTTATTTATATTATTTTAGACTTATTTCAATCTTTTAATTAATTTTTAGGTTTAAAATTTTAATTTTGGTAGTTTTTACGGTTTTACGTGAACGCCTTTTTCGTCTTAGTTTAATCCGTCTTCGTAATCGTCTTCCTTTTCTAATCCCATTTCTCTTTTCTTTTTCTCAATATAATCACAAATCAAAAATCATCTCTTAACACAACGCACTTACCTCCTTGGGAAACGAACTTGGACTTATTTGGTCATTAGTGCTCGGTTTTCCTAAACCGACACTTAATACTTGCCACTTTTGCCTTCCTTTTCCTAAAGGGGTAAAAACTCTACAATCATATAACTTTTCTAAGCAGCCCATGTGTCCTATCATAGAGGTATATATCTATTTTTGTGTGTGTTTAAAGTTACTTTTCTCCTGAGTTGGATCCATGTTATGTTCCTGTGATTGATGTGGTGTGATAACTTTAACTAAGTTAGTGATTTTAGTTGCAGGTTCTTGGACTTACTTGCAGGGATGCATTTCTCTCACCAGAGATGTTCATCATAAATTTTAATCCCTGCTTTAATTTGACCTATCCAAGTGCCAATGAAACATCCATTAAGAATATAGAAGGTAACCAGAACAACTGTACTATCAAATTCAATGGGGTGTCTATGTGATATGTTTATTAAAACTGCATATGCCTTTGAAGATTAGTTACTTCATAATTTAGCAATTTAATACCTTGGCAGATTAGATTTATGGATATGTTTTAGCAATAAGTTATATTATACTATTTAATCTAAAATGATACAAAAGAAACCTCTTACAAAACAACTCATATACTTGAAATAATAATTAATTTGGAATTATATCTTTTCAAGTATTGCTGGAGCTTTCATTGGAGCAGAGTCGTTGCTGAAATACTCTCTTTGGGGGTTTCAATGCCCTTGAATTCTATCTTCAGATGACCAGGCATCGATGAATCTAAATTGGTTGACTTGCAAAATTTAACAGCTTGATGGGTTGGATATTACATGTCTATAAAGATAGACATCTTACAAAAAAGAAAGTCAATACAAAAATCGCTACATTAATCAAAACATATAGCTCTGATTTTAATCTGACGTGACCCTGGCACTCGGGCCTCATGACCCATTGATAGGTGTGTAAACACCCATCCTTTTGCCACTTAATTCTGGCTAAAACGAGACCAAAACACGTATTTAATATCATTTGTTTGGAATTATGCATGGTTTTTGTGTTTATTGTGTTTTCAGAGCCAACCGAATGAATATTGAAGAAAACATGGGATTGCACGGGTTTTACTGAAGAAAAGGACTCAAGATAAAGTCTATTGTCCAAGAGATGCAAAAGATTTGAAGTCACCGGGCCTATTCAAAGATTTATCGAAGAAAAGGACCAAAGATGGAAGATTTACATAAGTCGAAGAAACTCAAGTCTATTAAACGAAGAAATTAAAAGACGAGTTGAATTTAATCGACGACAAATCCCGAATCAAAATCGAAAACGTCAACTTTTCTGAAAAGACGAGAAGACAAGAAGAACGGGAGAAAGCCCACTCACCAACCAAAAGACAAGCCTATAAATAGACCACCCTTCACACATTTAGCCAGTTTTTTAGTTTTTCTCTCCTTCCCTTTTTTCTCCCTTTTAGTTCGTATCATCACCAACACCACTAGGGTTTTTGGTGATCTTGATCTTTGATTTTTAATCTTGTAATTTTCATCTTTGTTTTGTGATTGTTAAAACAGTAATCATCAATACAAGTTCTTGTTGAATCTTTCCATTTCATCTTGTTCATCATCATCTTTATCTTCAAGTTCTTAAGTTCTTATTTTATTGAGTTTTGATCTTCAAAAGTTGTTGGGATTTGTGTTTTTGTTGATGGGATTTGTAGTTTATGGTTAGTGGATGCTTAGTGATTAGTTTATTTAAGTTTTTGGTGAAAAACTTGGTGATTTTTGGATTAAAATTGATCTCCCCTGTTCTTCGGGATAGTTACTGTATCTGGGTTTCCCAAACTTCCGGATGAACACCAAAGTTCCGGATGAACACCAAAGTTCCGAATGAACATGTTTTTGAAAAGTTCCGATTGAGTTTTCCTATAAAAGTTCCGAATCAGTTGAAAACTTCCGAACGAACTGAAAGTTCTGGATGAACCTAATCTTCCGAATGAACTGAAGTTCCGGATGAACCAATAGTTCCGGGTGAATAAAAAGTTCCGAATCAATTTTTATCTTTTAAACTTCCGGATGAACTGAAAGTTCCGGATGAGTCAAAAGTTCCGAATGAACTGAAAGTTCCGGATGAGTGAAAAGTTCCGAATGAACGTTTGCTGTTTAAGTTCCGAATGAGTCTTATTTCCATTCCTTCCATTTCTTCTGAATAAACTTCCGGACCAAAAGTTCCGGACGAACTTCCGGATCAACAAGTTCCGAGTGAAGGATTTCTAAAAGTTCCGAATGAAGACTTCCGAGTGAAAAGTTCCGGATGAGCAAAGTTCCGAATCAAGGTTAAAACTTCCAAATCAGTTTTCTTTTGAGCATCTTTTATTATTACTGTTTCTTTAGTATTTCTGTTTCTCCATTTTTATCTCACAATTTATATTTTAACTGTAATTTTAATTTTAATTTTAATCTTAATTTTAATTTTAATTCAAGTTTTTATTAATTGTCATTAAAGTAATTGTCTTTGATTTAAGTTTTCATTTTAAGTACATTTTAACATTTAGTATATTAGAAAACCAAACCCTTTTTCTTAGTAACCAAGAACAATCATTCCACTTAAGGCCGAGATCAATTCGAGAGGATATCGAGAGTAAAATTGAACCCTATCAAAATCTGTGTATCAAATGGCGCCGCTGCCGGCTCTTCTCGTTAAGATCAAAAGTTTTTTGTGAGAACTTGGATTTTGGGATCCGTTCCCCGTGAACGTTACTTTTTCATAAAAACAAAAAAATATAAAATTTTCAAAAAATACAAAAAAAAATTAAAAAACATAAAAACCAAAAATATTTTTGCTTTTTTTTTCTTTGTTTGTTCTTTTGCAGGTGTATGCGCACTCGATCCACGTCTTATCAAGAGCGCGAGCCTCTCGATCACTTAGACATGGCCGGTGTACAAAAGAACAACAATATACCACCTCCAAACAACAATAATAACAACAACAACCCACCTTTCAACAACATGAATAATAACAACAACAATGAGCCCCTTCCGGATAATCGCCCGATGATTGAACTGCTGCAAGCTCATGTAGATGGCAACACTGATCCAATTGTCATACCTCTAATTTCCGCCAACAACTTTGAGCTAAAATCAGGCTTTATCCAGTTGGTCTCCGCTCAACCATTCTTGGGACGTACCATTGATGACCCACATGACCATATCAAGAGATTCTTACAACTCACTAACACGGCCAAGTTCAATGGTGTCCCACAAGAGGTTATCAGGTTACAACTTTTTCCCTTTTCTTTAGAGGGACAAGCCTGGCATTGGCTTGCTAAGGAACCGCCACAAAGTATTCTCTCGTGGACGGATTTGGAGACTAAGTTTATCAATTACTTTTTCCCACCCTCTCGTACTACCGCTTTGCGGAATGAAATAATAAATTTTGAACAAAAGTACGATGAGTCGTTCAGTGAATCTTGGGATCGTTTTAAAGATCTTTTAAGAAAATGCCCACAACATGGTTTTACCAAAGTACATCAAATTAATACTTTTTACAATGGTTTAAGCATGAGTGACCAAGATTCACTAAACAGTGCCTCGGGGGGTAATCTTTTGGCTAAGACTTCCAATGCTGCTTGGGATATCATTGAGAACAAATCTCGTGTGCAAACCAAGAGTGTTCGGACCAATGTCGCTAGTGCTAGCACTAGTGACAACGACAAGCGATTGGACAAAATAACTATGCTTCTTGAATCGCTTGTCACCCACACCGTCAGCAACAACAACAGCAACAACGCTAAAAACGCTCAAGTTAACGCTGTCAGCCAACCTTGTGGGATATGCGGTGGTCCTCACTCTTACACCACTTGTACCGCCACCCAAGACTACCCTGCTGAGAATGTGAATGCAGCATATGGCACCTATCCTCAACCTGCTTATCAAGCTAGACCTCAAGGTGACCGAAATTTGCTTAGCTACCGCTCCAACAACTACCTCTCACCACCCGATTTTCCTCCTACCAACCCAAACCAACAACAAAACCTCAACCGTCCTCAACAACAACAACAACCTCGTACACCATACATCCCTCCTCACAAGCAGCAACAACCACCTCAACGTAACAACCAAGTTTACCAACAACCTGCTTATCAACCACCCGCATACAATGCTCCTCTAAACCAACCCACTGCATTACACCAAGAGGTTGCAACATACATGAGGACCAATGATGTGATCGTGGAAAATCTCCAACAGGAAGTGCGCAACTTGAAAGCAGACTTGGTCAAACAAGGGAATGATTTGAGAGCCGACATGAGAAACACGTTGGATAGCCAAACTAATGATTTGAAGAACATGATGGCTAGTTTCTTCCAAGGTAATCAACCCTCTTCTTCGGGTACTCTTCCGAGTAACACCATTGCGAATCCAAGAGGGGAGATGAAAGCAATCACCACTCGCAGTGGTAAAGGTACCATGGAACCCGAGCTTCCTATACCTCCACCGGTGGTTGTGACTAAGGAGAACGAGTCACCTGCTCCTATTCCTCATCCTCCTACTTCCCCAATTTCTCCGCCTCCTTCACCTTCTACCCCTCCTCCACCCAAGGATGTGAGTGATCCTATTCTTCCAAAGCCTTCCTCTTCTTACAATATACCTTATCCATCTAGGTTGAGGAAAGAGAAGCTCAAAAGCAAGGACGATATTCAGGTTTCGAACTTTCTTAAAATGTTTAAACAACTGAATTTCAATATCTCCTTCGCTGAGGCTCTCGCTCACATGCCTAAATATGCGAAAATGTTTAAAGATCTTCTGAGCGACAAGGAAAAGCTTCTCGATATTGCCAACACCCAACTTAATGAGAACTGCTCTGAAGTGCTTTTAAGGAAATTGCCAACCAAGCTTGGTGATCCGGTTCGTTTCTTAATCCCTTGCAATTTCCCGGGAGTAGAGAATTGCATGGCCCTAGCCGATCTAGGTGCCAGTATCAATCTAATGCCTTTAAGTGTTTGGAAGCAATTATCTCTCCCAGAGCTAGTCCCCACCAAAATGACTTTGGAATTGGCTAACCGTACGGTTGCTTATCCAGTGGGGATAGCCGAAGACGTCATTGTAGGATTCGACAAATTCACCTTTCCTGCTGATTTTGTTGTTGTCGACTATGAGATGGACCCTCGTGTGCCACTAATTGTTGGTCGTCCATTCCTGAGGAACGGTCGCACTCTCATCGATGTTGAAGCTGGTGAGCTTATCATGAGAGTGGGTGACGATAAAGTAGTCTTCAATATGGGAAAGTTGTCTAAACAGCCTTATTCATATGAGAGCGTTAATTGTATTGACGTTCTTGATGAGGCTTGTGAAGAACACTTTAATGATGCTTGCAAAATTATTCCTACCTCTCTTCCCAATATTGAGACCGTGTCCTCTATTGATTCATCATTGTCTCTATTTGGAGATAGTGATTTGTTTTGGAAAGATCTTGAAGACACCATGGGAGATGTGAACTTATCTACTGATGATTCTCCTACCGATGGGGACGAAGACATGCATTTCTTTGAAAGCCTTCTTAACGAAGACAATCCTTCCCCTCCATCTCCCACGGTCATTGCTATCGATACTCCGACTTCGAATACGCCTCCCGTCGAAAATCCTCCGGATTTAGAACTTAAGGAGTTGCCGCCCCATCTTGAGTATGTATTCCTTGAAGAAGAGAAGAAGTCGCCAGTCATCATTGCTAAAGATTTGAAGGATGAAGAGAAAACTCGACTTGTCGCCGTGTTGAAGAAGCATAAAACAGCTATCGCTTGGAAAATCTCGGATATTCGTGGAATTGATCCTCATTTCTGCACACACAAAATTCTCATGGCGGACGACTTTAAGCCCACAATTCAAAGCCAACGAAGGGTGAATCCAAAAATCCATGAAGTCATCAAAACAGAGGTTATCAAACTTCTTGATGCGGGTATGATTTACCCTATATCGGATTCACCGTGGGTTAGTCCAATCCATTGTGTGCCCAAGAAGGGTGGAATAACCGTTGTTCCCAATGAACACAACGAGTTGATTTCCACTCGTCTCGTTACTGGGTGAAGAGTTTGTATAGACTACCGCAAACTCAATGATGCCACGAGAAAGGATCATTTCCCTCTACCTTTTATGGACCAAATGCTTGAACGTTTAGCGGGTAATGAATATTACTACTTTCTTGATGGTTTCTCGGGTTATTTTCAAATACCCATCGATCCCCAAGATCAAGAGAAGACTACATTCACTTGTCCCTATGGCACATTTGCGTACAAAAGAATGCCTTTTGGCTTATGTAATGCACCCGGGACTTTCCAAAGGTGCATGTTGGCTATCTTCCATGACATGGTTGAACAAACCATGGAAGTCTTCATGGACGATTTCTCGGTCTTCGGGGATTCCTTCTCTTCTTGCCTTGCCAATTTGGAACGTATGCTTAAGCGGTGCGAAGACACTCGCCTAGTTCTGAATTGGGAAAAATGCCATTTTATGGTAAAAGAAGGCATCGTGCTGGGACACAAGATTTCCAAAGCCGGTCTTGAAGTAGACCGTGCTAAAGTCGATGTTATCGCAAAGTTGCCTCCACCTTCAACCGTGAAGGGTGTGAGAAGTTTCCTGGGTCAAGCGGGCTTCTACCGTCGATTCATCAAAGATTTTTCTCAAATCGCTCGCCCGATGACCCACCTCTTGGAAAAAGATACTCCTTTTATCTTTTCCAAAGAGTGCCTTGAAGCCTTCAACTCGCTTAAGGATAAGCTAACTAAGGCACCCGTCTTGGTTACCCCTAATTGGGAGATTCCCTTTGAGTTGATGTGCGATGCTAGTGATTTTTCTATTGGAGCGGTTCTGGGACAAAGAGTGAACAAACACTTCCAACCAATCCATTTCGCTAGCAAGACAATGACGGGGGCACAATTGCATTATACGACAACCGAAAAAGAGCTTTTAGCTGTTGTCTATGCCTTTGAAAAATTCCGCCCCTATCTTGTCCTTTCCACCACAATCGTTTACACCGATCATTCCGCGCTGAAGTACTTGTTGACAAAGCAAGATTCCAAACCAAGACTTCTTCGCTGGGTTTTGCTGCTCCAGGAATTTAAAATCGAAATTCGCGATAAAAAAGGAGCAGAAAACCTAGCCGCGGATCATCTCAGCAGACTTGAGGATCCTTACCAAGGGGATCATCCGAACAAAGAAATCAATGATTCTTTTCCCTTAGAGACCTTAATGTCTATAAATTCGAAATCTGATGAAACCCTGTGGTTTGCGGACTTTGCAAACTACTTAGCGGGTGGAATTCTCAAGGAAGGGTTGACGTCTCAACAAAAGAAAAAGTTCTTCACCGACATTAAGACTTACTTTTGGGACGACCCTTACCTATTCAAACAATGTGCTGACCTGATTATCCGCCGATGTGTTGATGGACCGGCAGCTTCAGAAATCCTAGATGGTTGCCACAAAGGACCCACCGGTGGTCACTTTGGTCCCAACTACACCGCCAAAAAAGTGTTTGACTCAGGATTTTACTAGCCCTCCATATATCGTGACGCTCACAATATGGTTAAACGATGTGATGTGTGCCAAAACAAGGCACGATCACTCATAAAGACGAGATGCCTCAGAATTTCATTCAAGAATGTGAAATATTTGATGTTTGGGGTATCGACTTTATGGGGCCATTCCCTTCTTCTAAAGGAAACAAATACATCCTTGTAGCCGTTGACTACGTTTCAAAGTGGGTTGAAGCCAAAGCTTTACCCACTAATGACGCAAGCGTGGTTTGTAACTTTTTGAAAGCTCTTTTCGCTAGATTCGGTGTGCCTCGTGCCATTATTAGTGATCGTGGGACTCACTTTTGCAATGACCAATTCGCAAGAGTCATGGCTAAGTACGGTGTAAATCATCGTCTTTCCACAGCCTACAACCCACAAACTAATGGCCAGGCTGAAATATCCAACCGAGGACTTAAGCGAATTCTGGAAAGAACCGTGGGAGAGCATCGTGCCTCATGGGCTGATAAACTTGATGATGCTTTGTGGGCTTTTCGTACTACATACAAGACTCCGATTGGATGTACGCCTTATCGTCTTGTGTACGGGAAAGCGTGCCACCTCCCTATTGAGTTGGAGCACAAGGCTTACTGGGCCTTGAAGTGGGCTAATTTTGATATCAACAAAGCCGGTGACCTACGCAAGATCCAACTCAATGAGCTCAATGAACTTCGGAATGAGGCTTATGAAAATTCTTTGACTATAAGGAAAGAACTAAGCTCATTCACGACTCCAAGATCAAAAACCGAGAGTTCCATGTTGGAGACAAAGTCTTACTTTTTAACTCTCGATTGAAAATCTTCTCGGGAAAGCTCAAATCTCGTTGGTTCGGCCCATTCACCATTACCCAAATTTTTCCATATGGTACTCTCGAGCTCACTCAACCTGATGGACCAAATTTTAAGGTGAATGGCCAACGAGTGAAGTTGTACTTTGGTGAGGACACCTCTCAGGAGGTGATTCCATCCCTCACCACTGTCCCCATGAACTAATTTTGGGTCGAGTCAGGCTCGTGACTCGGTTATAAAAAACAAGCGCTCCTCGGAAGGCAGCCCGAGTATCTATCCTTTTATGTTTTAATCCCCTAAGTGTAGGGGGACCTCTATAGGTGTTTGTATTTGTGTGGTGATGTGATTACAGGGATAAGTGCACTCTTGGAATCTTTGAAGAACCGTGCTCCCGTGTTATCCGAAATCCGGTTCTATCTCTCAACTATCGTGATTCAATTTTCTTCATACTCACATTTGAAATTGATCACTTTAGTCGTCTCTTCCTTAACTTGAGTTAACCAACGTGCACAATGTCATAAGTGTAGGGGAGACTTTTCCCACATGCTTAAACATTGAGGACAATGTTTATCTTAAGTGTAGGGGGGACTTCTATCGAAGTTTTAAGTGGACTTTTCCATGAAAATGCCTTCATTTAACCGGAAAATCATCTTTTCAACATTTTTCAAATTTTTTATTAACTTTGGTCATTTTGTCGTAAATTTTAAATTTTTATCTTTGCTTTCATATGTATATATCCCGCAATAAAGTCAAAAATATTAATAAAGTGGTGTAGCTAGTTTAGAAGTCTTTGACATATTAGGCCCGTTGCGTTTATTTTGACTCAACCCGAATAGACTTATCTAAGTTTATTCTAGCTAGTATCCTTAACCATGTAGACCTTAATTGGTTTATTAGGCTAAGTATCCACGAGTCTCATTACTTGAGATTTTAAATTGTGGAGGACGAGAAATGATAGAGTCAATTATAAGTCGGTATTCTTGCACAAGCTCACTTGGTGTAATTATTTGCCTATTCTCCCATCACTTGCTAATAATTTATCTGCAATAAGTAAGGTCGTACGATTTGAAAAGTTACTTAGCTTCTAGCCCAAGATCGTTTGAATGTTGCTCGGTAATGATAAGAGTTCATAGCCAAGGCATAACTTATGAAGCGGGGCGCGAAGATTGGCGAGTCCGAAAAGGCCCTAACAAGGCATGAGGATTCCATTTTATTGCTAAAGATCCAAAGTGATGTGAAAAGCATTATTCCCAAAGTCAATATGAAGGATCAAGACTCACGACGAAAAGCAATCAACTCCCATAAAGATGATGGAGAAGTCTATCCGAAAAGACCCTAACAAGGTATGAGGATAAATAGATCCAAGTCCGAAAAGGAGGCGGATCGTTGTATCTCAAAATCCCAAATAGAGATTGAAGAAATAATCATGAAGTCGTGGTCAACAAAGTTGGAGTACCTCTCAAAAGTCTCCAAATGAAGAAACTCTATGAACGATGAGAAGACCATTATCTCTAGCACGTCTCTCAAGATATAAAGTATGAAGTACATGCCAAATATCGGCCCGAGAAAGGTCTCAAATCGTGAACCGAGTTATGCCAAGATATGAACTTTTTGATATCTTGAGAAGCAGTTTTAAGAGATTTTGTCCTTTAGCTAACTATTGATCAAATCGTCCTACGTTGCTTTCAGCCTAAATAAACTATCGAAATAAGTCCAAAAATGCATCTTCATGATCATTCTAAGACAAAAATAAAATATAAGAGATACACCTAGGAATAAGGGAGTTTAAGCATTTAATTAAGCCATGTGTGTAAGTGTTTGAATTGCTAACTTATAATAACAATGATCTCATTTTTAAGCTTAGTTTGGGGAACATGAAACTTGAGGGTGATAAATCTGCGCAGCACCAAAGCCCTAATGTAAGTCCTTGATCTCTTTGAAAGTTATTTCCATGTAGCTATTTTCAAGTGAAAATGGTTTTCTATCCTTTTGTTTCCTTTAAAGTTTTAATTTCTATTAGTATTTTAATTTTTGTTTAGTATTATTTAAAAAAGGCCAAGGTTGATTAATTATGAGAAAAGTGTAAAATTGCTTTATCACTAAGCATTGCATGAGGGCATGGCAATGGTTAAGTGTACGGGATTTGATAGGTGTGTAAACACCCATCCTTTTACCACTTAATTCTGGATAAAACGAGACCAAAACACGTATTTAATATCATTTGTTTGGAATTATGCGTGGTTTTTGTGTTTATTGTGTTTTCAGAGCCAACCGGATGAATATTGAAGAAAACATGGGATTGCACGGGTTTTACTGAAGAAAAGGACTCAAGATAAAGTCTATTGTCCAAGAGATGCAAAAGATTTGAAGTCACTGGGCCTATTCGAAGATTTATCGAAGAAAAGGACCAAAGATGGAAGATTTACATAAGTCGAAGAAACTCAAGTCTATTAAACGAAGAAATTAAAAGACGAGTTGAATTTAATCGACGACAAATCCCGAATCAGAATCGAAAACGTCAACTTTTCTGAAAAGACGAGACGACAAGAAGAACGGGAGAAAGCCCACTCACCAACCAAAAGACAAGCCTATAAATAGACCACCCTTCACACATTTAGCCAGTTTTTTAGTTTTTCTCTCCTTCCCTTTTTTCTCCCTTTTAGTTCGTATCATCAGCAACACCACTAGGGTGTTTGGTGATCTTGATCTTTGATTTTTAATCTTGTAATTTTCATCTTTGTTTTGTGATTGTTAAAACAGTAATCATCAATACAAGTTCTTGTTGAATCTTTCCATTTCATCTTGTTCATCATCATCTTTATCTTCAAGTTCTTAAGTTCTTATTTTATTGAGTTTTGATCTTCAAAAGTTGTTGGGATTTGTGTTTTTGTTGATGGGATTTGTAGTTTATGGTTAGTGGATGCTTAGTGATTAGTTTATTTAAGTTTTTGGTGAAAAACTTGGTGATTTTTGGATTAAAATTGATCTCCCCTGTTCTTCGGGATAGTTACTGTATCTGGGTTTCCCAAACTTCCGGATGAACACCAAAGTTCCGGATGAACACCAAAGTTCCGAATGAACATGTTTTTGAAAAGTTCCGATTGAGTTTTCCTTTAAAAGTTCCGAATCAGTTGAAAACTTCCGAACGAACTGAAAGTTCCGGATGAACCTAATCTTCCGAATGAACTGAAGTTCCGGATGAACCAATAGTTCCGGGTGAATAAAAAGTTCCGAATCAATTTTTATCTTTTAAACTTCCGGATGAACTGAAAGTTCCGGATGAGTCAAAAGTTCCAAATGAACTGAAAGTTCCAGATGAGTGAAAAGTTCCGAATGAACGTTTGCTGTTTAAGTTCCGAATGAGTCTTATTTCCATTCCTTCCATTTCTTCCGAATAAACTTCCGGACCAAAAGTTCCGGACGAACTTCCGGATCAACAAGTTCCGAGTGAAGGATCTCTAAAAGTTCCGAATGAAGACTTCCGAGTGAAAAGTTCCGGATGAGCAAAGTTCCGAATCAAGGTTAAAACTTCCAAATCAGTTTTCTTTTGAGCATCTTTTATTATTACTGTTTCTTTAGTATTTCTGTTTCTTCATTTTTATCTCACAATTTATATTTTAACTGTAATTTTAATTTTAATTTTAATCTTAATTTTAATTTTAATTCAAGTTTTTATTAATTGTCATTAAAGTAATTGTCTTTGATTTAAGTTTTCATTTTAAGTACATTTTAACATTTAGTATATTAGAAAACCAAACCCTTTTTCTTAGTAACCAAGAACAATCATTCCACTTAAGGCCGAGATCAATTCGAGAGGATATCGAGAGTAAAATTGAACCCTATCAAAATCTGTGTATCACCCATCAACAAACTGGAAAAAAGTACCATAATATTATTATCAAACGAATTTACCAAACTCCCAATCCCAATTCCACGTGTTAATAGAGTTAATATAGCTACCGGATAACATAGGGTGCCTATAGTTATGCTTATGCATTTGGGATCCGAAAAGAGAGAAGTTTCTATGCTGTCATTTTAGACCTCCATAATTTCCACGAGTCGACCACATTGATCAGGCAGTAGCATTCTCCCTCGTTTACTCCTGAATTTTCAATCGGAGGGCAGGAAGAACTTTTAGAAGAGTAAGAAGTTCGAACATCGTTACATTGATTTTCATACTGATAAGTGTGAAAACACTCATCAATAATGATCCTAAAACCATTAAAAACACTGTCAAATACATTATTTTAACTGAAAATTGTCAGAATTACGCGTGTATTTGGTGTTTTTGTATTTTCAGGTAATATAGGTACATTTGGAACAAAGACGCGTTTTAAGGGATTTATTTGATAAAAAGATGAAGAAAAGGACGAAAGAGCTTCTAAGGACTTTATTTGCCAATATTATCAAAGATCGAGGGCTTAGCTTGCAAATTTCTACAATTCAAAGGATGAAAAGGAATTACTTAAAAAGGTTTCTATACACATTTGAGAGAAGTGAAAAGATGAGGGGCCAAATGAAAAATAGTGAAAAGTTTATTAACTTTATACTCGGTTTGTTGACCAAGACCGGTCAAACACAACCCACACGCGTCTTCTTCTTCTCCAAGATAAGAGAGAGAGACGGTTATATCTTTCCACCTCCTCAAACCTGCAATCAATTATCAGGGACGATCAAGAAGGATTCAGCCAAAGCTTTCAACTACAAAAACGTTCATCTCCTTCTCCTCTACAAGAAGGTATTAATTAATTTGATCAAGGAATGAAGACGAAGAAAGCCCCAATTTTGGATAGAAGATGAAGGACGAGTAAACCTCGTATTAAACACGTGTCAAGCAGTCATTGGATTAACCACGTCACATCAATCCACTCGCTGGCTATAAATAGAAGATGAGGCCCTCATTTGCAACCGGTTAGCTTAGGTGTAGATTTCACACACTTAGTTAGTTAGGATTAGTTAGTTAATTCAGTTTTCTCTCAAAACTTTTGTTCTTATTTTCAGTTACTCAATTAGTTAATAGTCATCTTCAATTCTGTTAAATCAGTTGTAACTGCCATCTTTTCTTCCATTAATAAATGATCAAGCTTTCGTCTTATTCTCGTTATATTTCCTTCTTATCTGCTATTTTTGATTACAACCTTTCGGATACTTGTTATTGAACATGTTATGATTGATGAATTGAAGTTAGGAGACTGTAATTCGAAGTTTAGAATCGATTTCATGTTAAAAAAGGGGAGTCAGTTTCGAGAACCACATGTTTTGGTTTTGTTTCAGTTTCGTAAATAGTTCATCAGTTGAGTTCTAGTTTCGTAATATTTTTCTTACTAGTTTTCTGTTACAAGTTTTCTGTTACAGATTAGTTAAAGTTAGTAGGAGTAATTGGATTTGAGCTTAGTATAGGAACTTTTATATAAAAAGTCTGATTTTGTTTCTGTTTCATTTTTTTTGTTTTCATAATCAGTTTAAAGAGTCAGTTTTACTTGTTAGTTTAAGAGTTTTTAATAGTCATCATTTTATCAGATTAAACGAGTTTCAGTTGAGCAGTTAAAACAAGGTGATTGGTAGATATAAGTAGTCTTCGGTAAATAGTCAGTTTTGCGAAAAGTAAACAAACTCGATCAAGTTTATGCAGGTTTCAGATTGAATGTTCTGTTTGGTTTGAATTAGCATAGTAGGATTAGATTCGAGAGTCCTAGTTTGTTTCTCTTCGTTCGTTTCGGTTTGATTTTGCAGGTTTTCTTTCAGTTTTTGAAGGTAGCAGATTGGTGAATTCAGTTCAGCAGCTCAACTCTTTTCATTATGCAGGCAGATTAGTAGACGACGTTTTGGTGGTGTTTGGTTTTAAGCCGGCTCAGCGCCGCGCTTCTCGTCTCAAAGGTCTAAACTTCGGATGAATTGGTTAAGCTCGTTTTACAATTCCAGTTTGTAGTGCAATTTTACTAGTTGTAATGATAGTATTGGATTTATAATTGATATTGATTGTATTCATAAACTTGAATTTGCAGTTCATTGAATTTCATTTAAATTTGTTAGCCAGTATTTGGATCAGTAGCAAATTTAGTTTTATTTGTTAATCTTGTTGATGAAACTTTGTGTCACAGTATGAGTACAAGTTAGTCAATATGGTTCTAAGCAAGTTTTACCATAGAAACAATGAGTCAAAGTTTAGGTGTTACAAAAAAGTCAAACAGGAGACTTTTAAGTTTTTTTTAATGCAGAATAAATACCAATTTGGAATGAAAATTGAAGCTACTGTTTTAGTTTTCATAGAGCTTTAGTCATTTGATTGTATAATCAGTTTTAGTAATAGCAAATATACTGTTCAAATCAAGTTTTCATTTAAGAAATTATAGCAGTAGAAGTAGTGTTAACAAGGGTCGTATTTTAATAATCTTCTTTTAGTTATGTAGATATATTTAGGGTCTTTGATTTGTTTACGTAGTATATTTCTCACACCCCTTTATAATTGCTAGGACTTTATTAGTTAGTTGGATTAAGTCTTATTTTGGGCTTATATAGTTAGTTGGGCCTAAAATTCGTTTATTAAACTTTTAAAAAGATTAATAGAATGGTAATAATATCTTAAGTCAATTTTAGTAGGATAAGACCATTAGTTTTTTTAGTCCGTATTTGTATTGATTTCTCGTTTAGCGTGCTTTTATATTTTGTATTTTGAATTCCTCATTTGTAGAATAAATTTGCGTTTTACATTTCCTATATTTTGTGCATTTAAATGTGGTACGTGCAATTTATTTTAGCGTAGTACATATACGTAGTATTATAGATATTTTTACCTTTTTAAATGTTTTTTGCCAAGTAGAAATAGAATACCAAACAAGTTTGTATAACCAAAAACAATTAAGTCTTTGCTAGAAAACGTTATATCAATTCGAATCGAGCTGAGAAGACAACTAGACTAAAAAACGAAATATTAAATAGCGCCGCTGCCGGTTCTTTGACTACACGAGAGACTATCGATTGACGGTTTTCATTGGCTTTTGGGATCCGTTCATTTGGTGAACGTTATTTTTACGTATCATAAATCAAAAACAAATAAAAAATCAAAAATATAAAAATATATAAAAACTAAAAAATTAACAAAACAATTCTTTTCCTAAAGAATTGACCAAAAAAATTAAAAAATCCAAAAAGCAATCTTTTTCCTAAGAGATTGCACCCAAAAATATATATTATTGGATTCTCTCGGTTTTTATGTACATATAGTATTTTCCTTTAAAAAACTCATAAATACAAAAATATCTTCCATATATTATTATAAGTAAATACGTATACGTATAAGAACAATCAGTCTACATATCTTCCATAAGTATTGTCGAGGCAATACACCGTGTTGAGGGGCGTTCCGGTCCTTGACACGCGTATCGATCAAATAAAATTAAGCAAGAATAGATAAATACTTCCAATTGGCAATAATTCGAAGAATACAAACTACTAAAGTGAATAGATAGGCGACGTGATATAAAATGCCGTCTAAGGGTTAATAGGTACTTAAGTGCTTCGCGCCACCTAACCCCCCGTTCACTAGTGCGTATTTTGAGAAGGAAGGCTTAATTGGAAGTCTTGCACCAAAGTAGTAATTATATATATACTTTCTTGTGGATATTTCATATCGAAACTCGAAGAGGATAATCTTATTCTTTTCAAAGTCGACCGAGGGCTACTCCCTCATTCCTCGTGTTTACTTACACGTGTACTCGCACACGTGTAAACATACCACCTTTGGTGTATTACTTCCTTCCCTGAGGAAGCTTTTAAACGTCATTATACTTGTATATACATTCGGCCACCTTGTTACACATGGATACTCGTTCCATGTTGGAGATTTTGCAACAACGATCCACCAACGCTAATTATTCGCCTTGTTCGACTTGTGGAGGTCCACACGATACTTATTTATGTGATCAAAATAATAGTTATTATGGGGAGGGATATGCTTATAATGGAACCGAGAACCCTAATTTTCAACCTAACACTCAAATGGACTACACTTGTAATGACTATATGGGATATTCCGGTTTTTCATCACAACCTCCACCATCATTTCATGATCAAACCTTTAATGTGCCATACCAAAACCAAGGATTTTCCAATTATGGAGGTTTTCAAAATGAAGGAAATTTTCAAGGCTACAATCATGAGAATTTTCATAATCAAGACTCTTTTCAAACCTATAATTCACCTAATTATGGAAATCCACCTCCACCATATTCTTCGACTTTTTCATGTGAGTTTTGTGGAAACGCACACCATTATGGTTATGATTGTAGACCGAAGGATCCGCCATCCTATGTCCTTGATAATGTCAAGTTTTATTCTTCACTTGAGAAAATGAACAAGTTGAACGATGACTTTTATAAGATGCTTGATAGTATGCAAGACACGAGCCTTGAGGAAATGAAATACGCATGCCCGTTGTTCGAGGAAAAAATTAAGTTTTTTGAGAAAGTGGAAATTATGACTTGGCAGATTTATGACAAGGAGATCGGTGCAATGTGTCGTGAATCGTTGAAAAAAGGTTCTTGTCGCCTCAAGGAAAATTTCGATAACTTCCTCTTTAAGATTGCTACAAAGGAAAAAGAAGAACAATTTATTGCTAATCGTGCTCGTTTGCTTAAACAATGCTTATATGACGATGATGACTATCCTTCGATTTGTATGACACTTAATGATGACACACCTTCATCACCTTTACCTCACGTGGAACCCACCGACTCTTTAACCATGGGGGACGAGCCTCTTAGCACTAATACAAACACCGATTTGGATGAATTAACCTCTTCTAGTGTTGAGAACTTTATCCCAATCCAAAGAGAGCTTGAGTGTGTTTCCACTGAACCATGTGATGAGCTTTGTGTTGATACCTCTTCTCCTCATGATCATATTGAGATTTTATCGCATATTGACCTTCATGCTACTACTAGTGATTTTGGTGACTTTGATCTTGATGAATTGTTTAAAGAAAGGGATAATGAGATTGAGGAAGAGTTTGAGGAAGACTTGACACAAATAGAGGATGAAAATTGTGATTCTAGTGACGCGTCTTATGCTATATCATCCGATGATTTGTCTTGTCAAGATAACATTCCTAATTTGGATGAAGAGTTTGCTCCTATAGCAACAGTGGATCCTTCTCCTCTACCACTTTATGATTCTTGTGATGAAACCTTTGATGATCCTTATGATAGTGATGAGTCTTTTACTTCTGATGATGATGACTCCATTTCTTCTATGACTCCTTCACCTATTCCTCTAAGTGATTTTGTGATACATTCAAATCCTCTTTTTGAGACATGTTTTGATAACCCACTTTTTGAGGAGTGTGAAGAACCTAATAATGAGTCTATAGAAGAAGAACCCTTGATTGATATTCCTTCACTGGTTTTTGAGGATACACCTATTGATTTTCATGAGCATATCATCCCTTTGAGTGATTCTCTCATTAATACACCTCCTTTTGAGCCTTATGTTCCCACCCTCCCACCCTTGAAGTTGGTTATTGATGAAGATCCTTTCCTCTTAGAGATTGATACTTTTTCATCTAAGGCACCTTTAGAACTCAAAACCTTTGATATGGACTCTTTTATGGAGATTGATGCCACCATAGAGGATACTCTTGCACATTTTGATATAGAGGTCGACGATAGTGTTTCTAATTTGGAAGAGGAGGTTCGTCTTATTACTACATTGCTTTTTGGGAACATAGAGACTACACCTTCTTCACAAGATACTATTACTATTGATCCTCCTTTCGCTATGCCTTCTATGGGAGATTACCCACCTTTTGATGATGATGATGAGCCCAACATGGACATAATAGTTATGAATGTTTTGATACCTACACCTTCATATTCTCATGATGCTTTGATCACTAAGGGGGAATCTTATATGGTTGATATGAGCTCATCTTCTTATTTTCCCATGAAGGGAAATGTTTTTGATCCTGGGATACATAAATTTGAGACACCTTGGTTTTCATCTACTCCACTTAAGAGTGTGCCTTCGATTGATATGCGCTTCTTGTATGAGCTTACTTTGGTGATGCTACCTATTTTGGAGTTGTTCGAGTGTAGAGATGGAAACTATGTATTTGATCCTGGTGTGCTTCCTATTTGAGAGCTTTCGTATGTTGGACAAACTTGAGACACGTTGGACCGTTCCATTTATCGAGGCGGATATTGTAAATCTTATAGTAAATGGCAACGTGCTAAGTTTGAGTGTATCAAGTGAGACGTGCTTCAAAGTGATATCCTTTGTTCTCCATGATGGTTTCCCCAAGGACAACTTAATTCGGGGCCGAGTCGAGCTAGCGACTTAGGGTTAAAAAAACTCAAGCATTGAATAACTAGGTTAGAAAACGTAGAGTAGATTTTCAATAGGTTAGGTTTAATTAAAAGGATGTTATAGTAGAGTTGAAGTGGAGGGGTGCCTTTCTTCGTCTTTTCGTGTTTTGTTTCAAGGGTTGCTCTCTCACATTTCATGCTTGGAGCTTATGGAGGAGGCCCGTGTATCTGGTTCACTTCGATTAGTTTTTGCTATCGTGATATTAAACACTTGTGCTTAAAATGAATATCCTTTAGTTGTCTCTTCCTTAACTTGGGTTAAGCAAAGTAATCAATGTCATAAGTGTAGGGGAGTTCACTCCAATACTCTTAAACATTGAGGACAATGTTTATCTTAAGTGTAGGGGAGACTTCTATCGAAGTGACCTTACCTAGACCATTGCCTTAACTTCATGATAATTGGGAAATTTGATTTTTCAACATTTTTCAAATTTTTGATCTACTTTGGCCAACAAAAATATGCATTCATAATTTTTGCATCAATCATTTTTCATAACACACTTGCATTGTATATAGTTCTTCTTTTATTTTTCATTCAAAAATATATAAAAAGGAAAAAAAAAAAATATAATAAAACATGGTTTAACAAATTTAGACTTCTTTGACATATTAGGCCCGCCATGGATATTTTGACTCAACCCGAGTTTGCTTATTTTAGCACTCTCTAGCTAGTATCCTTAACCATGTAGTCCTTCATTGGTCTATTAGGCTAAGCTTCCACCAATTTCATTATTTGAAATTTTAAATTTGTGGAGAATGGGAAATGATAGAGTTGAAGCAAGTATAAAAGGGCTAGATAGACTTCATGGCAATTACTTGTGGCTAAACCCTTCTCTTCTTTACCTCTATTTCTTCGCATGTATATAATTGTTAATAAATAATCAAGTACGGTTTTAATTGGTTTGTAATCTCTTATGCATTTTTGGCTAATCATTTATGGTTGATATGAGTACGTCTTAAGATTCTAAGTTAGCACGTTTTATGTGTACTAGACTTATGTCATGCTCCATATTTAGCGGGTGTTTTTCCTTTTCTTCTTTTCAAATTTCTTTGTGAGGAATAAAGAAAAATAAGAGCGGCTTATGAAAAAAATGAGTGGCTAGAAAAAGAAAGAAAAAGAAAAAGAAAAAAAAATAATGCAAGACTCCCAAGAGGGGCAGTGTGGTGTTAATTATAGTGACTATTGAGTTCCAATATTACCTTGACGGGTTGCGGGGATTCAATAGATTGCTCCAATCCAATATTACCTTGACGGGTTGCGGGGTTGAAGATCCAAAGTCTCAAAAAGATGCGGATGTAAATTATTGCGTGAGTTTTATTTTTCTTTCCTTAGCGAGTGTGTAGTTACTTATGAAAGCATGACATGAGGATTTTACACATAAGGCGAATGACTTATTACTCTTAATACGGACTTGTATTAATTGTGAGCGGTTTTTCAAGTAATGGATGAGATGATTACTTAGGATTAAAACCGTGCTTCCTTATTTTTGGATTTTACACTTCTTATATTTCACATTTAAATAATGACAAATTTGCCCAAAAGCAATTTGCTCAAATAGTGTAATCCGCAACACATCTCCTCAACCAATAAGAAGATGACACGTGTTATCTTCTTTAACAAAAAATATTTCCAGGATCGGGTTTTTGATAGAGGGCGTTTCATGAGAAGATCAAAACACCAAACTTGCTCGTTTTGAAGAGAGGAATACAATGGTGCAATCCAATTAACAAATCATCCATTCAATCAAAAACCCCCAATTCAGTGTTCATCACCTTCGAGTGCCAAATGCAGAATTTTTCCACGTGGCAAGTTATTATTGGTTCTGACACGTCACAACTCCAACAAATTCTCCTATCATGCCTATAAATAGATAGCTTGTACCTCATTTCTCATTGTAGCTTAAAATTTGTAAAAACACATAGTTCTTACTTTCCCTTTCCTTTTCCCTCATTCTACCCTAACTACTCAAGAGTCTGACAAACTCTTGAGTCAGTTAGTTAGTTGTTAGCTTGTAACCAACCTTTGTAACTGAATTCTTGCAATAAAATTCAAATTTCCTTTTCCCGCCAAATTCTGTTCTTCAAAATTCCAGTTTGATCTTGCTTCCATTGGATAGTATTGTTGCTGTTTGATGTTTGTTATGATCAACCATTGATCATAGCTTACATTGGTGAAGTTTTGTAGCTGTTTACTCAGAATTCAAGTGTTTCCATTGTTCTTGAAGATTTGTAGCAGAAATGATGATTCCAGATGAATTGTAGTTGTTTGATGGTTGATTGTTGTTGAATACTAGTGATAGGTGGTGGTTATCACTAGGGCAAGAGAGCTCAGCGCTCCTCTTCTTCCCAAAGGATTTCTACAATAGGTTTTGAGACTCTTATTTTTGTTCCACTTAACAAGTCCTTGCATGCTAAATTTCCTAGTTAATCTTGATGGCTGCCTGTTTTACTTGATAAGTAGTTGATGTTTGATTGATTCTAGTGTTTTGTAGCTTGATCTTGCATAATTGTGTTCTAGTTGTAGTTTCTGCATAATTCAGTTACCTGTTAGCCTTATAGCTCACTTTCAGTTCTAGCCTTGGTTGTAGTTTGTTTACAGCTTTTTAACTTTTCATTTTGTCCATTGAATATAATCTGCTATAGCTTTTGTTTCAGTTTAATCCATTACTCAATTAGTCTTTGTTAAATCTTGATCATACAAGTTAAAGGAGTGTTTGGGAATATCTTTTAAGTGGTTTTCAAGTGTTGATAATTTGTGTTTTAGAGTTTGTTTTTAGTCATTAGTTGATAACAAGTAGTTTTAAGTGATTTACAAGTCAAAATAATAGTCAAACAGGCAATTGGCTTTAAAATAGTTTGGGTCATCCTTTTTATCAGCTTTGGTTTGGAAACTTGTCAATTTCATTTGCCTAGTTCTCTTTCAATCCTTGATGAAATTTGCTCAAACTTGTTTCTAGTTCTAGCTTACATCATAAACTTTCAGTTTCTAAAAGGAAAATCTACAGTTTTAGGTAATAAGCTAGAAAATAGCTTTTTAGTCCATGACTGAGCATTTGTCATTCTCTAAGACAAAGTGCTAACTGTTTTACTGGTTCTCATAATCCACTTCACAAAAGTTGTTATTTTCTTTTACCAATCCGTTTAACTAGTGTTGAATATTAAGTTTTGAAGTTTTGAGCTTTTTGCAAAAAGTTGGTCAAACTTAGTCAACATAAGCTCAAAAGAGCTTATTTCAGATTTCTCATTCATTACTGGATGAAAATGGTTCTAGTTTGATTTCCCCTTCTTTAAATCAAGTGCTTAATCAGTTTCTTTACAAAAATCAGGTTGTGATTGATTGGAATAAGCTGTAGCTTATTTTGTGCTTATTAATAAGCACTCAATTGCTTATTTTTGACTTTTAGCTAGATTCCTCAGACACACTTAGCTTAAATTGGATTTTAAGAGTTTTGCAAGTTGTTTCAGCTTATTTGGTTGAGTATTAAGCTCAAACGAGCTTATTCTTTCCTTTGTCCCGTTTTTACTTAAAACTTTGGTTTAATTGCACTTTGGTCCTTATATTTCATTCAGTGTTTAATCTTTGGCTAAACTTCCAAGTAATTAGGGTTTGCAAAGATTTAGTCCCTGGATTTTGAAGTTTGTTAAATTTCAGTTATCAAGTTGTTGGTTAGTTACAATTTTAGTTAGTTTGTTAAAGTTTTTACATAATTGGTCCTTTTAGTTAACTGTTTTGCATTAGTAGTCCTTATAATTTTTAGAATTTACATTTCAAGCATTTACATTTCATAGAAATTACATTTTCAGTCCTTTTAGTTTCAAGTTTTGCATTTTATATTTTACTTGAATAAAATTTGGTATTTGCAACTTGTTTTACGTATAAGTAGGTTTATATTTTTCATTTTTAAATAGTATTGTTTGAATTAGCAATAGATTACCAAGCAAGCTTGAACAACCAAGAACAATAATAAATCTGATATTGATTGGACTTTCTATTGGTTAAGAACTGAGAAAACGAACTTGCATTATACTACATATTAAATGGCGCCGCTGCCGGTTCTTTGACTACACGAGAGACTATCGATTGACGGTTTTCATTGGCTTTTGGGATCCGTTCATTTGGTGAACGTTATTTTTACGTATCATAAATAAAAAACAAATAAAAAATCAAATATATAAAAATATATAAAAACTAAAAAATTAACAAAACAATTCTTTTCCTAAAGAATTGACCAAAAAAATTAAAAAATCCAAAAAGCAATCTTTTTCCTAAGAGATTGCACCCAAAAATATATATTATTGGATTCTCTCGGTTTTTATGTACATATAGTATTTTCCTTTAAAAAACTCATAAATACAAAAATATCTTCCATATATTATTATAAGTAAATACGTATACGTATAAGAACAATCAATCTACATATCTTCCATAAGTATTGCCGAGGCAATACACCGTGTTGAGGGGCGTTCCGGTCCTTGACACGCGTATCGATCAAACAAAATAAAGCAAGAATAGATAAATACTCTCAATAAGCAATAATTCGAAGAATACGAACATTTAAGTGAATAGAAAGGCGATGTGCTATAAAATGCCATCTAAGGGTCAATAGGTACTTAAGTGCTTCGCGCCACCTAACCCCCCGTTCACTTGGGAGTATTCTAAGAAGGAAGGCTTCATTGAGGGTCTTGCACCCAAAGTAGTAAATACATATATTGTTATTTTCTTGTGGATATTTAATATTGCAACTCGAAGAGGATAATCCATTTCTCTTCAAAGTCACACGAGAGATTCTCTCTCATTCCTCGTATTGAGTTGCATGCTCACTCGCGGGCGTGCACAAATACCGATTGGTGTACAACCTCTTCCTCCGAAAAGGAAGAAAAAGAGAAAGAGTAAGACCACCACCGTCCACCAAGCCGATCACGAGAATCGTGCTTTGTCACCACCACAAGAAGCCATGGCTATTGATAATCGTACTTTGTATGAACGTATGCAATCCAACATTCATGGATATGTTAGTGCCATTAAGATTCCCGACTTTCCCGCTAACACATTTGAGCTACATACATCTATGATCAATATGGTTTCTTCATCACCTTTCTATGGAAAACAAAATGAGGATCCCCATGCTCACCTTAAGAGATTCCTTTCACTTTGCAATACCATTAAGCATAATGGGGTTCCACATGAGGTCATTAGATTGATGTTAGTGTCATTTTCCTTAGATGGGAGTGCTAAGCATTGGTTAGACACCCAACCACCCGATAGTATCACCACATGGGATGATTTTACCACTAAGTTTTTGAACAAATTCTTTCCTCCACAAAAGACTATGGCTTTGAGAAATTTGATTATGGGCTTTACACAAAAACCTAGTCAATCCTTTGGTGATGCTTGGGAAGAGTATAGTGAGTTGTTGAGGCGACGTCCTAACCATGGAATGGATGATCTAGGCCAAATCAATACCTTCTATAATGGCCTTAAACCTCACCACCAAGATTCACTAAATGCTTCCGCGGGAGGGAGTATTCTTTTCAAGACATACCATGAGGCTTTGAACATTATTGAGACTAAGGCATTGGTTCAAACAAACGATCCATTTGAAGAAAGAGTTCATGTGATCCAAAACACTTCTCAAACCCCTTGTGAACTCCAAATTCTTAAAGAGATCCTTCAAACAGTCAAACAAGGACAAGAAATGACTCAAGGCATGATTCAAGATTTTAAGAGCATGACATTGAACAATTCCTCAAATAATGTGAATGCCATCACCATTTCTTGTGTTACTTGTGGAGGCCCCCATTCTTATGAACAATGTGATAAGGTGCAAGGGTATCAAGGGGAATGCTATGCTTATCAAGAGGAACACCGTGAACACTTCAAGCCTAACATTAATCCAAATAACCTTTCTTACAAATCCCAAAATTACCTTACTCCACCCGGCTTCCCACCCCAACCACCCACCCAAATTCCACAAAATCCTCCTCAAATTTTAGCAAGGAATCAAGGGCAAAGACAACCATACCAAGGAAATAACTACAAGGCACCCAATCAATTTCAACCTCAAGCAAGTACCTTTTATCCACCAAATCAAGGATTTAACTCCCAACCTTTACCTTTCCAACCTCAAGGTTTTCAAGGTTATGTGCCACAAGAGTTAAACACAATGGATCTTTTGCAAAAGATGAATCAAGAGAATGAAAGGAAATTCCAAGCTATAGACAAGAAAATGAATGACCAATTCAATAAGCTTTTAATGGCGGTAAATCAAAGACCACAAGGGGCTTTACCTTCCAACACACAAACAAACCCTAGGGCCAATGTTAATGCTATTACAACAAGGAGTGGTACAACAACAAAGGATCCTTCACCTCCTAAACCTACTATTGTTCAACCTACTTGTGCTCCTACTTGTGATAAACCTTCTACTTCTACTCCACCTCCTCAAAGTGCTCCTATTCACTCAAACACACCTTCTCAACCACCTCATACTTCTCCTTTACCTTCCACACTTCCCAATGAAGAGGATAACAAAGACAAATCTTCCACCACAACACCTATTCCACCTACACCAAAACCCACTCTTCCATACCCTTCAAGGTTGAAAAAGGACAAGTTAAAGAACAAAGATGACATACAAGTTTCCAATTTCTTAAGGATGTTCAAGCAACTCAATATCAACATATCCTTTGCGGAAGCTCTTGCTTATATGCCAAAGTTTGCTAAGATGTTCAAGGATTTGCTCTCAAACAAAGAAAAATTGGTTGATTTGCCCAATACATCACTTAATGAAAATTGTTCCGCGGTGTTACTTAAAACCTTACCAACAAAACTTGGAGATCCGGGGCGCTTCTTGATACCTTGTAATTTTCCCGGTGTTGAAAATTGCATGGCTTTGGCGGATTTAGGGGCAAGCATAAATCTCATGCCTTTATCGGTTTGGAAACAACTCTCTCTTCCCGAGCTCACTCCCACTAGGATGACTCTTGAACTAGCCAACCGAACCATAGCTCACCCCGTAGGTATAGCGGAAGATGTGTTTGTAGGTGTGGATAAGTTTACCTTTCCGGCCGACTTTGTAGTGGTCGATTATGATATGGATCCTAGAGTGCCTTTGATTGTTGGTAGACCGTTTTTGAGAACGGGTCGTACCTTGATAGATGTGGCGGAAGGGGAATTAATTATGAGAGTAGAGGATGAGAAAGTGATGTTTAAGTTAGGCAAAGTTTGTGATAGAAAAGAGGTTAAGGAGTCTAGACCTTGTGAGACTATTAACATTGTGGATGTGTAGATGAAGTGTGTAATGAACACTTTCATGATGCTTGTAAGAATGCTAGTGATGAGATTCCACATGTTGAAACTGTGGCCTCAATTGCTCCCTCTTTAACACCTTTTGGAGAGAGTGATTTCCTCTTGGAGGAATTTGAGTCCAACTTTCTTGGTGATGATGATTCTCCCATTAATTGGGAAGAAGATATTCTTACAATCCAAAAGTTGCTCAATGAGGACCCTATTCCTTCTCCTATTCCACAAGAGATTACTATTGAGGAACCTTCCATAGTAAAACCTTCCATAGAGAGTCCACCTCCCATTGAACTTAAGGAACTTCCATCCCACTTAGAATATGCTTTCTTAGAAGGAAAAGACCAATTACCGGTGATTATTGCTAAGGAATTGAAAGAGGATGAGAAGGAGCAACTTATTGAAGTCCTTAAGAAACATAAGAAAGCCTTAGCATGGAAAATATCCGACATAAGGGGAATTGATCCACATTTTTGTACTCACAAAATCCTTATGGAGGATGATTATAAACCCGCCATTCAAAACCAAAGGAGAGTTAACCCAAAAATTCATGAGGTTATTAAGAAGGAAGTGATTAAACTCTTAGATGCGGGTATGATTTACCCCATTTCCGACTCTCCATGGGTTAGCCCGGTTCATTGTGTTCCAAAGAAGGGTGGAATCACCGTGGTGCCTAATGAGAACAATGAGCTTATTCCCACGAGACTTGTAACCGGTTGGAGAGTTTGCATTGATTATAGAAAACTCAATGAGGCAACTAGGAAAGACCATTTCCCGCTTCCCTTTATGGATCAAATGCTTGAACGCTTAGCGGGAAATGAGTACTATTGTTTTCTTGATGGCTTTTCGGGTTATTTTCAAATACCCATTGACCCTAAGGATCAAGAAAAGACCACATTCACTTGTCCATACGGTACATTTGCTTACAAGAGGATGCCTTTTGGCCTATGTAATGCACCAGGGACGTTTCAAAGGTGCATGATGGCGATTTTCCATGACATGATAGAGCAAACCATGGAGGTTTTTATGGATGACTTTTCCGTATTTGGGAACTCCTTTAGCTCTTGTCTCACCAATCTTGAGAGAATGCTTAAGCGTTGTGAGGAAACACGTTTGGTGCTTAATTGGGAGAAATGTCACTTTATGGTGAAAGAGGGGATTTTTTTAGGACACAAGATATCCAATAAGGGATTAGAAGTTGATCGAGCTAAAATTGATGTGATTGCTAAGCTTCCCCCACCCACCTCGGTTAAAGGTGTGAGGAGTTTCTTAGGTCATGCGGGCTTTTATAGGCGCTTTATACAAGATTTTTCTAAGATAGCTAGACCGATGACTCATCTCTTGGAGAAAGAGGCTCCTTTCATTTTTGATCAAGCTTGTTTAGACTCTTTTGAGACACTTAAGGAAAAATTGACAAAGGCTCCCGTTTTGGTTTCTCCAAATTGGGAATTACCTTTTGAGCTTATGTGTGACGCTAGTGATTATGCGGTGGGGGCCGTTTTAGGACAAAGAGTTAATAAGCATTTTCAACCTATACACTATGCGAGTAAAACCATGACCGGTGCACAACTTCATTACACTACCACGGAAAAAGAGTTGCTTGCTATAGTATATGCTTTTGAGAAGTTTAGACCATACCTTGTGCTTTCCAAGACCATAGTGTATACGGATCATTCCGCTCTCAAGTATCTTATGACAAAACAAGATGCTAAGCCTAGGCTTTTGAGATGGGTTTTGTTGCTTCAAGAGTTTAAGATAGAGATTCGTGATAAAAAAGGGGCCGAGAATTTAGCAGCGGATCATTTGAGTAGACTTGAGCATCCTTTTCAAGGAGATTTCCCACATCAAGAAATCAATGAATCCTTTCCACTAGAGGAGCTCATGTCTATCTCTTCCCAAGAAGATGCCACACCTTGGTTTGCGGATATTGCAAACTATCTTGTGGGCAATGTGCTTATTGAGGGTCTTACTTATCAACAAAAGAAAAAGTTTCTTAAGGAAGTTAAGTATTACTTTTGGGATGATCCATATCTTTTTAGGCAATGTGCGGACCAAATCATTAGACGGTGTGTAGATGGGCCCGAGGCATTTAAAATCTTAGAGGCATGTCATAAAGGACCTACGGGTACCAAGATATTATAACTTTTCATCTTATTTTGCCTTTTAGTCCTTCCATTCTCATTTCATTTCCAAAAGTGTATAAGACTTTTAAATAATCTCTTTTCCATCCTTTGAACTATAGAAAGTTGCAAGCTTAACCCTCCATCTTTGGAAATTTGGCAAATAAGGTCCTTGGAGCATCTTTCGTCCTTTTCTTCGTCTTTTATCATGAAAATCCCTTGAAAGCTCGTGTTTTGACTCAAATGTACCTATATACCTGAAAATACACAAACACCAAATACACGCGTAATTCTGATAATTAACAGTTAAATATGATGTATTTGACTGTGTTTTTAATGGTTTTAGGATCATAATTGATGAGTGTTTTCACACTTATCAACTCCCCTCCACTTGACCATTGCCATGTCCTCATGCAATGCAACATTTTAAAGCACCAAGTTACACTTTTCTCATAATTAACCAACCTTGGCCATTTTATGATTTAATAAACTATGCTATGCTATATGATGGATGGTTTTGAATATTTACAATGCAATGCAAAGAAAACAATTCTATTTATATATTTTTGATTTTTCATAAATGGTTTTGATGGAAATAACTTATAAAGAATTCAATGACTTAGATTAGGGCTTGGGTACCATGGACATTTATCACCCTCAAGTTTCACTTTCCCCATACCAAGCTTAAAAATGGGATCATTGTATTCACAAGTAAAAAGTGCATCAACTTATTCATGACAATTAAATGTGGAACCGGTTATTATTTGAGCAAATTGCTTCTGGGCAAATTTGTCATTATTTAAAGCGTGAAATATAAGAAGTGTAAAATCCAAAAATAAGGAAGCACGGTTTTAATCCTAAGTAATCTTCTCATCCATTACTTGAAAAACCGCTCACAATTAATAAAAGTCCGTTTCAAGAGTAATAAGTCATTCGCCTTATGTGTAAAATCCTCATGTCATGCTTTCATAAGTAACTACACACTCGCTAAGGAAAGAAAAATAAAACTCACGCAATAATTTACATCCGCATCTTTTTGAGATTTTGGATCTTCAACCCCGCAACCCGTCAAGGTAATATTGGATTGGAGCAATCTATTGAATCCCCGCAACCCGTCAAGGTAATATTGGAACTCAATAGTCACTATAATTAACACCACACTGCCCCTCTTGGGAGTCTTGCATTATTTTTTTTCTTTTTCTTTTTTTTTTCTAGCCACTCATTTTTGTTTCATAAGCCGCTCTTATTTTTCTTTATTCCTCACCAAGAAATTTGCAAAGAAGAAAAGGAAAAACACCCGCTAAATATGGAGCATGACACAAGTCTAGTACACATAAAACGTGCTAACTTAGAATCTTAAGACGTACTCATATCAACCATGAATGATTAGCCAAAAATGCATAAGAGATTACAAACCAATTAAAACCGTACTTGATTATTTATTAACAATTATATACATGCGAAGAAAGTAGAGGTAAAGAAGAGAAGGGTTTAACCACAAGTAATTGCCATGAAGTCTATCTAGCCCTTTTACACTTGCTTCAACTCTATCATTTCCCATTCTCCACAAATTTAAAATTTCAAAGAATGAAATTGGTGGAAGCTTAGCCTAATAGACCAATGAAGGACTACATGGTTAAGGATACTAGCTAGAGAGTGCTAAAATAAGCAAACTCGGGTTGAGTCAAAATATCCATGGCGGGCCTAATATGTCAAAGAAGTCTAAATTTGTTAAACCATGTTTTATTATATTTTTTTTTTCCTTTTTATATATTTTTGAATGAAAAATAAAAGAAGAACTATATACAATGCAAGTGTGTTATGAAAAATGATTGATGCAAAAATTATGAATGCATATTTTTGTTGGCCAAAGTAGATCAAAAATTTGAAAAATGTTGAAAAATTAATTTTCCCAATTATCATGAAGTTAAGGCAATGGTCTAGGTAAGGTCACTTCGATAGAAGTCTCCCCTACACTTAAGATAAACATTGTCCTCAATGTTTAAGAGTATTGGAGTGAACTCCCCTACACTTATGACATTGATAAACTTGCTTAACCCAAGTTAAGGAAGAGACAACTAAAGGGTATTCATTTTAAGCACAAGTGTTTTGAATATCACAATAGCAAAAACTAATCGAAGTGAACCAGATACACGGGCCTCCTCCATAAGCTCCAAGCATGAAATGTGAGAGAGCAACCCTTGAAGCAAACACCAAAAGACGAAGAAAGGCACCCCTCCACTTCAACTCTACTATAACATCTTTTTAATTAAACCTAACCTATTGAAAATCTACTCTACGTTTTCTAACCTAGTTATTCAATGCTTGAGTTTTTTTAACCCTAAGTCGCTAGCTCGACTCGGCCCCGAATTAGGTTGTCCTTGGGGAAACCATCATGGAGAATAAAGGATATCACTTTGAAGCACGTCTCACATGATACACTCAAACTTAGCACGTTGCCATTTACTATAAGATTTACAAAATCCGCCTCGATAAATGGAACGGTCCAACGTGTCTCAAGTTTGTCCAACATATAAAATCTCTCAAATAGGAAGCACACCAGGATCAAATACAAAGTTTCCATCTCGACAAGTGAACAACTCTAAAATAGGTAGCATCACCAAAGTAAGCTCATACACGAATTCCATCTCAATAGAAATCACACTCTTAAGTGGAGTAGATGAAAACTGATTTTTCCCAAATATACGTATCCCAGGATCAAAAACCTTTCCCTTCATGGGAAAATAAGAAGATGAACTCGTATCAACCATATAAGATTCCCCCTTAGTGAGCAAAGCATCATGAGAATATGAAGGTGTAGGTATCAAAACATTCATAACTATTATGTCCATATTAGGCTCATCATCATCATCAAAAGGTGGGTAATCTTCCATAGAAGGCATAGCAAAAGGAGGATCAATATTAATAATGTCTTGTGAAGGAGGTGTAGTCTCTATGTTCCCAAAAAGCAATGTAGTAATAAGACGAATCTCCTCTTCCAAATTAGAAACACTATCATTGACCTCTATATCAAATTGTGCAAATGTATCGTCTATGGTGGTATCAATCTCCATAAGAGAGTCCATATCAAAGGTTTTGAGTTCTAAAGGTGCCTTAGATGAAAAAGTATCAATCTCTAAGAGGAAAGGATCTTCATCAATAACCAACTTCAAGGGTGGGAGGGTGGGAACATAAGGCTCAAAAGGAGGTGTATTAATGAGAGAATCACTCAAAGGGATGATAAGATCATGAAAATCAATAGGTGTATCCTCAAAAACCAGTGAAGGAATATCAATCAAGGGTTCTTCTTCTATAGACTCATTATTAGGTTCTTCACAGTTCTCAAAAAGTGGGTTATCAAAACATGTCTCAAAAAGAGGATTTGAATGTATCACAAAATCACTTAGAGGAATAGGTGAAGGAGTCATAGAAGAAATGGAGTCATCATCATCAGAAGTAAAAGACTCATCACTATCATAAGGATCATCAAAGGTTTCATCACAAGAATCATAAGGTGGTAGAGGAGAAGGATCCATATTCCCTATAGGAGCAAACTCTTCATCCAAATTAGGAATGTTATCTTGACAAGACAAATCATTGGATGATATAGCATAAGACGCGTCACTAGAATCACAATCATCATTCTCCATTTGTGTCAAGTCTTTCACAAACTCTTCCTCAATCTCATTATCCCTTTCTTTAAACAATGCATCAAGATCAAAATCACCAAAATCACTAGTAGTAGCATGAAAGTCAATATGTGATAAAATCTCAATGTGATCATGAGGAGAAGAGGTATCAACACAAAGCTCATCACATGGTTCATTGGAAACCCTCTCAAGCTCTCTTTGGATTGGGATAAGGTTCTCAACACTACAAGAGGTTAATTCATCCAAATCGGTGTTTGTATTAGTGCTAAGAGGCTCGTCCCCCATGGTTAAAGAGTCGGTGGGTTCCACGTGAGGTAAAGGTGATGAAGGTGTGTCATCATTTAGTGTCATATAAATCGAAGGTTCCTCATCATCTTCATCTAATAAGCATTGTTTAAGCAATCGAGCACGATTAGCAATAAATTGTTCTTCTTTTTCCTTTGTAGCAATCATAAAGAGGAAGTTATCTAAATTTTCCTTGAGGCGACAAGAACCTTTTTTCAACGATTCACGACACATTGCACCGATCTCCTTGTCATAAATCTGCCAAGTCATAATTTCCACTTTCTCAAAAAACTTAATTTTTTCCTCGAACAACGGGCATGCGTATTTCATTTCCTCTAGGCTCGTGTCTTGCATACTATCAAGCATCTTATAAAAGTCATCTTTCAACTTGTTCATTTTCTCAAGTGAAGAATAAAACTTGACAGTATCAAGGACATAGGATGGCGGATCCTTCGGTCGACAATCATAACCATAATGGTGTGCATTTCCACAAAACTCACATGAAAAAGTCGAAGAATATGGTGGAGGTGGATTTCCATAATTAGGTGAATTATAGGTTTGAAAAGAGTCTTGATTATGAAAATTCTCATGATTGTAGCCTTGAAAATTTCCTTCATTTTGAAAACCTCCATAATTGGAAAATCCTTGGTTTTGAAAAGTATCATTATTTAGAAAACCTTCATTGTTTGAAAAATCTTGGTTTTGGTATGGCTCATCAAAGGGTTGATCATGAAATGATGGTGGAGGTTGTGAATTAGGGTTCTCGGTTCCATTATAAGCATATCCCTCCCCATAATAACTATTATTTTGATCACATAAATACGTATCGTGTGGACCCCCACAAGTCGAACAAGGCGAATAATTAGCGTTGGCGGATCGTTGTTGCAAAATCTCCAACATAGAACGAGTATCCATGTTTAACAAGGTGGCCGAATGTATATACAAGTATAATGACGTTTAAAAGCTTCCTCGGGGAAGGAAGTAATACACCAAAGGTGGTATGTTTACACGTGTGCGAGTACACGTGTAAGTAAACACGAGGAATGAGGGAGTAGCCCTCGGTCGACTTTGAAGAGAAAAGGATGATCCTCTTCGAGGTTCGATATAAAATATCCACAAGAAAGTATATATATAATTACTACTTGGGTGCAAGACCTCCAATTAAGCCTTCCTTCTTAGAATACGCACTAGTGAACGGGGGGTTAGGTGGCGCGAAGCACTTAAGTACCTATTGACCCTTAGACGGCATTTTATAGCACGTCGCCTATCTATTCACTTTAGTAGTTTGTATTCTTCGAATTATTGCCAATTGGAAGTATTTATCTATTCTTGCTTAATTAAATTTTATCGATACGCGTGTCAAGGACCGGAACGCCCCTCAACACGGTGTAATGCCTCGGCAATACTTATGGAGATAAGTAACTTGGTTGTTTTTATACGTATACTTATTTACATATAATAATATATCAAAAATATTTTTGTATTTATTTGTTTTTTTACGAAAAATACTATATCTACGTAAAAAGCGATGAAATCGATATAATATATATTTTTGGGTGTAATCTTTTAGGAAAAAGATTACTTTTTGGTTTTTTTGATTTTTTTGGTTCAATTCTTTAGGAAAAGAATTGATTTTGTGGTTTTTTATTTATTTTTTTGTATTTTTATCTTTTTGGTTTTTTTTATCTTTTTGATTATAATACGTAAAAATAACGTTCACAAAGTGAACGGATCCCAAAATCCAATCGTCTCACTCGAAATCGTTAATCTTCACGAAAAGAACCGGCAGCGGCGCCATTTAATAATTCGTTTTTAGTGTAGTTGTCTTCTCAGCTCGATTCGAATTGATATAACGTTTTCTAGCAAAGACTTAATTGTTTTCGGTTATACAAATTTGTTTGGAATTCTATGTCTAATTAGCAAGAAACATTTAAAAAGGTAAAAATATCTATAATACTACGTATATGTACTACGCTAAAACAAATTGCACGTAAAACATTTAAATGCACAAAATATAAAAAAAAATGTAAAATACAAATTTAACAAGTAATAACAAACTACTTAATAAACGAAATAACAAACTAACTACTTTTTTAACGAGTATATAAAAAAATAAAGAAAACTTCAAAATTTATAAAACTAATTCAAAATTTTATAAAACTAGATTGTATACTAATATAACTTTTGCTATATTATACCACTAGTATAAAATTGGGCCATAAGCTCGGTAATACCAACTAGGCTAGAATATTAAATTTGATCTAGTAACAAAATACAAATAAAGCTAGACATTACTCTATGAATAAACCTATACAAATCAAAAAGCTACGTCAGTTTATTTAGACAAGTGAATGAGTTAAAATAAATTCTAAGTAAAGAAGTTACAACTTGCAAACCATAGTACACTGGTAAAGAGTTTGTTTGTGAATGAAATGCCCAGAGTTCGAATCTGGCTGCAAACCTTTTTATTCTTTTTTTGTTTATAAAGCCTACGACTTATTTAACAGCTACTGATTTACACTCTAATGAAATGAAACAAAACTGATTACACTAAATGAGAAACATTCAACCCATTGTAAAACTTGATATTCCTAACTGATTTAAATTGTAACTAAACAAAAACCAACTAAGATTGTTCAGGATACTAAAACTTGCACTATCAATAATCCTACCATCTAACAGTCATGTATCAGTAACAATAACACACCCTATTTATCAAAATCATGGACATGTCCATCCGTCCCAAACACTGCTCAATTTGGAAATGATAGAAATCCTATAAGCTGTGACATACTTACTGAAATCGAGAACAGGATTAAAGAGTAAATTCAGTATGAACTAATTATGAATTTCAAACACGTAAACAAGCATTTCACAGGTACCAGCTAAAACAGGTTACACTAAGGTTAACAGAATTAATAACAGCTAATTGAATTATACTTAAATGCTGAAAATGAAACGAGTTTTGACCTCTCATCCGGCGTTTAGTCCGTTGAGTCGAAGCGGAGCGCTGAGCTCGCTTGAAACTAACACTGCTCGAACTACAGGTTTCCTGAACTAATTCTTGATTCTACAATCTGACCTCGAACCACAATGAGCACTATAGCTACGCTGATTCCTTCTACACTGCTCCAATCTGCACACCTGCAAAACAGAATCTCCAAACAAAACAGAAACTAGCTAGCGAGTTAGATTCTAAGGCTGCTTAGAGAAACCAAAAACTAACAGCTTATCCACGATAAGCTAAATCAGCTTATTAAAACCGAAATCAAACACAACTAACTGAACTACCAGAATCGTGTGAAAGCTGCAACCACTAATAAGATTTTGAATTGATCATAACAGAACGTAACTAGAGTTTTAACAAACTTCGAAATCAGAAACAAGGATTTAGAAACTTGAAATTTCCATTAAGAAACAGGATAAAGATGCTAATGATGAAAGCTATAAAGTGATTTTCTACTGTATAACATACTCAAACAGAAAAGCTGGAAATATAAGCAAAGCTCAATCTGAAATCTCTTTAAGCATCTTATAAGATGAAAACTAAGTAAATCAATTCAATAGCTCAAAGGAGCTTATGAAACAATAAAAGAAAGATGATCCGAAAAGCTCGAATAAGAAAACAAATTTTCTTCAATGGCAGAAAATTAACAAACTGAACTAATTCATAACAGAATTGAAAAGTACTATATGAAAAGCTCTTGAACTCTATTTCAGAAATTAAGATCGAGCTTTTTAAAAGCTTTTAACTGGAAGAGAAAAGTTAGAAGTTTATAACAGTAACTCTTAACAAAACTTGTTATCAAAAGTGGCAGATAAGAAGAGAATATAACTAGAAAAGCTTGTTATTTCATTAATGGTGGAAAATGAAGGAATCGGTTACAAACTGATTAACTAATTTCGTTACAAAATCTAACAAGAAAAATGAAAGAAAACTGAACTAACTAACTAACTACACCTACTATGTGTTAATCTACTCCTATGCTAACCGATTTCTAATGAGAGCTTCATCTTCTATATATAGCCGTCGAGAGAGGAGGTGTTGATGTAGCTTCGACGTGTTCTAGCCAATGAGTAATTGCCACGTGTTTAATACGAGGTTTTAGCTCTTCGTTCTTCATCTTCTTCCAATTTGGGGCTTTCTTTGTTCTTGGGTCTTGATCTAATTGACTGCTCCCATCTTGTAGAGAATGAAAAGATGAACATTATTGTAGTTTAAAGCTTCGACTGAATCTCTCTTGATTGTTCTAGATAAGGGTTTGCAGGTTTGGGATGGAAAGATATAACCGTATGCTGTTTTCTCTCTCTTGAAGGTTGAAGGAGATGAAACGTGTAAATGTGTTCTGTGAGTTTGACCGGTCTTGGTCAAATGACCAAGATATTATAACTTTTCATCTTATTTTGCCTTTTAGTCCTTCCATTCTCATTTCATTTCCAAAAGTGTATAAGACTTTTAAATAATCTCTTTTCCATCCTTTGAATTATAGAAAGTTGCAAGCTTAACCCTCCATCTTTGGAAATTTGGCAAATAAGGTCCTTGGAGCATCTTTCGTCCTTTTCTTCGTCTTTTATCATGAAAATCCCTTGAAAGCTCATGTTTTGACTCAAATGTACCTATATACCTGAAAATACACAAACACCAAATACACGCGTAATTCTGATAATTAACAGTTAAATATGATGTATTTGACTGTGTTTTTAATGGTTTTAGGATCATAATATTGTCATAAAGCAAAACAGTTAGATAAGTTTGACCTGTAAAAGTCAAACTACTATTTTGGCGGGAAAAGCTGTTAGAGCTTTTCCCCTTTTCCTTTAAATAGCTAAACACTTTTCATTCTTCATTTCTCATGTTTTGTAACTGAATTCTCTCATCTCACTCACTTGTAATCATCAATCATTCCATTGTAATCATTCCATTCATCCATCTAATAACAATCCAATTTCAGTTCTTGTTTCTTGTTATAGAACTCCAGTTGAATTGTTGCATTGTAAACCATAGTTCTCATTCCAATTGGGGTTTCTGATCTATGTATGTTACAGTGGTATCAGAGCAACGATCTTGGCAATCAAGAACGTATTAAGAAGTTGTTAGTCAGTTAGTTTGTTAGTCAGTTGAGTTTGTTGGTTGAAACTCAAGAAATGGTGACAACACGTTCTAATGATAATGGTGGTAATACCAACACTACTCTAGATACTATAATGGCAGCCATTGACGAAATGAGACAGTCAATTGCTACCTTGCAACAGAAAGTAGATAGTGGTGAAGGACCAAGTCAGGGAAGAAACAATGGTGGTCAAACTGGTGGTCAAAATGGTGGTCAAAATGGTGGACAGAATTATGGTCACCATTATGGAAGGTTGGCAAAAGTAGAGTTCCCTAAGTTTGAAGGAGATGAAGTTGATGAATGGTTGTACAGGGTTAACAAGTTTTTTGCTATGGATCATATTGAAGATGATGATCAAAAGATGAATCTGGTGTCTATGCATGTGTATGGAAAAGCACTCAATTGGCACAAGCAGTTTGTTCATAAGCATGCAGATATCTTAACTTGGGGCAGTTATGAAAAGGGAGTTAAGAAAAGGTTCCAGCCAATCTTTGAAGATCCAGTAGTGGAATTGAAAAATCTCAAGCAGATCACAAGTGTGCAGGTATACCAAGATTCTTTTGAGGCTTTGTTAAATAGGGTAGATGTGCCTGAACCTTTTGCTATTAGTTCTTTTATTGGGGGACTAAGGGAAGATATTGCTTATGCTGTAAGAATGTTCAAACCTGATAGTCTGGTGGAGGTATTCTCATTGGCAAAAATGCAAGAAGCCTATACATCTGTGTCTAAGGGTAAGGGATCAGCATTGTTGGCTACCCCAAAGACCAGTGTGGTAGGGACTATGGGACCAAAGGTTGGGGGAAGTAATAATAATCAGGTGACAAATAGACCATTCAAAAGGCTTACCCCAAAGGAACTTGAGGAAAAAAGGGCTAAGCAATTATGTTTTTTCTGTGACCAAAAGTATAGTCCTGGTCATAAGTGTAGTGGAAGAATTTATTCATTGGAAGTGGTGATCAATGAGGAAATGTTTGGAGAAGAAGAAGTGGGTGAAGTGGATGAGGGTGATGAGACAGTCAATGTTGATGACATTCTACCGCAAGTGTCTCTGAATGCTATGACTGGGGTACCTAATTTCCAAACAATGAGAGTTAAGGGGTATGTGGGCAAGCAGTTATTGCACATTTTGGTTGATTGTGGTAGCACACACAACTTTTTGGATGTCAATGTAGCCAAAAAATTGGGGTGTAAACTCAAGAGAATGTGTCCATTGCAAGTTTCAGTAGCTAATGGTCAAACGATGTCAAGTGTGTATGAGTGTAAAGGTTTCCAGTGGAAATTACAAGGAAAGACTTATACGGCTGATGTGATGATTCTACCTCTAGGAGGATGTGAAATGGTACTTGGAATACAATGGTTGTCCACATTGGGAGTTATTCAGTTTGACTTCAAAAACTTAGTGATGGAGTTTGTGTATCATGAGCAAAGATGTGTTATTAGGGGTACACATCAATCAACCTTACAATGGATGCAAGGCAAGAAGGTGCAGGGTTCCTTAAATCATATGGGGACTGAGATCACTTCCATGGCCATGTGTGTCTATCCTGCAACCTTGATGCAAATGACTGGTGAATCAGTGCAAAGTAAAACACTTATCCAAACACTCATTAATCAGTATCCCACTGTTTTCAAGGAGCCCAAGGAATTGCCACCCTTGAGATCTCATGATCATACCATTCCCTTATTACCTAACACTGAACCTATTAACATTAGGCCATATAGGCATCCTCCCAACCAAAAGGATGCTATTGAGCTAATGGTCAAAGAGTTGATGGAGGCTGGATTGATCAGAAATAGTCATAGTTCTTTCTCTTCACCAATTGTGATGGTTAAGAAGAAAGATGGAACTTGGAGGATGTGTGTGGACTATAGACAACTTAATAAGTATACTGTTAAAGACAAGTTTCCAATTCCAGTGATAGAGGAATTATTGGATGAACTAAATGGAGCTAAAGTGTTTTCTAAACTGGACTTAAGGTCAGGATATCATCAGATAAGGATGAATAAGGAAGACATACACAAGACTGCTTTCAGAACTCATGAAGGTCACTATGAGTTTATGGTGATGCCTTTTGGTCTCACAAATGCACCTGCTACCTTCCAGTCATTGATGAATTCAGTTTTCAAGCCTTATTTGAGAAAATTTGTGTTGGTCTTCTTTGATGACATTCTTATATACAGCAAGTGTGAAACAGAACATGTAGAACATTTGAAAAAAGTTTTGGAGATTATGAGAGACCAGTCATTGTTTGCAAAGATGAGCAAGTGTCATTTTGGAGTGGAAAAAGTGGAGTATTTGGGTCACTTTATCACTGCACAAGGGGTAGTTACTGACCCTTCTAAAATTGAAGCTATGGTATCTTGGCCAGTACCTCACACAGTCAAGCAATTGAGAGGTTTTTTGGGCTTAACAGGCTACTATAGGAGGTTCATTAGACACTATGCTATAATTAGCAAACCTTTGACAAGATTGCTTAAGAAAAATGCTTTTGATTGGAATGTTGAGGCCTACAAGGCTTTCACAGACCTGAAACAAGCTATGACTCAGGCTCCAGTTCTGGCTTTGCCTGACTTCCAAAAGTTATTTGTGGTGGAAACTGATGCTTCTGGCATGGGTATAGGGGCAGTGTTACTACAAGATGGTCACCCTATAGCCTATCTCAGTAAAACTTTATCTCCCAAACACCAGTTATTGTCCACTTATGAGAAGGAGTTTTTAGCAGTGTTAATGGCTTTGGAAAAATGGAGAGGGTATCTTTTGGATAGACATTTCCAAATAAAAACTGATCACTTTAGCTTGAAATACTTGTTAGATCAAAGACTAACAACTCCTTTCCAGGCTAAGTGGTTACCTAAACTGCTTGGATATGACTATGAAATCCTATACAAGAAGGGAAAGGAGAATGTTGTAGCAGATGCTTTGTCAAGAGTGGAAGGCAGTGCTGAATTCAATTCTCTAGTTCTGTCTACCATCACAAGTGACTTGTTACAACAAGTGAAAGATAGTTATGTGACAGATAGTGATATCCAAGAAAAAATCCAGCAGTTGACTGATGGCACCTATGTGGGTACTAAATATACATGGGATGGGTCTGTGTTGAGGAGAAAAGGGAAGATAGTAGTAGGTAACAATGAAGTACTCAGAACTACTATAATCCAACATTTTCATGGAGATGCTGTAGGGGGGCATTCAGGAACAAATGTTACTAGTCACAAGCTTGGTACTTTGTTCTACTGGAAAGGACTGCATAAAGGAGTTAAGAAATTCATAGGGGAATGTGATATATGTCAGAGACAAAAGCCAGACTTGGCTGCTTATCCTGGATATTTGCAGCCTTTGCCAATTCCTGAAAAAGTATGGAGTGAAATATCTATGGATTTCATTGTAGGACTACCCAAGTCACAAGGAAAGTCAGTCATATTTGTGGTAGTGGACAGGTTAAGTAAGTATGCTCATTTTATGGCACTTAACCATCCATATACAGCTAGTTCAGTTGCCCAAGTGTTTTTGGATAATGTATACAAACTACATGGTCTCCCAACTGCTATTGTGAGTGATAGAGATACTGTGTTCTTGAGTAACTTTTGGAAATCATTATTCAAGCTACTCAAGGTGGAGTTGAAAATGTCAACAGCTTATCACCCACAAACTGATGGACAGACAGAAGTGGTAAACAAGTGTGTGGAATGCTACTTAAGGTGTATGACAGGAGAAAAGCCTAAAGAATGGGTTAAGTGGTTGTCATTAGCTGAGTTCTGGTACAATACAAACAAGCATTCTTCTACTGCAGTTACACCCTTTGAGATGGTCTATGGCCAAACACCCCCATTGCATGTTCCTTACCTGGCTGGAGAATGTACTGTGGAAGAAGTGGATAGGACCTTACAAGCTAGGGAATCTGCACTTGGAATGTTGAAATTTCATCTCAAAAGAGCACAAGATAGGATGAAGTTGTATGCTGACAAGAAAAGATCGGATAGGGAGTTTCAAGTAGGAATGTGGGTCTATTTGAAGCTACAACCTCACAGACAGGTGACCATAAGACAAGAACATCAGCATAAGTTGTCTGCAAAGTACTATGGACCTTTCTTAGTGGTGGCTAAGGTGGACACAGTTGCTTACAAATTGGATCTGCCTAGTTCTAGTCAAATACATCCTGTGTTCCATGTGTCACAATTGAAGCTGTGTAGGGGCAACAACAACAAAATGGGACTTCTTCCTCACTGTGGAGCAGATGGTTTATTGTCAGTACATCCGGAAGCTATACTAGACAGGAGGATGGCTAAGCTCAACAACAAAGTGGCTGTGTATGTCTTGGTCAAATGGGCTGGTCAAAGCGCTGAAGATGCTACTTGGGAGTTGTATGATGCTTTGGTGCATAAATTTCCTGAGTTCGAGATTGATCCTTGAGGACAAGGATGTTTTCAAGAGACAGGAAGACTATAACTTACTTTACATATTAACTGTCTAATTTACATATAATATTTATTCAATTAAGATACTGCCCTTAGTACATTTTAAAATTAAGAGTATATTATATGAAAAGTAAGTGTTATATGAAACACCCTTAATCGCATCAACAATGATTTCCTTAGTGAGATTTTACTTTTCATGCAGATTAGTTGCATACTAAATCTTGAAAAGATACAACAATGTAAGAAGTAGTTATCACAAACCAACTTGATCAAAAGAAGGTTGTGGATTGCCTCTGCAAAAACTTGACAGTGTCTAGTAAATGGTTTTGAGAACTTTGAAATGCAGATACCAATCTCTTGTTAAAAAACAAAAAAATAGTAACTATCAAAATCGAAGGAGATAAATTAACTTTGACTTATTTTTTTAGCTTAGCATGTGTCTAGGTTTATGTATCTTTTTTGCTCATCTTTTTTCCTCAGGTCCGCTTTATGTACAAAGGCACCCTGAGAGTCCTTTTAGTGTTGCTTCATTTAAACCCATGTTATGATTCTTTTATGATTAAAATAACATATTCATCAAATTTCAAGAAACCCATTATGTATCTATTTGAGCATATCAGACATGATCAAAAGAACCTACTAAAAAACCTCTTGAATAGAACATCAACCAAAAACATAGAACCAAACCAATCATAGATATATACCAAAGAAGTGGTTAGAGTGGCCAATCGAAAGCTAAATCTTGAACTAATTAATCATTCATTTTCTATTGAAATTCTATATGAACAGTTTTGCGTCGATAAATATAAACATATCCTAAAAGACGGAGAGTCAGGGAAAAAAATGAGTCGACATCTAGGTTTAAACTGTATATAATCATATCAAATTTCATAAAAATTCTATGCACGATGACAGTGGATGACTGTTTGGACATGACAGGTCAAACTAATGTTTTGTCTGTAAAAAAATGATATAACTGAATGTGACAATAAAAAACAATAACTAAAATATAGAACTCAAAAGAGGTGACAATTTGAACACATTTATATGCATATGGCCGATTCAATGTTTTACAACATAAATGGATTATGCTAAAAGGATAATGTTGAGATGAATTAGGTATAAATAGTTAGAACTTAGAAGTCTTCTCAAAATATATTCAAGCACATTAATCGTTCTAAATCCCTCTAAAAATGTTCACCCTGCCATTTTGTCACCCCTACAATTTAGAGAAGATGATATTTGCAAAGAAACTTACACAATGTACACATGTCCTCCTCAACCACTCAAACAATCATAATCAATAGATGATATAAGTGCTTGGGAGACGGTCACAAACAGCTCCTCATGATCCTGCATACATATAAAGAGAAGAGATTAAATGAAGTATTCAATCAGGAGATGACATGTTGGTGATTCGCAGTAACAACTGAATATAAGTGTGTTATTGTCATTAGTACCTAGTCATCCTCAGTTTTCCTTATATTAGTTATGCATTTAGGTTTTTGGTATTTACTTACTCTTAGGAATTCGGCTTCAGGTTTCACTAAACAATTATCTGCGAAGGAAGCTATAAGAGTCACACGTAGTCCTTCTGACAGTGACAAATGTATATTTACAAATAAGAACGTATCAGAAAGTAAACTGGCAAGCACAGATCAACAGACTATTACAGAAAGCACACATGATGTATATTGGATACGCCGTCGAAACATCCTGTAATAATCATTCCAAGTATAAGTTAAGAAATGGCTTGGATTCAAATTTATAAAACAAAAAACGAAAAGGACAAAACCATAAACATTAATTAACTTGATTTTTAAGCTTGTTTAAGTCTTTATTTATTTGGATTCTAAACAGTTCTTCAGAAAGTAAAGGTCAATGCAATACCATTTTTACATATTTAAATATGTTTTTTGAACATAAGTAAAGTAAGCTGATAACAGAATTCACAAAAAAGAAATCATATCATTTGGTAGTTGTCCATACATGCTCCATAAAAGAGTTTGATTCTCTTTCCATTTGTGTTCCTCTTTATACATTTGTGGTCTTTAAAGTGACTGGAAGTCCAGGATAATAACTTAATGATCAAATAATTGGAATACGCTTTGGTACCTGAAACAAAGACAATCGCTGAGACAAAAAGGGTTTGAGAATCAGTTTTCATGTAATGATAATTTATGATCAAAACTTTGTTCCTCTTCTTTGCCTTAACCTCGAAGCAGCATGTGTCTTCAGCATCCCTATACGTAGATGAAGTAAAAACAGTTTTTTTCGGATAATACACATACACACAGAGACAACAACAAAGAAGAGTTGTGGGTGTTTTTTACGTCTGTTTTTTTAGAGTTACGGATCAATAGTGTTTTAGGATATATGAAGATATGAATGAAAATATGATTATCTTCATATATTTTTAAAAGATAGTCGATATATTTTCCAAAATAAGATATGAAAGATTCAAAATTTGAAAAGAATTTAAAAAAAACCTAGATATGTTTTAGATTAGAGAATATATATTAATTACACAACCGGTTAATAAGTATAGGGGTTTAATATCATAAAACAAAAACAATACCATAGCTCAATTGGAAAAAACCAAAACAAATAACCCCAAGGTCATGCGTTCGAAACTTACAAAGCTCTTTTAAAAAATACATTTTTTACACCAAACAAAACTGAAACGCGATTATCAAAATGCAATTTTCAAAACTGCGTTTCCAAAAGGCGATTTTCAAACAACTGCGATTTTAAATTAGAATTCCGTGGGTTTTGGAGATTTTCTAGGGGATTTTGGAGATTTTCTAGGGAATTATGAAATACTATTGGCTAAAAGATGTGACTGGGATATGACTGGATTAAAAAGTGTGGTTTCAAATCATAATTATACCTATATATAATACAGATATACATATATATATATATATATATATATATATATATATATATATATATATATATATATATATATATATATATATATATATATATATATATATATATATATATATATATATATATATATATATATATATATATATATATATATATATATATATATATATATATATATATATATATATATATATATATATATATATATATATATATATATATATATATATATATATATATATATATATATATATATATATATATATATATATATATATATATATATATATATATATATATATATATATATATATATATATATATATATATATATATATATATATACATTTAAAATCATACATTTGCCAAGGTCGATGAGGAATTATTCAAAAACTGGCACGATGTTATCAAGTCAGCACAATTAGAAGAATCATGTATTGTTGCATCATATTATATGATATGATATTCCAAAACTTCGAATTAATGAGTATAGGGATATGCACGCTCCGACTAATGCGAATATTGAACGTATATGGACAGAACAATGTGAGACACATCGAAAGAGAAACAAGGAACTCTAAGATACGAAAGTTCGCGATGACCTTCAACACGATCTAGTTGAGCATTTGTATAACCTTAATTATTGAGTACTGATTTTTTAAATTATTCTAGACTTTATGTGTTTTTTTTAAATTTGTAATGTAATTTTTATTTTTGTTAATGAAATATAAAGTTTTTAGTTCAAACTAAATCATTGTATTAAATTAAAAAAAAGATGGAGTCACCATAACACCAAAAAGTATAGTGTTAACCAAAGAGTCACTTTTCAATGTTATGGCGAGTTTGATGTTATGGTAAAAAAGAGGTGATATAACACCACTTTTTCTTACAACACGAATCCAACGACTCAATTGTACATAGACTTCTTATTGCGTTTAATAAAAGTGATGACAAGATTATATATATATATATATATATATATATATATATATATATATATATATATATATATATATATATATATATATATATATATATATATATATATATATATATATATATATATATATATATATATATATATATATATATATATATATATTGATAGGTGTGAAAACACCCATCCTTTTACCACTTAAATCGGGCTAAAACAAGACCAAAACACGTATTTAATATCATTTGTTTGGAATTATGCGTGGTTTTTGTGTTTATTGTGTTTTCAGAGTCAACCGGATGAATATTAAAGAAAACATGGGATTGCACGGGTTTTATCGAAGAAAAGGGCTCAAGACGAAGTTTATTGTCCAAAAGGTGCAAAAGATTTGAAGTCATTGTGCCTATTTGAAGATTTATCAAAGAATAGAGCCAAAGATGGAAGATTCATTTATGTCGAAGAACTCGAGTCTATTAAATAAAAGATTATAAGACGAGTTGGAATTATTCACCGACACTCCTCAAATCCAAGTCGGAAACGTTTATTTAAAGACGTATGAAGAATTAAGAAGAAAGAAGAAAAAGAAGCCCAAATCAAAGCCCAATCAAAAGCCCATCAACACCATACACACGCCTATATAAGGCCTTCACCTCACAAATTTTCACACACTTAGTTTTAGCTAGTCTTTAGTTTTCATTTTCTCTCTAGTTTTAGAGAGAGAAAGTTCCATACTTTCTCTCACTAAACTTTTCCTTTGTTTTTCATCTTTTAATTCAAGCTTTCTTGTACTTTTGATTTCATTAATCTTAATCAAGTTTAGCTTTTAAGTTCTTTAAGCTTTTTCTACTTTCCTTGATTTGTCAAAATCCTTGATCCGATTGTTGAATTCATACGGTTTGGATTATTGGATTAGCTCGTGTTAAAAGTTTAATTTTTTCTTGTTTCTTCTTAAACTTTACGTGAATAAGCCAAAAGCTTTCCATGCTTTTTGGCTTATTGTTTGTTAAAGTTCATTGTTTTCGGATTTCTTCAAGTTTTAATCATTCAAAAGTTTTGTTTATTAAGTTTTAAAGTTTCTTGTTTTCAAAAGTTATCAAATTTAATCTTTTTGAAGTGTTTGGATTTCGAATCACCTAGCTTATTTCCTTTGCTTATTGAGTTTTTAGCTTTCCACCAATTTCGGAACTGCATTCATCTCATCGCAATACAAGGGTTTTAACACATTCCGACGGGTCTTCTTTGCTTGGTATCGCAATAACCCAAAAAGGGGTTTTACTTTGCGATAGGGTGTAAGTCCCCCTATTCCGATCTGGGATTGCGATCGCATATTGCGATCGCACATTCCGACGGGTTTAGGTCCATTTTCTAGTCGAAACTCTGGCCAATTTTTGTCTTTCATATTCCGATAGAACCAATATTCCGATCTGGGACATTCCGATAGCCTCATTCCGACAGCATTATTTTGTGCATTCCGATGCTTTTGACTTTTAGGTATTCCGATAGTAATAATGATTGTTAGAAACATTCCGATGAACTTTTACGTGAGATATTCCGATGGATCATTTTAATGGCATTCCGATAGTAGTAATTTTCAACATTCCGATAAGAACAAGTTTCTAAGCATTAATTCAATTAAGTTTTCAAAGTAATTTTCTAATCTTTCCTTTACGTTTTCAAGCACTCAATTTTAACTTGTCAATTTAGTTAATCTTCCAAAATTTTAAATTACTCAACGTCACTTACATTTAATTGTTATTAGTTTAAAAATAGATAAACAAACCAACTCCTTTTTAGTAACCAAGAACAAATCATTCCACTTAAGGCCGAGATCAATTCGAGAGGATATCGAGAGACATAATCTGAACCCATTGCAAATCATTAGTATCAAATGGCGCCGCTGCCGGCTCTTCTCGTTAAGATCAAAAGTTTTTTGTGAGAACTTGGATTTTGGGATCCGTTCCCCGTGAACGTTCTTTTTCGTCAAAAATTCTCAAAAACAACTAAAAAATATAAAATTTTCAAAAATCCTAAAAAGTAAAAAACATAAAAACCAAAAATATTTTTGCTTTGTTTTTCTTTGTTCGTTCTTTTGCAGGTGTATGCGCACTCGATCCACGTCTTATCAAGAGCCCGAGCCTCTCGATAACTTAGACATGGCTGGTGTACAAACCAACAATAACATACCACCTCCGAACAACAATAATAACAACAACAACCCGCCTTTCAACAACATGAACAATAACAACAACAATGAGCACCTTCCGGATAATCGCCCAATGATTGAATTACTGCAAGCTCACGTTGATGGCAACATGGATCCAATTGTTATTCCACCAATTGCCGCCAACAATTTCGAGTTAAAGTCAGGCTTTATCCAGATGGTCTCAGCTCAACCATTCTTGGGACGAACCATTGATGACCCACACGACCATATCAAGAGATTTCTACAACTCACCAACACGGTCAAGTTCAATGGCGTTCCACAAGAAGTGATAAGGTTACAACTTTTTCCCTTTTCTTTAGAGGGACAAGCCCGGCATTGGCTTGCTAAGGAACCGCCACAGAGTATTCTCTCGTGGACGGATTTGGAAACAAAGTTTATCAACTACTTTTTTCCACCCTCTCGTACTACCGCTTTGCGGAATGAGATTATAAACTTTGAACAAAAGTACGATGAGTCATTCAGTGAATCTTGGGATCGCTTTAAAGATCTTTTAAGAAAATGCCCACAACATGGTTTTACCAAAGTTCATCAAATAAATACTTTTTACAATGGTTTAAGCATGAATGACCAAGATTCACTGAATAGTGCCTCGGGGGGTAATCTATTGGCTAAGACATCCAATGCTGCTTGGGATATCATTGAGAACAAATCTCGTGTGCAAACCAAGAGTGTTAGGAACAATGTTGCTAGTGCTAGCACTAATGACAGCGACAAGCGATTAGACAAAATCACCACGCTTCTTGAATCGCTTGTCACCCACACCGTCAGCAACAACAACAGCAACAACGCCAAAAACGCACAAGCAAACGCTGTCAGCCAACCTTGTGAGATATGCGGTGGTCCCCACTCTTACACAACTTGTACCGCCACCCAAGATTACCCTGCAGTGAACGTGAATGCAACATATGGCACCTATACTCAACCTGCTTATCAAGCAAAACCTCAAGGTGACCGTAACTTGCTTAGCTACCGTTCCAACAACTATCTCTCACCACCTGGTTTTAATCCTAACAACCAAAACCAACAACAAAACCTCAACCGCCCTCCTCAACAACAACAAACTCGTACACCATACATCCCTCCTCACAAGCAGCAACAACCACCGCAACGAAACACCCAAGTTTACCAGCAACCTGCTTATCAACCACCCGCATACACTGCTCCTTCCAACCAAACCCCCGCATCACATCAAGACATTGGAACCTACATGAGAACTAACGATGTGATCGTGGATAATCTCCAACAGGAAGTGCGCAACTTGAAAGCAGATCTGATGAAACAAGGGAATGATCTAAGAGCTGATATGAAGAACACTATGGATAGTCAAACGAATGACTTGAGGAACATGATGGCTAGTTTCTTCAACAGTAATCAACCCTCTTCTTCGGGTACTCTTCCGAGTAATACCGTTGCGAATCCAAGAGGGGATATGAAAGCAATCACCACTCGCAGTGGTAAAGGTACCAAGGAACCCGAGCTTCCTATACCTCCACCGGTGATTGTGACTAAGGAGAACGAGTCGCCTGCTCCTATTCCTCATCCTTCTCCTTCCCCAATTTCTCCACCTCTTCCTTCTACCCCTCCTCCACCCAAGGATGTGAGTGATCCTATTCTTCCAAAGCCTTCCTCTTCTTCCAATATACCTTATCCATCTAGGTTGAGGAAAGAGAAGCTCAAAAGCAAGGACGATATTCAGGTTTCTAACTTTCTTAAAATGTTTAAACAACTGAATTTCAGTATCTCCTTCGCTGAGGCTCTCGCTCACATGCCTAAGTACGCGAAAATGTTTAAAGATCTTCTGAGCGACAAGGAAAAGCTCCTCGATCTCGCCAACACCCAACTTAATGAGAACTGCTCTGCAGTGCTCTTAAGGAAATTGCCAATCAAGCTTGGTGATCCGGGTCGTTTTCTTATCCCTTGTAATTTCCCGGGAGTAGAGAATTGCATGGCCCTAGCGGATCTAGGTGCCAGTATTAATCTCATGCCTCTAAGTGTTTGGAAGCAATTATCTCTCCCAGAGCTAGTCCCCACCAAAATGACTTTGGAATTAGCCAACCGTACGGTTGCTTATCCAGTGGGGATAGCTGAAGACGTCATTGTAGGAGTCGACAAATTCACCTTCCCTGCTGATTTTGTTGTCGTCGACTACGAGATGGACCCCCGTGTGCCACTCATTGTTGGTCGTCCATTCTTGAGGACCGGTCGCACTCTCATTGATGTTGAAGCCGGTGAGCTTATCATGAGAGTGGGTGACGATAAGGTAGTCTTCAACATGGGAAAATTATCTAAACAGCCTTCTTCTTACGAGAATGTTAATTGTATTGACGTTCTTGATGAGGCTTGTGAAGAACACTTCAAGGATGCTTGTAAAAACATTCCTACCTCTCTTCCCAATGTTGAGACCGTTTCCTCTATCGACTCATCACTATCTCTATTTGGAGAAAGTGATTTCCTTTGGAAAGATTTGGAAGCCACCTTAGGAGATGTGAAGCAAAACAATGACGATTCTACTGCCACTTGGGATGAAGACCTCAGTTTCATTGCAAATCTCCTCAAAGAAGACAACCCTTCTCCTCCATCTCCCACTATCATTGCTATCGAGACTCCGACTTTGACTACGCCTCCCGACGACAATCCTCCGGATTTGGAACTTAAGGAGTTGCCGCCCCATCTCGAGTATGCGTTCCTTGAAGAAGAGAAGAAGTTACCCGTCATCATCGCTAAAGACTTGCAAGAAGAAGAGAAAACTCGTCTCATCGCTGTGCTTAAAGCTCATAAGAAGGCAATTGCTTGGAAAATTTCCGATATCCGCGGAATTGATCCGAGCTTTTGTACTCACAAGATTCTCATGGAAGATGACTTTAAACCCACCATCCAGAACCAAAGAAGGGTTAATCCTAAAATTCATGACGTCATCAAACAAGAGGTTATCAAACTTCTAGATGCCGGCTTGATCTACCCTATTTCGGATTCGCCATGGGTAAGTCCCGTCCATTGTGTGCCCAAGAAGGGCGGCATAACCGTTGTTCCCAATGAACACAACGAGTTGATTCCCACTTGTCTCGTTACTGGGTGGAGAGTTTGTATTGATTATCGCAAGCTCAATGATGCCACGAGAAAAGACCACTTTCCTCTTCCCTTCATGGATCAAATGCTCGAGCGTCTAGCTGGTAATGACTATTACTGCTTCTTAGACGGTTTCTCCGGGTATTTTCAAATTCCCATCGATCCCAAGGACCAAGAAAAGACCACATTCACTTGTCCCTATGGAACATTTGCTTACAAACGCATGCCTTTTGGTTTATGCAATGCTCCTGGGACATTCCAAAGGTGTATGATGGCTATCTTCCATGACATGGTGGAAGACACTATGGAAGTATTCATGGATGATTTCTCGGTCTATGGCGATTCATTCTCTGCGTGCCTTGCCAATTTGGAACGTATGCTCAAGCGGTGCGAAGACACTCGCCTTGTTCTTAATTGGGAAAAATGCCATTTTATGGTAAAAGAGGGCGTCGTGCTAGGACACAAAATCTCCAAAGCCGGTCTTGAAGTAGACCGTGCTAAAGTCGATGTTATCGCTAAGTTGCCTCCACCTTCAACCGTGAAGGGTGTGAGAAGTTTCCTGGGTCATGCGGGCTTCTACCGTCGATTCATCAAAGATTTTTCTCAAATCGCTCGCCCGATGACCCACCTCTTGGAAAAAGATACTCCTTTTATCTTCTCCAAAGAGTGCCTTGACGCCTTCAACTCGCTTAAGGATAAGCTAACTAAGGCACCCGTCTTGGTTACCCCTAATTGGGAGCTTCCCTTTGAGTTGATGTGCGATGCTAGCGATTTTGCTATTGGAGCGGTTCTTGGACAAAGAGTGAACAAACACTTCCAACCGATCCATTACGCTAGCAAGACAATGACTGGGGCACAATTGCATTATACGACAACCGAAAAAGAGCTTTTAGCTGTTGTCTATGCTTTTGAAAAATTCCGCCCCTATCTTGTCCTTTCCACCACCATCGTGTATACCGATCATTCCGCGCTGAAGTACTTGTTGACAAAGCAAGATTCCAAACCAAGACTTCTTCGCTGGGTTTTGCTGCTCCAGGAATTTAAAATTGAAATTCGTGATAAGAAAGGAGCAGAAAACTTGGCCGCGGACCATCTTAGTAGACTTGAGGATCCTTACCAGGGGGATCATCCGAACAAAGAAATCAACGATTCTTTTCCCCTGGAGACCTTAATGTCTATAAACTCGACTGCTGATGAAACCCCGTGGTTTGCAGACATTGCAAACTACTTGGCGGGTGGAATCCTCGTTGACGGGTTAACATCCCAGCAAAAGAAGAAGTTCTTCAAAGACATAAAGACTTACTTCTGGGATGACCCGTATCTTTTCAAACAATGTGCTGACTTGATTATTCGCCGATGTGTTGATGGACCGGCAGCCTTCGAAATCCTTGATGCTTGCCACAAAGGACCCACTGGTGGTCACTTTGGTCCCAACTACACCGCCAGAAAAGTGTTTGATTCAGGATTTTATTGGCCCTCCATTTATCGTGACGCTCACGATATGGTTAAAAAATGTGATGCTTGCCAGAAACAAGGCACGATCACACATAAAGATGAGATGCCTCAGAATTTCATTCAAGAGTGTGAAATCTTTGATGTTTGGGGTATCGACTTTATGGGGCCATTTCCTTCATCTAAAGGAAACAAATACATCCTTGTTGCCGTTGACTATGTCTCCAAGTGGGTTGAAGCCAAATCTTTGCCTACTAATGATGCAAGGGTGGTTTGTAACTTTTTGAAATCGCTGTTCGCTCGATTCGGCGTTCCTCGTGCTATTATCAGTGACCGCGGGACTCATTTTTGCAACGATCAATTTGCAAGAGTCATGGCCAAGTATGGTGTCAATCACCGTCTTTCCACCGCTTATCATCCCCAAACCAATGGGCAAGCCGAGATATCCAATCGTGGATTGAAGCGAATTTTGGAGCGTACTGTGGGAGAGCATCGTGCCGCGTGGGCCGATAAGTTAGATGATGCTCTGTGGGCTTTCCGTACTGCTTACAAGACCCCGATCGGTTGTACACCTTATCGTCTTGTGTACGGGAAAGCATGCCACCTTCCCATCGAGCTGGAGCATAAGGCGCACTGGGCCTTGAAGTGGGCTAACTTCGACATCAACAAAGCCGGTGATCATCGCAAGATTCAACTCAACGAACTTCACGAACTGAGGAATGAAGCTTATGAGAACTCGCTGATTTACAAAGAGAAGACGAAGATCCTCCATGACGCAAAAATCAAGAACCGAGAGTTCCATGTTGGTGATCAAGTCTTACTTTTCAACTCTCGGTTGAAGATCTTCTCTGGCAAGTTGAAGAGCCGCTGGTCTGGTCCATTCACCGTCGCCAACGTCTTTCCGTATGGGACTATTGAGCTTTCTCAGCCAAAAGGGCCCAATTTCAAGGTGAATGGCCAGCGTCTGAAGCTGTACTTTGGTGAGGACATCTCTCAGGAGATGATTCCATCCCTCACCACGTTCCCCATGAACTAATTTTGGGTCGAGTCAGGCTCGTGACTCGGTCATCAAAAACAAGCGCTCCTCGGGAGGCAACCCGAGTATCTATCCTTTTACGTTTTAACCTCCTAAGTGTAGGGGGGCCTGCATAGGTGTTTGTTTTTGTGTGGTGATGTGATTACAGGGATAAGTGCACTCTTGGAACCTTTGAAGAACCGTGCTCCCGTGTTATCCGAAATCCGGTTCTATCTCTCAACTATCGTGATTCAATTTTCTTCATACTCACATTTGAAATTGATCACTTTAGTCGTCTCTTCCTTAACTTGAGTTAACCAACGTGCACAATGTCATAAGTGTAGGGGAAACTTTTCCCACATGCTTAAACATTGAGGACAATGTTTATCTTAAGTGTAGGGGGGACTTCTATCGAAGTTTTAAGTGGACTTTTCCATGAAAATGCCTTTATTTAACCGGAAAACCATCTTTTTCAACATCTTTCAAATTTTTAATTAACTTTGGCCATTTAGTCGTAATTTTTAAATTTTTATCGTTGCTTTCATATGTATATATCCCGCAATAAAGTCAAAAATATTAATAAGTGGTGTAGCTAGTTTAGAAATCTTCGACATATTAGGCCCGTTGCGTTTATTTTGACTCAACCCGAATAGACTTATCCAAGTTTATTCTAGCTAGTATCCTTAACCATGTAGACCTTAATTGGTTTATTAGGCTAAGTGTCCACGAGTCTCATTACTTGAGATTTTAAATTGTGGAGGACGAGAAATGATAGAGTCAGTTATAAGTCGGTGTTCTTGCGCAAGCTCACTTGGTGTAATTATTTGCCTATTCTCCCATCACTTGCTAAAAATCTATCTGCAATAAGTAAGGTCGTACGATTTGAAAAGTTACTTAGCTTCTAGCCCAAGATCGTTTAAAAGTTGCTCGGTAATGACGAGAGTTCATAGCCAAGGCATAACTTATGAAGCGGGGCGCGAAGATTGGCGAATCCGAAAAGGCCCTAACAAGGCATGAGGATTCAATTTTATTGCTGAAGATCCAAAGTGATGTGAAAAGCATTATTCCTAAAATCGATATGAAGGATCAAGACTCACGACGAAAAGCAATCAACTCCCATAAAGATCATGGAGAAGTCTATCCGAAAAGACCCTAACAAGGTATGAGGATAAATAGATCCAAGTCCGAAAAGGAGGCGGATCGTTGTATCTCAAAATCCCAAATAGAGGTTGAAGAAATAATCATGAAGTCGTGGTCAACAAAGTTGGAGTACCCCTCAAAAGTCTCCAAGTGAAGAAACTCTATTATGATGAGAAGACCATTATCTCAAGAACGTCTCTCAAGATATGAAGTATGAAGTATATGCCAAATATCGGCCCGAGAAAGGTCTCAAATCGCGAACCGAGTTATGCCAAGATATGAACTTTTTGATATCCCGAGAAGCAGTTTTAAAAGATTTTGTACTTTAGCTAACTATTGATCAAATCATCCTACTTTGCTTTCAGCCCTAATAAACTATCGAAATAAGTCCAAAAATGCATCTTCATGATCATTCTAAGACAAAAATAAAATATAAGAGATACACCTAGGAATAAGGGGGTTTAAGCATTTAATTAAACCATGTGTGTGAGTGTTTGAATTACTAACTTATAATAACAATGATCTCGTTTTTAAGCTTAGTTTGGGGAACGTGAAACTTGAGGGTGATAAATCTTCGCAGCACCGAAGCCCTAATGTAAGTCCTCGATCTCTTTCCAAGTGATTACCACATAAGTTATTTTCTATTCTTTTACATTAAAATTTTAATTTCTTAGTACCTTAAATTTTTTGTTTAGTAGTACTTTAATAAGGCCAAGGTTAATTGATAATGAGAAAAGTGTAATTGTGCGTTGTCACTAAGCATTGCATGAGGGCATGGCAATGGTTAAGTGTAGGGGATTTGATAGGTGTGAAAACACCCATCCTTTTACCACTTAAATCGGGCTAAAACAAGACCAAAACACGTATTTAATATCATTTGTTTGGAATTATGCGTGGTTTTTGTGTATATTGTGTTTTCAGAGTCAACCGGATGAATATTAAAGAAAACATGTGATTGCACGGGTTTTATCGAAGAAAAGGGCTCAAGACGAAGTTTATTGTCCAAAAGGTGCAAAAGATTTGAAGTCATTGTGCCTATTTGAAGATTTATCAAAGAATAGAGCCAAAGATGGAAGATTCATTTATGTCGAAGAACTCGAGTCTATTAAATAAAAGATTATAAGACGAGTTGGAATTATTCACCGACACTCCTCAAATCCAAGTCGGAAACGTTTATTTAAAGACGTATGAAGACTTAAGAAGAAAGAAGAAAAAGAAGCCCAAATCAAAGCCCAATCAAAAGCCCATCAACACCATACACACGCCTATATAAGGCCTTCACCTCACAAATTTTCACACACTTAGTTTTAGCTAGTCTTTAGTTTTCATTTTCTCTCTAGTTTTAGAGAGAGAAAGTTCCATACTTTCTCTCACTAAACTTTTCCTTTGTTTTTCATCTTTTAATTCAAGCTTTCTTGTACTTTTGATTTCATTAATCTTAATCAAGTTTAGCTTTTAAGTTCTTTAAGCTTTTTCTACTTTCCTTGATTTGTCAAAATCCTTGATCCGATTGTTGAATTCATACGGTTTGGATTATTGGATTAGCTCGTGTTAAAAGTTTAATTTTTTCTTGTTTCTTCTTAAACTTTACGTGAATAAGCCAAAAGCTTTCCATGCTTTTTGGCTTATTGTTTGTTAAAGTTCATTGTTTTCGGATTTCTTCAAGTTTTAATCATTCAAAAGTTTTGTTTATTAAGTTTTAAAGTTTCTTGTTTTCAAAAGTTATCAAATTTAATCTTTTTGAAGTGTTTGGATTTCGAATCACCTAGCTTATTTCCTTTGCTTATTGAGTTTTTAGCTTTCCACCAATTTCGGAACTGCATTCATCTCATCGCAATACAAGGGTTTTAACACATTCCGACGGGTCTTCTTTGCTTGGTATCGCAATAACCCAAAAAGGGGTTTTACTTTGCGATAGGGTGTAAGTCCCCCTATTCCGATCTGGGATTGCGATCGCATATTGCGATCGCACATTCCGACGGGTTTAGGTCCATTTTCTAGTCGAAACTCTGGCCAATTTTTGTCTTTCATATTCCGATAGAACCAATATTCCGATCTGGGACATTCCGATAGCCTCATTCCGACAGCATTATTTTGTGCATTCCGATGCTTTTGACTTTTAGGTATTCCGATAGTAATAATGATTGTTAGAAACATTCCGATGAACTTTTACGTGAGATATTCCGATGGATCATTTTAATGGCATTCCGATAGTAGTAATTTTCAACATTCCGATAAGAACAAGTTTCTAAGCATTAATTCAATTAAGTTTTCAAAGTAATTTTCTAATCTTTCCTTTACGTTTTCAAGCACTCAATTTTAACTTGTCAATTTAGTTAATCTTCCAAAATTTTAAATTACTCAACGTCACTTACATTTAATTGTTATTAGTTTAAAAATAGATAAACAAACCAACTCCTTTTTAGTAACCAAGAACAAATCATTCCACTTAAGGCCGAGATCAATTCGAGAGGATATCGAGAGACATAATCTGAACCCATTGCAAATCATTAGTATCATATATATATATATATATATATATATATATATATATATATATATATATATATATATATATATATATATATATATATATATATATATATATATATATATATATATATATATATATATATATATATATATATATATATATATATATATATATATATATATACTAGTTGCAAAACCCGCCCGATGGGCGGGTATGACTTATGATTTTCATCTACGTTTTTTTATTTGCAAATTTTTGTTGTTTTAAACTTTTGTTTTTTTGTTGGTCAATTATAAACACCGTAACATGTTTATTAAGTGCATTAAGAACGAAAAAATGAATATTCATCCGATAAAAGAAAATAAGAATCACTCTGTCCGTCCCATATTAAATGTAAACTGTGACTTTTTCGGTGTTTCTTTTTCAATTTTGACTATGAATAGTTTTGAGTCACCGGGTCCGGATCAACCCGGGTTAACTCGTGTCGACTCGGTTTTCTAAAACAATATATTTTTTAAATTTTTAATAATTAACAAATATTATATATAAAAATAATAAAAACTTCTGTATATTAAAGATATAAATTGTCTACCGACCAATATAATATGTAAAAAAAATCCGTCATAAATATTTAAATTAATTTTTTTTTTAAAAACGAATAAAATTCGAAACCCGGCCAGGTCTTAAGAACCGGGTTGACTCGGGTCATCCTAAACCCGACGCGTCTAGCCGTGTTTCAAAAATATGAAACCCTAGTCATATTAACCCAGTTTTTCGGATGGAACCAGGTCGACCCGGGTCAAAAACCATTTATCTTTCTTTAATTTTATCACTCCATGCTTTTTTGTCATGTCTCATATATTCAGATCCAATAATGAATAAACAGTGTAATATAGGGAAAACAAATAATACGATTTCATCAAAATGATAGAGTTTAATACGGTACAAAGTAAGTTTGCTTTTCACCTATTAGTGGACTACTGAACTAACTAATGGGTACATTTACAATAGTTGTCAATTTTTTAAAGAAAATTAACATTATGATATATTGGAATTTGGAATATAAATAGGTATCTTTGTAGATAACGCTAATTGCTGACTTGCAACTCTTGTTGCTCTTCAAGGTGTAGCTCGTTTTTAGCCGCAATTGGTTTGTATATTTGTTTTTTGTTGACTATGGTTAATTTAGTGCACATTTGTCTAGTAGTTGTGGCTTTTATATGTATACGCGTGTTTGGAAACATAGTTGTAGACTTGTAATTGTGCTGGAATGTGTAAAACGACAGCAAAACAGGAATTGCGATTTATTAATGGGTATTTTGTAATTCTTTTAAACCAAAAGGTCCCATTAGTAATAAATTAGACGCTTAAGCTTATTTCTTAGGAACCAACTATTCAAAATTAGAAGCTTAAACATAGGCTATGACTGCATAAATGTGTTTTTTCGCATCTTCAAGATGTGGTCGCTATACTTCTAAAGTGAGTTCTGTCATTTAAAGTTAGCACTCATAGTGTCAGCAAAGGAAAGAGTTAGTGCTTAGCGAAGTCGATAAAATCACATAAACTATTTCTTAAGGGTTACGTAGCTTGTAATTAAATGGGCCGTCTTGTTGGAGAATATACATGTGAGTCGCCATAGCTAGGAGACTATCTACATGAACCCATATCACTGCAAAACAACACCAATATAACACATTTCATGTTTATTACACAATTTGGTTTAGTTAAGTTGGTTTGGATTCTAATAACAAGGCAAACATGTAACCTTAGAGCATGATCACATACACGAGAATAGAAGAAACCAACATCTCCTATATTAGGTGTCCATGGTTACTTTTGTTAAGATGGGTTGAATACAAAAACATACACACACACGCGTAAAGTAGATAACTAATATAGTGGCTGGCAGTGGAGTGAGTGATTAAGCATACCACTTCAAACCTTTTAAGTAATTCAAGTTTTCCATTTAGGTTTCAATTCTTGACATTCTTCCTGAAATTAACAAACGATAATTTACTGTAAGATACATCACTGCTTTTGCATATTAAGCATTGAGATAAGAACAATTATTTCGCTCATGGTAAGAAGTAATCAGGTTTACAGCTAACATATATAAATCGTTATCTCAGTAAAGTATCTCACCACTACAGAATTTACACCAAATTCATCAGGTGTGCCAATTCCTTTCTTATGTTCCACATATAATCTGTTTAAGACATCAGTCTATGAAGACTTTTGAAAGTACAAAAGAAATTCAAAGAATTAATATTTTATTTATATGGATCACTCACACTTGTTAAGGCTATTTCACACTTTCAATTAGTGTATCCGATTAAGAATACTTGAGCTCATTTTTGTTAGTTGACTTCCCATTTTAGCAGAGTTTATACAGCTTTTTCAAAGATGTATTGTTTCAAAGAGGTCTGTGTTTAAGTAAAGATCATATATGTCATTACTAAATGATGAAATAAGTAGAAAATCCACCAGTAAGATCCAGCTCAGCATACATGAACCACCGTGGAGGCTTTCCAAATATAGGCGCCTTGTATTGACATTAACGGAGGTGGGCAGTTGGTACATTGTTACACAATGATATAGCTTCTCTTACATTAATACAGTACTATAGTAGAAATCACTTCTATTGATTCCATAGTCTGTTTATCGATAAAGCTTAGATAACCTCCTAAACATGTCTTGAGTTGTGGAAGTTTGAGCTTTGTGGGACGATTGACATCTTGTTGGGGTCCTGTCAACCATCCATGCTGGGGAAGACGACGATAGATGCTCTCTTTCGGAGTCTCAACTCGAATCAATAAGATCCATACGCTCCTTTCCCATTAAATATTTCTCCTTTGAGAAAATTGTTGTTTACAGGTTCTAGAAAGGGGAAAGTTCCAGGATCAGAACTGGAGACTAATGAGGTTCCAGCTTCAGTTGCGGTAAACACTTCAGGAGTACTTGCTGAAGTAACAATAGTCGACGACTGGAACCTGATGAATTAAATTAATATATAAACACTAATATCTTGCAACAAAAAAGTAATTGAACCTGCGGTTCAGATATTCTCACACCATCCCTTTCCCGAAAAGCTTTGCACCAACCAAACATGTACTTCGTATTTTTTATTTTCTTGTGGTGCTAATACAAAAAACTTATGACTTGCATCTTTCACATCTTCAAGAACATGAATAGGGATTCCATGGTTCACTACCAAGTATAAGCTAATCAAAACCACCCATATAACTGATCGTCTACATATAAGCAATTTTACGTCTATGGGTAAAACTGGTTGTTAGTTTAATTTACACTAAAGTCACTTCCATTAAACAACATAATCACTTTAGAATTAAAAAGCTAATTGTCTGCGTAAACACACTTTTAAGTAATTTTCTTGTCTAGAAATTTCAGCAACCTAACTCTTAAACATAGCTCTCGAAAACATAGCAACACATTAAATAAGATGACCATGATATAACACCATGGTTAACCAACACTTTTGCCGAATTATAAATAATAATGCACTTACACAGTAAACACAAACTCCTAGATTAAAATTTCAATAAGGTGCATACCCCGACAAAAATTGATGGATGAGGCACAAAGGAAGGTTTTGTCATCCAACTGGAGAGAGGTGAAAACCAAATAATCATGGTATGTAAATTACTCCTTTTTTCATGGTATGTAAATTTATTTAAAGCAACAAAACTGTGGTTTTAAACAAAGCTTTCTAAGCAAAGCTTCCAATGCTAAGTGCGTTCCATACAGCCCCTTAAATAAATTCTTTTCGAACAACCCATTCTGGTCCAAACAGATCCTAAAATACGCTATGTCTTAACAAACAGTAGATAAAATATGTAATTACAGCTACTAATGAGTTTATGATATACAATAGAAAGATTAGATATATAGGCTTATATGATTATCCAAAAGAAATTACAGATGTACTTAAACATATGGAGGCACGGCCTAATTAAATTCACAAACCTGATTAAAATGTTGTTACGGTTTTTCTATTTGTTAAAGTAATTTAGTCAGGAAAATCGACAAAGTAACTCTCAGTGTACCTTTTAGCATTGTCTATTAAAATGAAACTTACCTCACACCGTTCCTAGAACAGCCTCAAAGAGACCACATGATGTTCTACCATCCACTTTTCCTGGAAATTTTTTCCTACACGTTATAGTCTTCTTGTGCTAAGTAAAAAGAATGATAACATAATAAATAGTAGTCTTAATCAAATAATAGAAGTCGCTTATTCACTTGTCCAAATTTAAACATTTTTAATAGTTCTATGGGCCAAAAGTAAGACCAATAACACATGCAAGATTATCAATTCTAGCTCGCTTTCCAGCTCTAGCCAAACAACATTTCTTTAATCGACACTCGAAATAGCGAACCGCCACTTTGTTGATTCAAAATAACTATATAATGGTATTTTATCAAGTCCCTGAATTTGCTACTTTAATTAAGAGTCTTAATTTGTGAAAAACCAAATTATCGAGAGTCTGAATCGATATTTTGACGTGCATTATAATATCTGTACAATGGAAAAATCCAAAAGAACCAAAGAATGAAAAGCATATTATTTTAGTTTGAAACAAAAGGAGGCGTAATGAACATACTTGGAAAGAAATCAATAGCCCAATCGCCATCTTCATCACTGCAGGTGCTGTCAACCATAATTCAACTTCACCATATGCAGGCTGAGCAACCCCTACCAATATAGACAACTTTAGTAGAAAAGGTTGTAAGTAAACCTCAAGGTGATGATCAAGCTAAATCGGCCATTAAATACATCGGCATATCATACGTAGGAAGATCGTCCCTAAGACACTATATCATGTATCTCAATCACTTGGCTAAGGTATTTGCAGGTAATTCTAACAACGTGTACTTATAGCACGTATATGTGGTAATTCATGACAAAATAAAAGAGATCATAGCACATAATTAAGGTTGTAATGATTCAATCATGTCCATTTACTTATACAAAAACAAATAAGAATGACAAACTATAAAAAAATATTTTTTCTTAACTAAAAATGGAGATAGGCATATAATTGACCGAAACAGCTAATTATAAGAATTGAATTAATTCAACATTATATGATGAAAATAGATTTGCGAAAATAGATTTGCTCACTTGAATGTAAGGGTAGGTATAACGGCAAAAAGAATCATGAACAACAAAACGACTACAGACCATAATGTCCTTAGGAGTCCTTATCGTAGATGATTCTCACCTCAATTTCTAGAAAGACTCTTCGTTTACTGACAAAGATCTATGTTTCTGCAACTCAGTTACATGCATTTTACCATTAACCATAGTACCATAGAAAGTAATTCTAAAAGATGCTGAATTAGGGACTGTTCAGATAGGGGGTGTTTGTTTGAGATTTTTAGTGGGTTTATCAGCTTATAAAATAAGTCGTCTGAGCTTTTTGATAAGCGTATAGCTTTAGCTTAGGAACTTACAAGGGGGATATCCGTATGCCCACTTTTTGTGGCTTCAGGTGAATTATGTATATATACCAGCATTGTCGAAGCCCCCATAGTACAAATTAGTAGCATCAACAACCGGATATACACCGTCTCCAAACGCGTTTTTGCAAAGATCCAGATGGTACAAATTACAATCAAATATCAAATAATTAACACACCAACAACTATATAGTTACGTTCAAAAATAACATAGATAAATAGATGTTACTTACAACTTGTATCGGAAGCCACTTCAGAAATTATCTCTCAAGTCTGAGTAACCTGTAGATTATGAGTCTAACATATTGCTCAACCAAGAGGTGAACATGGACATTGTACTTAAGAATTGTACAATTTTTGCATTAAGAACCAACTGTTGTCATAGCATAGAGTTCATCAACATCATCATCGCTGCAGCGGTGTTCATATAACCAAAAAAATGCATTATCCTCTATGAAACATGAAGTATAATTAAGTCATTACATAAATTAAGTCAAAATCAAATATCACTATAGAATAGGAATAATGAATCGATCATGGTGCGATAGACCTGAAAAATAAGAAATAAAGAAAACAGTGAGATGGTTGCATTTGTTACTCAATTGCACAAAAATTGAACAATTAACCAAAATATCTCACTTGACCTAAGGCTTCATGTTTTATGCTGCAGGTTTATTATACTGATCTTCTTGCCCATACGATGGTTGAGTGGTTGTTCATTGAGGGTAAGCTGAAGGCTGGGTACCTTGTTATTACCCCAAAAATTATAGATGTACTTGAGCATATTGAGGAAAGGCCTAATTAACTTCACAAACCTAGATAAAATGTTGTTGCATTATATCTCCGTTAGTTAAATTAATGCAAACATGCTTGAAACTGTATACGGCCAATTGGAAATTATGGTAAACACGAATAAATTCAACACGTAAGTCTTAAATTCGTTGTGCATATAGGTGTTCCTTGTACGTCGTCTGCAAGTCTAATCAAATAATGAAATGAATGAAAAGTATTGGGAAATTAAAGATCCTACATACCGTACAATATAATGATTGTTGTTAGTATCAATTCGTAAAAAGTCATCTGATACAAATCACTTCCTTTCCTAAAAGAGGTTAAACTAACACTGTAATGAGAATCAAAATAAAGAACTGTACCTCTTGGATGTATAAAGAGAGCTCTTGGTCGGAGTTGAGCAATAGCATTTGTTTGGCATATTTAACCGTAAGAGAGTCGTATGCCTTCTCACTGCACCCAACAATCTCATCCCTGCAGAATATATTGCATAAAGTAATAAGCAACTATCCATAACCGGCTTCCTGTTGCAGCTCATAACACACTACATAATGAGGTATACGCTTGCATTTTTATTTGAAAAAGAAGAGCCATGTTGATAAAGCAGCTGTAAGCTTATCAGATGTCAAAATATAAGCGTGCTTGATAATATGACATGAGAAAAAAATTGTATTTAGATGATACTTTTCTTGCGGCCAACGTTGTTCAATTAGTCCCACAATTCAGAAAAAATTAACACATATATTCAAAGATGTCCTTGGTTCTTTTTTACATTTTAATAGTTCCGCATGAACCTATTATGCACCAAATACCCATTAGTTATTTACCATCTACTGATATCAAATACCAGAAATGGGTAGTCCTCTTCACCTAAAATACAACGGCACTCAATGGCTAACTACCATCCAACTCCATTTCGAGTGCGTGTAAGCACCTATATCATGTACATACATGTGACGGCCGACACATTTTTCTGTAAATAAAAAAATTGATACTAATCAGAATGATGCACTCCAAAGAGCATCTTCCCCTTCCCCTGCAACTTTAGTCGCAATAAACCACACAAATATTCCCTACTTGAGCTTTCCACTCGCAATCTACACTTATACAATGATCAACGTTAGAGGTGCGAAGACGGATGGACCGATCTATTGCATCAAATATATAGCTTGATCCTTCTTTGACCCGTTTTATTTTAAGCTAGAATTATCGTTAACTAAATTCAACTCACTTTTGACATGTTTGATCTGTTGGTTTAATTTATTATAGTGAACAGCTTGTCCACTTCCTTTGTAAAATTAGCCTCACTAAATACTAACAGAACTTTCAATTGATTTCCTTGTGTGCTTTATTTGATTTACATATAAATGTCAACACGCATATAATTAGACGGATACAAAAACATTACCAGGTGGTGTTTCAGAACACGCTTGAGATGCATTATCTATTGTAAAGATAGATTCGATCATGGTGCGATGGACCTGAAATTATTTGTGATTCAGAATAATATGAATCGAATAGGGTTTAGGGATTTGGGTTATTGATAAAGATTTGATATATTTAAATTTTACATCACGAAAGAGATTTTGTAAGTGGAGCAGATAATGTTTATGTCAATTATTATCTTTGTTTTGTATTGTTTATCACGATATCCAACTTGTTCTAATGGTTGGTGCGTTTGGTTTAAACCTTTAAACCCAAGTTCGAATCTGCCAAATGACAAAATTTTTAAATTTGGCCGAAATTTTATGGAAGTAATATTGCTGACGTGGATTAATGAGGTGCTTATGTGGCATTTCCCTGTTATATATAATGTAAAGATATATATATATATATATATATATATATATATATATATATATATATATATATATATATATATATATATATATATATATATATATATATATATTTATTTATTTATATATATACTAGTTTCATGAATATATATATACTAGTTTCATTAATATATATGATAATAGTAGACATTCACAAATTAATAATAATAGACGTTCATGTAAACAACCATAAAGAATACCCACATATGATAAGTGAATTAATTTAACACAAATGTGCATTCATATATGAAAGTTCCTAGGATATATACAATAAAATAAGCTTATGTACAACCTTTAATCCTTCCTTGGTATTCACTCTTGATTGCAATCACATTATCTACAAACAACGTTAGAATGAAAAATAAGCAAAAAAGATAAAAAAAAACTAATTTTAATACATAGATCATGTTATATGCATTTGGTATATGGTTGTTCGTTGCAATATTATTATGTGGTTCCTTCATTAATATTAATACATGAATCATGTTATATGCATCTGGCATAACAAAGTTTATGAAATCTAACAATAACCGTAATAATGGAGTATATTTTAACGTACTACTAATACGAAATACAAGTTGAAACACAACAAAAATAAAAATAAACCACCTAAACAGATAATCATAAAAAAATATTTTATATAAAAAAGAATTAAATTATGTAAAAATTTTAGTGAAAAGTGAAACTTGGAGAAAAGACAACTGGACCAATCAAATTACTTTATTTTGACACATAAGCAAAATAATCAAGCGCTGCGATTAGTCGAAAAAGTTAAACTAAACTGAATTTAATTTAGTCAAAATTAAAAAATTTTGTGGAGAAATTTGATGAAAATACATAAAAATAAACGTGTCAGAATCGTGAAAATAAAAACATAAAAAAGGGAAGGCAGAAATGTTTGACAACACGTTGTATGGGTATTTTGTTGGGAGAAGGCATGCATTTCCTATTGTGGAGAGTTATGTTAAAAACGCATGGGCGCGTTTTGGTGTTCACAGAACCATGTTTCATCATGGATTTTTCTTTTTCCAATTCTCTACTAGAGACGATATGAAGCGGGTGCTAGCTAATGGTCCATGGCGTATTAGGTCTACACCTATTATTCTTAATATTTGGAATCCAACATAGAAGCTGATTAAAGAGGATATTACTAAGGTGTGGGTGTGGGTCAAATTGCACGTTGTACCCATTGTTGCATATTCTGAAATCAGTCTGAGTTTGATTGCCACTAAGGTCGGTCGACCTATTATGTTGGATGCTCATACTGTAGATATGTGTGTGAATTCATGGGGTCGGTGTTCCTATGTGATGAGACTGCTTTTATACATAGTCTCATCTTCCAAATAGGGCTTAAAATGCATTAAATATCATCAAAATACCCAAATATATGCTTGTGTTTGTTGCTTGTGTATTTTAGGTACGGATATTGAGATAATGACAAAAAATCACAAGAATCATGCAAAAACGAACACGGGAAACGAAGCCGCACAATGAACCAAGCCCTAGTGAAGACTTTCCCAAGATCAACCCTTGGAGATTTGAAGAATTATGAAGAAGGGTCCTCCAATTATGAAGAATTGACACTTTATACCCTTGTATCCTCATAATTACAAGTTTGGTCCCTAAAGTATGTCAAAATTACCAAAAGGGCCCTTAACTTTGAAGAATTGGCAAGTTTAGCCCCTCAACAAAGCTAAATTGTCAACCAATATCATCCACAAAGTCAAATATATCATGAAGTCCTTCAAAGTACAAGAAATGACAAGTTTGGTCCTTTGAAAAATCCAAAATTACAAAAAGGACCCTCAACTTTCAACAATTGGCAAAAATGGTCCCTCATATATCAAGACTTGGCAAATTCAGTCCTCCAAAATGACAATTATACAAGTCTAGACCATTACCTTTGAAGAAAATACCAAACCAGCCCTTGAAGAATTCAATTATGGCAAGAAATACCCCTGAATTCATGTTACAAAAGTTTATGGGCCAAAAATGTAAAAAGTCCAAAGTTGATACGGCTTAAATGGGCGCTGATGGAGTTTTGTTTGCAAATGACAAAAGGGAAAGAAGTGAGGGGTTAAACCTGGGCGACACAATAGATACCTTAACCAGTAGTGGGGTGACACGTGCCCCACTACCACCTCTCCACCAATCACATTGCTCCCTGCTTCCACCTCACCATCCACTCACATTTATTCATTAAACTAATCCTAACAGATTAGTTTAAACTGGCGCTAAACACCCAATTTAAAAACCAAACGGATTAAAAACATGTTCTTGGTGTTCTTGGCAAAAATTGGGCATTCACTAATTACCAACAATTAAACTCCCATAATGTGCAGATTTGTGATTAAGGGTCCTATAATCACAACCCAACCTTAAAACTTGACACCTCACCACCCCATTTGTCTCCTTGTGACTCCCCTGCTCCCCACCCATGCATACTGCCAAAAAGGTGGCAGCAATCCAACGTTTGACATTCATGCTTACTTTCTAAGCATCTTATGAGCCATTAGATCACAACTTCATGCCAGCTATCTTCACAAGGGTCCAAATTCTGTCACATGATTCAAAATGAAGACAAAGACCTCAAGGGCATTTTTGGAAGATCAAGCACTAGGGTTTTAAGTTTTTAGCTGTTCCTTAGTCATTTGTATGCCTATATAAAGGCCTTAGGGTGCTTCATTAGACGTTTGCTTTTGGTTTTTCCTTTGTTCAAAGACTTGTAAATCCTTTTTCAGTTTAATGAATTTGAGTTAAGTACTTTGAAGAAAGACCAAGTGCCACCTTTATTCTGTTGTTTATGTTCTTAGCTTACTGTTTTTGATGTTTAAAACCTGTTTTCAAAAGAGGAGTGTGCACAAGTTTGCATATTTTCCTCATTTTCTTGATATTTTGCTAAGTCTTGTTCCAATCTTGGAATTCTTGGGCTATAGGGCTGATCATAGCATCCTAACTGAGTTGGTTAAGGTGTGGTGAGGCTTATAACTTGGGGATAATCAAGTGTGGGGTAACAAGTTTGCATCAATCAAGATTTTTTCCAAGTTTCCGATTTTACATGTTATTGTGCTTAACCCTTGTTGAATCTTAGCAGGCTTTTGTGGAAGCTTGTGCTTGTTCTTGCTAGCACATAAGCTCAAAATTCGTGGGTGTGGATGTACATCCATGAGGTTTGCTTACTTAATCTCCAAATCTGCATAAATTGTGATTTTTGGTGATATTTGTATGAAACTGTTGTTCTTGTGAATTTTGTGGCTTGTTCTTGCTTGAATCTGTTATTTAGACTTGTTAGAGTGTTAATTGATGCTTGGTTGGCCTGAAATCTTGTTTTGCTTTTGAAAATCTTGATTTGAAAAAGTTAAAGGGGTGTTTGGGTCTACTGATTTATGCTTGTAATCTGATTTTGTGTTAAGGGAAAGTGTTGTTTATGCTTTGTATCTGATATACCTTTGTTTGAGAGTGTTTTGCTGCAAGTTATTGGGTTTGAACACTTGAATTGATCAATCTGCTATTAAGACCTTGTTTCTGCTTGTTTAGACCTAGGATTTTGGGAACACTTAGTGTGTATGCATGCTTAGGGATAAAAGTGGTTTAAACAAAGTTAACTTAACCTGTTTGAAAGATTTGAGGTGTTGAAATTGGCTTGTGTGTCAAATACATCAGCAAAAGTTAAAAACTGCATGTGTAGTGTTCATCAGTAACTTTGATAGCTTGGATCTTGCTTAATTCTTTGAACCAGTGCATGAAACCTGTTTAGACTTGCTTATTGGAGTTTATTATAGCTTGTGTGTGCATTTGGTTGAATTTGGTTGGCTGATTTGTGCTAAAACTGCTCTTGAATGCTAAATTGCTCATTGTTCATGTCTGTGCTATATCTGGTGATAAATTGATTAAACTGTATCAATTGGCTGTTTGTGATTGTGTTATTTTGCTTGTTATTGACTCCTTTTGATCCAAAGATCAATTGGGTGCCTTTGTGAAAACTGAATCCAAGAAAAAGTCACTAAAGACAACAAGTCAAAGTAGTCAAGCAGTGGGAAAAGTTCCCACTGCTAAACATCCAAAACTAGCCCCTGCTAGTGCAATTTTATCATCAGCTTATCAATAAGCTATTCTAGCTTATTCTGACTTGCAACAACTTATTTTTTGTAATAGATCTTCATTATTTGACCCATTTAAGTGAACTGGAGCTTATCAGACTTTGACTTTGACTTTTCACTAGAAAACCAACTTGTTTGACTTTTAAGATAAGTGCTTATTTGATTTTCCAGCTTATTGAGTGTGCTTATTTGAAAGTTCTTTGGTTTTTAAGCTTAGTTTTGTCAAAAGAAACATTTTGCAACTTGAATCAGCTTCTGAGGTGGTCTAGATCATAAAAACGACTATTTTGTCGTTTTGTGAATAAGTTGTTGACTTGTTTCTGGCTTATTGAGTGGTCTTATTTGGAATTTCTTTTTACAGAAGTCTTTGTTGGGTCAAAAGAAGGTTGTGTGTTAAATTTTAGCTTATGGCAACAGCTTATAGCTTAATGGGCCAAAAAGCCCATTAAGAATAAGCTGCTTATTATAAGTTAGCTTATTTCACATTTTCAGCTTTTGGGCCTTTGGAAAAAGTTGTTTAAAATCAAATTTTGAGTCAACCTGTGCTTTTTGAGCTTATTTTGAGCACTTTTTCTTATTGGGCCTTAATTAAGCCCAATAAGGGACTGTTTAGGGTTTGGCCCATTTTCTAGGCCCAATAGGGGTATTTAGGTAATTTCACTTTCATTTCTGAGTTATTTAGGTTAAATTAAGCTAGTTTGCAAGTTTTTAGAATTTTTTATAATTTTTGGATTTTTAATATTATTTTAATATTATTTTATTATTAAAAATTAAAAGTCTAATTTTCTAGGTTTTTATATTTTTCCTAGGTTCTAAATACTTAATTAGGATTTTTGCAACTTTCTAAATATTTTTTAGGTCTTTTAATCATTTGTTATAATTAATTTAAGATTTAATTGATTTTAGGAGTTTTTAATTATTTAAAAATAGTTTTAATTGGTTTTAAAATTTTGAAAAATAGTTTTTAGCTTAATTAGAGTATTTTTGAGGTTTACAAACTTGAAAATCTTGTTTAGGGCTTTTTAATAATTAATTTTGATTTTTAGGGCTTTAATTAGCATTAAAAAGTCATTATCTAATTAATTAAAAGGTTTTTGCAAGTTTTGATTTTTTGTAAACTCTTAGAATATTATTAAGGATTTTTGGTGATTTTTAGGAATTTTTAGAGTTAAATTTTAATTTTGGTGGTTTTTACGACTTTACGTGTACGCCTTTTTAGACTTAGTTTAATCTGTCTTCATAACCGTCATTCTTTTCTAATCCCTTTTCTATTTTTCTTTTCTCAAATATAATCACAAATTAATCCAAGTCATTACACACATAACACACTAGCCTCCTCGTGAACGAACTTGAACCTAATTGGTCATTAGTGCTTGGTTTTCCTAAACCGACACTTAATACTTGCCACTTTTGTCATCCTTTTCCTAAAGGTGTACAAAAACACTACATCAATTTTGGCGCCGCTGCCGGGGATGCGTGTTTTGTTTTGATTTGGCATTGTTGTTTTTATACTAACCATAATTAGTATTTGTATTAGTAGCACTCTACTAATACGTATTATCGTTTTTTCGGTTTTTGTGTGAATATTATTACTATATTGTATACGTAGAACAATAAATACACAAGTACTCCAAATACGTGAGCAATCACAACCTTGACTTGGGAGGTCATTACCCAATCATTGTATTCGAATCTCAAACCAAAGAAAAAGGCAAAAATAGATAAATACTTTCGTGAAGCTTAATCTTGAAAATACAAACTATAAGGTGGGTATAAGGCGGTTGTATTTCACAACCTAAAGGAAAAAGGCTCTTAAGTGCTTCGCGCCGCCTCGTTTCCTCCGCTTGCTTGTGAGTATTTGATTGTGAGAGTGAATCGAGGGTTTTGCCGCCCAAAGTATTACTAAGTATCATATATATTTTCTTGGTTTCAATTTGATTAAACCCTCTTGAACGATTTGGTGTTCCACCATTGTTCTAAAGTCATCGAAGGCGTTCACTCCACGTGTTCGTTTTCATTCTTTGAGGCTTCGTTAATCAAGAGATTTGATTAGTGAGGAGATTTGTGGACTCATTGTCTACCTAATACATTTCACCAAGTTCCAAAAAGGTTAATACAATCAAAAACCACAAAAAAAAAATTGAAAAAATACAAAACACCAAAAAGAATATTCTTTGCTCATCCCCTCGTTGTACGTGACATTTATGCTAACTCGAAATCAAGCAAGACGTGCTCGTAAACGAAAAAACAAATCCATCACTCCAAACAATTCTAGTGAGGAGTCTCCTATTGACGAACCCATTGTAAGAGAAGCACCAACCATGGCGAATCGAACTATGATGGAGTTACTTCAAGCACCCACCGAGGGTTATGGAGAGGCTATTGTAATTCCCGCTATCCTTGCGGAGAATTTTGAGGTTAAGACGGGTTTGTTGTCCATGATTCAAAACAACAAATTCCGTGGTGATGAGAAGGACAATCCTCACAACCATATCCGCCAATTCAATCGTCTTACCGCTACTTGCAAGTTTAAGGATGTTTCAAACGACTCGATTAAGATGATGCTTTTTCCGTATTCCTTAGCGGGGCCCGCAAAAATTTGGTTAGAGAAAGAGCCACCCAATTCTATATTGACGTGGAAGGATCTCGTGTCTAAGTTTGTGAACCAATTTTTTCCGCCCTCTAAGACTACGCACTTGAAAAACGAGATTTCAAAGTTTTCACAAGAATTTAATGAAAGTTTTTCAACGGCTTGGAATAGGTTTAAGGAAATGTTACATGAGTGTCCTCATCACGGTTTTTCCGATTTGCATCAAATTGACACGTTTTACAATGGACTTAATGATCATGAAAGGGATTATTTGAATGCCGCCGCGGGTGGTAATTTTTTGTGTAAAACGGTTGAGGAAGCTTTGGTAATTATTGAAAATAGATCTAAGGTGTATAGTCCTCGTAGCACGTCTAGTGTTCGTAAGGCTTCGTCTTCGGCTTCACCTTCTTTGTCTAATACCATCGATGCTTGCCAAATTGAGGCGAACTTGGAAAACAAGATATTTGATAAGTTGAAAGGACTTTTGATTGAGTTTAAAGTTGGTGAACCAAGTGCTCCCGCTATGGTTAAAGCGGTTGAGGTTTCTTGCATGTATTGTGGTGGAGGTCATGATTTCTCCGAGTGCATTACCAACGGTGGTAACACTTCGAGTGCCTTTGCGGCCACGGGAAATTACAACCAAAACGGTCAAGTTTCCCGCACTAATCAAATGACTCCACCGGGTTTTGGATCAAATCAAAATGCTAACAACTATCGCAACAATCAAGTTGGTTTTAAGAACAATTACAACAAGGGAAATTATGGGAATCAAGGGGCTAATAATCAAGTTTCAAACAAAAATGATTTTCAAAATAACAACAAGAGTTTGCAAACATTGAAAGATCTTCCAAGTGAGTTTGTTGAATATGCTAGTGGTAATGATGCTAGGTTTGACAACATTCAAAGAGAAATAATTAGCCTAAGATCCGAGTTCAAAAACGACTTGAAGAAAGAGTTGAAAAATGAGTTAGCTAATGAACTTAAAATCCACACCAAAAGATGGAAGGAAATGTCACTAGGTTGCAACAAAACCAACAAAAGATGGAACAAGGGCAACATGAGATTAAACAAGAGATGCTTAAGGCCGAGAAAAGGCAAACCGAAGCCGTATTGAGGCAATCTAATTTTGAAGATAAAATCTCGTCTATGTTTGAGGCAATAATGTGTAAACCGTCGTCAAGTGGTCTTCCTAGTAACACCATATCCAACCCTAAGGGTGAGATGAAAGTGATTACCACACATAGTGGTAAGACACTTAAGGAGCCGATTCCTCAACCAATTGCTCCTACGGAGGAAGCAATTGAGGAAGAACCCGAGGTGGTGGTCGAAAAGGAGCATATTTCAAGCCCACAAAGTACCGCTCATACCACACCTACGGTTGACCCATTACCATCATTGGAACCCGAGATTCCAAAGGCTATGCCTACTATGCCTCAACCCACACCACCTTTGCCCTATCCATCGAGACTTAGGAAGGAGAAACGTCAAGAGCGCGACAACTATCAATTTGAGCTTTTTATGAAAATGTTTCGTGATTTGCACTTTAATGTGAGTTTCGCCGATGCCTTGGTCATGATGCCTCGATTTGCCGCTAACATTAAGAGTATGTTGAACAACAAGGAAAAATTACACCAAAAGTCTAGTTGTTCGTCGGTTTATCTTAATCGCATACCTCAAAAAGTCGGTGATCCCGGTAAATTCTTGATCCCTTGTGCAATTCAAGACATGGAAGAATGCTTCGCCTTGGCCGATCTTGGTGATAGCATTAACTTGATGCCACTTGCAATCTACAAGTCGCTCAATCTTCCTAATCTTACTCCTTCACGAATGTCTATTGAGTTGGCCGATCATTCCACGATTCTTGCATGTGGTTTGGCGGAAGACGTTTTTGTGAAAGTGGGGAAGTTCTACTATCCCGTAGACTTCATTGTTGTTGACATCCCCACGGATCCTCAAGTTCCTCTCATTTTAGGTCGTTCGTTTTTAGATACGTCTATGGCTTTGATCGATGTGCATGCTAGAAAGATCACCTTACGTTTCAACGACGAGGAACTTGTTATAAACGCAACTCAAAACTCTCAAATTTCTCATGTTTATTCCGTTGCAACCATAAACCTCGTTGATATGATCGACGTGGTTTGCGAGGAATTTTCACAAGAAGTTCTAGGTTTTGGTGATGAAGAAACTAGTGGCAATCCCACTATGTTAGATCCAATTCTTGATAATTCGACACCAACCTTCACTCCTTTCGAAGGTGGTGGTTTTACGTTGGAAGAATTCGATGTTCCACGTACTTGTGACGAAGACCTCGACAACTATGAGGACTTCTCGATTATCAAGGATTTTCTCAACGATTTCCTATTTCCTCCACCCGAGGAGGTTATGAGTATCGAACCCAAATCTTCACTTGAGGAACCACCTATCCTCGAGTTGAAAGATTTACCTCCTCACCTCGAGTATGTCTATTTGGAGGAGGACGACAAGTTTCCGGTTATTATTGCGAAGGAACTTTCGAATGATGAAAAAACCGCACTTGTCGATGTTCTTAAGGATCACAAAGGGGCGATTGCGTGGAAGTTATCCGACATTAAGGGGATTGATCCCAAATTTTGTACCCACAAAATCTTAATGGAGGAAGATTTCAAGCCAACAATCCAAAGTCAAAGGAGGGTAAACCCCAAAATTCACGACATCATCAAAAAGGAGGTCCTTAAACTCCTTGACGCGGGAATGATTTACCCTATTTCCGATAGCCCTTGGGTGAGTCCTATTCATTGTGTCCCTAAAAAGGGAGGGATGACCGTTGTGCCAAACGATGCCAACGAGTTGATTCCCACTAGACTCGTGACCGGATGGAGAGTGTGCATTGACTATCGAAAGTTGAATGAAGCCACTCGTAAAGACCATTTTCCCTTGCCCTTCATGGACCAAATGTTGGAGCGTCTTGCGGGAAACGATTTCTATTGCTTTCTAGATGGTTTTTCCGGTTACTTCCAAATTCCCATCGATCCTCGTGATCAAGAAAAAACTACGTTTACGTGTCCATATGGAACGTTTGCCTATCGTAGAATGCCATTCGGACTTTGCAATGCACCGGGAACTTTTCAACGATGCATGATGGCTATTTTTCATGATATGATCGAGAAGACGATGGAAGTCTTCATGGATGACTTTTCCGTGTTTGGTGATTCCTTTACTTCGTGTTTGTCGAACCTTGAGAGAATGTTAAAACGTTGTGAGGAAACCAACCTTGTGCTCAATTGGGAAAAGTGTCATTTTATGGTTAAGAGTGGAATCGTCTTAGGGCACAAGGTCTCGAAAGCGGGGATTGAGGTAGATCAAGCTAAGGTAGACGTCATCGCCAAATTACCTCATCCCAAAACCGTCAAGGGAGTTAGGAGTTTCCTAGGCCACGCGGGCTTTTATCGACGATTCATCAAGGATTTCTCGAAGATTTCTCGACCCATTACACATCTTCTTGAAAAAGAGGCACGTTTTGTCTTTGACGAAGATTGTGTACGAGCCTTTGAGATCCTTAAGAGGAAACTTACTGAAGCTCCCATTCTTGTTGCTCCAAATTGGAACCTCCCCTTTGAACTTATGTGTGATGCAAGTGATTACGCTATTGGGGCCGTTTTGGGGCAACGTCATGAAAAGCACTTCTTGCCTATCCACTATGCTAGCAAGACGATGACCGAGGCTCAACTTAAATACACTACAACGGAAAAGGAGTTCCTTGCCGTGGTGTATGCATTTGAGAAATTCCGACCTTATCTCGTCTTGACGAAATGCATAGTGTATACGGACCATTCGGCTATCAAGTATCTCATGGCTAAACAAGATGCAAAGCTGAGATTACTTCGTTGGATTCTCCTCCTTCAAGAATTTGATCACACCATCGTTGACAAAAATGGAGCCGAGAATCTAGCGGCCGATCATCTCTCTCGTTTGGAAGATCCTCACCAAAGTGTTTACGAGCCCAAGGAAATCACCGAAACATTTCCGCTCGAGACGCTTGGTTTAGTGAATTCCAAACTTGATTCTTCTACCCCATGGTTTGCGGATTTTGCAAATTACCATGCGGGTAACTTCATCGTCAAGGGTATGACAACTCAAGAAAAACGAAAATTCTTTCGTGATGTCAAGTTCTACTTTTGGAACGACCCTTACTTGTTTCGAACTTGTGCGGATCAAATCATCCGTCGTTGTGTATTTGGCACCGAAGCTTCTAACATCCTTAGAGCTTGCCATGAGGGACCCACGGGTGGTCACCACGGTGCTAATCTCACGGCTAAAAAAGTGTTTGATGCCGGCTTCTTTTGGCCTACTATTTACCGAGATGCACAAATCCTTGTGAAGTCTTGTGATGCATGCCAACGACAAGGAAAAGCCTCACAAAAAGATGAAATGCCACAAAATATCATTCAAGTATGTGAGATCTTTGACGTTTGGGGCATAGACTTTATGGGGCCGTTCCCATCATCTCGTGGAAATAAGTACATTCTCGTTGCGGTTGACTACCTTTCTAAGTGGGTGGAGGCGAAGGCCTTGCCCACTAATGATGCTCGTGTGGTAGTTAAGTTCTTGAAAAGTTTGTTTGCTAGGTTTGGAACCCCTCGTGCGATCATAAGCGATCGTGGAACCCATTTTTGTAATGACCAATTCGAAAGAGTCTTAAGGAAATATGGGGTTACACATCGTCTTTCTACGGCTTATCACCCACAAACGAGTGGGCAAGTCGAGGTTTCAAACCGAGCATTGAAGAGGATCTTGGAGAGATCCGTGGGGGAAAACCGACAATCTTGGTCGGATAAGTTAGACGATGCTTTATGGGCCTTTAGGACCGCTTATAAGACACCCATTGGGTGCACTCCCTATAAGCTTGTGTATGGAAAGAATTGTCATTTGCCTATCGAGTTAGAACACAAGGCTTATTGGGCCCTAAAGCATTGTAATGATGACATGGAGACCGCGGGAAAACACCGGAAAATGCAATTAAATGAATTAGATGAATTGAGAGACATTGCTTATGAAAATTCATTGATTTATAAAGAGAAAACTAAAAAGTTGCATGATTCAAAAATTAAAAACTGGGTTTTTAACATTGGGGATCAAGTTTTACTTTTTAATTCAAGACTTAAAATATTTTCCGGTAAATTGAAATCCCGTTGGTCCGGTCCATTCACCGTGACTCAAGTGTTTCCTTATGGGACCATCGAGCTAGCTCAAGATGATGGTCCTAACTTCAAGGTGAATGGACATAGGTTGAAGCACTACTTTGGTGGGGAAGTTCCATCCTTGAACTACCTCGACCAAGTCACCTTCCCCAATGATAATTAGTATTGAGGGGATCGAGTCGAGCTAATGACTCGGTAATCAAAAACGAGGAGCCTCGTGGGGGAGTCCCATGCTTATCCTATGTACATATTATCGCTTTCTTAGTCTAATGTAGCTAATGTGAGGGGATTTGTGCCCTTCCAACCTTTGTTCCGTGGTTGTTTGTGAATTGTGTCTTTTAGATCATCATCTTCACGATTGGAGCCTCTCGTGTTCGTTTCATGGGAGCACTCGATCGTTTGCTTTGGAGGCCTTTCCCAATATCCATTATGATATATCCTTTTATGTTCTAACCTTAGGTTTTATAGCACACTTCATAAACGGCTAATACTTAATGGTTACACCCTTTCCATGCTAGATTAGGCATTCGACTACGTCTCTAGTATGGGGGTGTTTGTACCCCTAGACTCGAAACATTGAGGACAATGTTTAACTTTAGTATGGGGGGGTGAATAGATACTTGCCTTGCCAAACCTTCACGCTTTCCAAAGTTTATCGTTTTGTTTATCGTTTTGTTGCAAAATAAGGCTAAAAATGGCCAAATTTTAAAATTTTTCTCATGTTTTATAAGTGTTTGAAGACACGAATGTAGATTTTCCGATGGCGAGAATAAGAGTAATTTTTGACTCGACCGTGCGTGTTGAGCACTTAGCTTTGATTCCTTAACTACACATTAGGCTAAGTCTCTTAAATGAGGACGAGAAATGATAGAGTTAATTATAAGTTACTATGCTAAACGTAGAGTACTCGTATTCTTTCAAAAACTCATGTGTTCTCGTTGTTTGCTTATTCTCGCTTCGCATGTAAATATTTTTTGCTTAATAAATATTGACTTAGCGGTTTAGTTAGGATTGTTGGGTTTCTAGTCTTTTCTAGTAGCTTCCGTGTAATTAAATTGGGAAGACATTAAGATACCGCCAGCGTCACGGTTTTGAAGTATTGGCACCCTAATAATCGAAAGCTTCACCCAATAATAAGATTTCAAGTGCTCACCTAAATCAAGCAAACAATTTGAAGCCCCACAAGGCCGAAAAATCTATGCAAAATTGAAAGTGAATCAAGCCTTAATCTTCGAAGCTTTAAAGATCCAAAATTCGCCTTAGCGTGAGGATATACGTCTTTGGCTAATAAAACCACCGATGAGGCGGATAATAAAAGGCAAGACAAGACCGAAGTCATAATAAAAGCTTCATGGCGAAGTTGAATAAAAGATGGAGGTAAACCAAAGATAATAAGGCCCTTCCGTTAGGGGGCGTATAAAAGTCTTGGTAATAAGTCTCATGTTCAAAACCGTTATAAAACCGTGTTTATCGATTCTTCTTGTCAACTTAATTTCTTAACATCGTTGTCTATTAGGAGGGGTTATTGATTTGATGGTCTTAGTTACACCGTTAGGACTCTATTTTTAGACCTAAATCTCTAATATCGCATAAGTCAAACAATGTATCCTCGTGAAACATTCAAGACATCATAAAATATAAGAGATACAACTTAGGAATAATGGGAGGATAAGTACGTGATTAGGGCATATGAGTAGTGTTAGCATTACTAACTTATAATGACAATGATCTCGTTGCACGCTTAGCATGGAATTGAAGTGAAAATCGAGGATGACGAAATTATTTCTAACGAAGCATTCACGTGTTCTTATTCTATGAACCTAAACGTCCCATTTTGCGATGAAAATCATACATTATGTCTATAACACAAGTAGTAGTAATAGTAGTAGTGTAGCTAGTTTATCATTCCAATAAAGTGAATAAAATGAATTTTGGAGTTGCTTTGATACTTTATTCTAGCATTGCGTGAGGGCACGGTAATGGTTTAGTATGGGGGAGTGATGAGACTGCTTTTATACATAGTCTCATCTTCCAAATAGGGCTTAAAATGCATTAAATATCATCAAAATACCCAAATATATGCTTGTGTTTGTTGTTTGTGTATTTTAGGTACGGATATTGAGATAATGACAAAAAATCACAAGAATCATGCAAAAACGAACACGGGAAACGAAGCCGCACAATGAACCAAGCCCTAGTGAAGACTTTCCCAAGATCAACCCTTGAAGATTTGAAGAATTATGAAGAAGGGTCCTCCAATTATGAAGAATTGACACTTTATACCCTTGTATCCTCATAATTACAAGTTTGGTCCCTAAAGTATGTCAAAATTACCAAAAGGGCCCTTAACTTTGAAGAATTGGCAAGTTTAGGCCCTCAACAAAGCTAAATTGTCAACCAATATCATCCACAAAGTCAAATATATCATGAAGTCCTTCAAAGTACAAGAAATGACAAGTTTGGTCCTTTGAAAAATCCAAAATTACAAAAAGGACCCTCAACTTTCAACAATTGGCAAAAATGGTCCCTCATATATCAAGACTTGGCAAATTCAGTCCTCCAAAATGACAATTATACAAGTCTAGACCATTACCTTTGAAGAAAATACCAAACCAGCCCTTGAAGAATTCAATTATGGCAAGAAATACCCCTGAATTCATGTTACAAAAGTTTATGGGCCAAAAATGTAAAAAGTCCAAAGTTGATACGGCTTAAATGGGCGCTGATGGAGTTTTGTTTGCAAATGACAAAAGGGAAAGAAGTGAGGGGTTAAACCTGGGCGACACAATAGATACCTTAACCAGTAGTGGGGTGACACGTGCCCCACTACCACCTCTCCACCAATCACATTGCTCCCTGCTTCCACCTCACCATCCACTCACATTTATTCATTAAACTAATCCTAACAGATGAGTTTAAACTGGCGCTAAACACCCAATTTAAAAACCAAACGGATTAAAAACATGTTCTTGGTGTTCTTGGCAAAAATTGGGCATTCACTAATTACCAACAATTAAACTCCCATAATGTGCAGATTTGTGATTAAGGGTCCTATAATCACAACCCAACCTTAAAACTTGACACCTCACCACCCCATTTGTCTCCTTGTGACTCCCCTGCTCCCCACCCATGCATACTGCCAAAAAGGTGGCAGCAATCCAACGTTTGACATTCATGCTTACTTTCTAAGCATCTTATGAGCCATTAGATCACAACTTCATGCCAGCTATCTTCACAAGGGTCCAAATTCAGTCACATGATTCAAAATGAAGACAAAGACCTCAAGGGCATTTTTGGAAGATCAAGCACTAGGGTTTTAAGTTTTTAGCTGTTCCTTAGTCATTTGTATGCCTATATAAAGGCCTTAGGGTGCTTCATTAGACGTTTGCTTTTGGTTTTTCCTTTGTTCAAAGACTTGTAAATCCTTTTTCAGTTTAATGAATTTGAGTTAAGTACTTTGAAGAAAGACCAAGTGCCACCTTTATTCTGTTGTTTATGTTCTTAGCTTACTGTTTTTGAAGTTTAAAACCTGTTTTCAAAAGAGGAGTGTGCACAAGTTTGCATATTTTCCTCATTTTCTTGATATTTTGCTAAGTCTTGTTCCAATCTTGGAATTCTTGGGCTATAGGGCTGATCATAGCATCCTAACTGAGTTGGTTAAGGTGTGGTGAGGCTTATAACTTGGGGATAATCAAGTGTGGGGTAACAAGTTTGCATCAATCAAGATTTTTTCCAAGTTTCTGATTTTACATGTTATTGTGCTTAACCCTTGTTGAATCTTAGCAGGCTTTTGTGGAAGCTTGTGCTTGTTCTTGCTAGCACATAAGCTCAAAATTCGTGGGTGTGGATGTACATCCATGAGGTTTGCTTACTTAATCTCCAAATCTGCATAAATTGTGATTTTTGGTGATATTTGTATGAAACTGTTGTTCTTGTGAATTTTGTGGCTTGTTCTTGCTTGAATCTGTTATTTAGACTTGTTAGAGTGTTAATTGATGCTTGGTTGGCCTGAAATCTTGTTTTGCTTTTGAAAATCTTGATTTGAAAAAGGTAAAGGGGTGTTTGGGTCTACTGATTTATGCTTGTAATTTGATTTTGTGTTAAGGGAAAGTGTTGTTTATGCTTTGTATCTGATATACCTTTGTTTGAGAGTGTTTTGCTGCAAGTTATTGGGTTTGAACACTTGAATTGATCAATCTGCTATTAAGACCTTGTTTCTGCTTGTTTAGACCTAGGATTTTGGGAACACTTAGTGTGTATGCATGCTTAGGGATAAAAGTGGTTTAAACAAAGTTAACTTAACCTGTTTGAAAGATTTGAGGTGTTGAAATTGGCTTGTGTGTCAAATACATCAGCAAAAGTTAAAAACTGCATGTGTAGTGTTCATCAGTAACTTTGATAGCTTGGATCTTGCTTAATTCTTTGAACCAGTGCATGAAACCTGTTTAGACTTGCTTATTGGAGTTTATTATAGATTGTGTGTGCATTTGGTTGAATTTGGTTGGCTGATTTGTGCTAAAACTGCTCTTGAATGCTAAATTGCTCATTGTTCATGTCTGTGCTATATCTGGTGATAAATTGATTAAACTGTATCAATTGGCTGTTTGTGATTGTGTTATTTTGCTTGTTATTGACTCCTTTTGATCCAAAGATCAATTGGGTGCCTTTGTGAAAACTGAATCCAAGAAAAAGTCACTAAAGACAACAAGTCAAAGTAGTCAAGCAGTGGGAAAAGTTCCCACTGCTAAACATCCAAAACTAGCCCCTGCTAGTGCAATTTTATCATCAGCTTATCAATAAACTATTCTAGCTTATTCTGACTTGCAACAACTTATTTTTTGTAATAGATCTTCATTATTTGACCCATTTAAGTGAACTGGAGCTTATCAGACTTTGACTTTGACTTTTCACTAGAAAACCAACTTGTTTGACTTTTAAGATAAGTGCTTATTTGATTTTCCAGCTTATTGAGTGTGCTTATTTGAAAGTTCTTTGGTTTTTAAGCTTAGTTTTGTCAAAAGAAACATTTTGCAACTTGAATCAGCTTCTGAGGTGGTCTAGATCATAAAAACGACTATTTTGTCGTTTTGTGAATAAGTTGTTGACTTGTTTCTGGCTTATTGAGTGGTCTTATTTGGAATTTCTTTTTACAGAAGTCTTTGTTGGGTCAAAAGAAGGTTGTGTGTTAAATTTTAGCTTATGGCAACAGCTTATAGCTTAATGGGCCAAAAAGCCCATTAAGAATAAGCTGCTTATTATAAGTTAGCTTATTTCACATTTTCAGCTTTTGGGCCTTTGGAAAAAGTTGTTTAAAATCAAATTTTGAGTCAACCTGTGCTTTTTGAGCTTATTTTGAGCACTTTTTCTTATTGGGCCTTAATTAAGCCCAATAAGGGACTGTTTAGGGTTTGGCCCATTTTCTAGGCCCAATAGGGGTATTTAGGTAATTTCACTTTCATTTCTGAGTTATTTAGGTTAAATTAAGCTAGTTTGCAAGTTTTTAGAATTTTTTATAATTTTTGGATTTTTAATATTATTTTAATATTATTTTATTATTAAAAATTAAAAGTCTGATTTTCTAGGTTTTTATATTTTTCCTAGGTTCTAAATACTTAATTAGGATTTTTGCAACTTTCTAAATATTTTTTAGGTCTTTTAATCATTTGTTATAATTAATTTAAGATTTAATTGATTTTAGGAGTTTTTAATTATTTAAAAATAGTTTTAATTGGTTTTAAAATTTTGAAAAATAGTTTTTAGCTTAATTAGAGTATTTTTGAGGTTTACAAACTTGAAAATCTTGTTTAGGGCTTTTTAATAATTAATTTTGATTTTTAGGGCTTTAATTAGCATTAAAAAGTCATTATCTAATTAATTAAAAGGTTTTTGCAAGTTTTGATTTTTTGTAAACTCTTAGAATATTATTAAGGATTTTTGGTGATTTTTAGGAATTTTTAGAGTTAAATTTTAATTTTGGTGGTTTTTACGACTTTACGTGTACGCCTTTTTAGACTTAGTTTAATCCGTCTTCATAACCGTCATTCTTTTCTAATCCCTTTTCTATTTTTCTTTTCTCAAATATAATCACAAATTAATCCAAGTCATTACACACATAAGACACTAGCCTCCTCGTGAACGAACTTGAACCTAATTGGTCATTAGTGCTTGGTTTTCCTAAACCGACACTTAATACTTGCCACTTTTGTCATCCTTTTCCTAAAGGTGTACAAAAACACTACATCACTATGCGCGGGTTCTTATTGGGGTGAGTGCAGGATGTGCTCTTGTTGATTTATTTGTTGTGGCAGTTCCGATTAAAGGTGAGGAGGGGTGGTTACACGTAAATTATACCCTTTTAGGAAAAAGGAGTATAAAAACGGTAAGTATTAAACAAGTACTTTAGGAAACGTAAATGTTCGAAAGTGAAGTTCGTTCTCGAAGGAGGTGTATGAGTTGTTGCCAGTATAAAAACCAAGTTTGGATTAGTTCATTTTAGGAAGGAAAGATTGAAAATAAAATGATGAGTTACGCTAAAATTTAAGTTACGACGGATAAAACATAAAATCGTAAAAATCGACTAAAATGAAACTTTATCTAAAAATTCTCCAAAACTTAATTTAATCTCCTAAAAATATATCTAGGGTTTAAAAATAAAAAAAACTTCTTAAAACTTTTTAAATTAATTAATATTTAATTTTTAAATGCTAATTAAAGCCCTAAAAATCAAAATAAATCAATAAAAAGTCCAAAGTAACATTTAAAAGTTTGTAAACCTCAAATATACTTAATTAACACTAAAAAAAATTCCAAAAATTTTCACTAATTAAATCTGTTTTTTATAAGTTAAAACAATTTTTAAATTAAAATAATCATAAAAATAAAATAAAAAGAGGAAAAATCTGAACTTTTTCCAAAATTCAATAATAACTTAAAGTATCAATGAAAATTGCAAATAAATGATCACTGAATAAGCTAAAAGGGCTTAAAAATAAGCTTTTGTCCAATTATAACTAATAGTGGCAATATTCTGATGCTTCAGTGGGAACTTTGTTTCCCACTTCCTGTTATATTTGCACAGAAAGTGACAAGGGGTCACAGTTGTTGTTTTGAGCTTGTATGAGCTATGTTTAGAGCTTTTCTTGGAACAATGGGCACCCCTACAAGCAAGGGATTGTGGGGAGTCAACTTAAACACATAAAACAACACAACAAACACAATTAAACACCTAATCTACCTAGATCAGACCAAAATAAAGAAAATGCAGACAGGGAATGAGTTGCTGATCCAATTCATCAAACAGTGAGTTTTAAAATGAGTTTTAGCTAACTTAACAATACAAACAAACCTACCAATATTGAACCACTAACCTACATCCGTATACTAACACCATATCTAACTGTGAAACAAGGATAAAACCATAAAAAACCAAGATTCACCCTGTATACCTACTGTTGGCCAGAATGTGGTTTTTTGCTGGTATAAAGAGCAAACCAGTGAGTTTTGGCTCACAAGTACTTGATGATAAGCTAACCAAAACACAAATGAAGTTGACAAGAACTTAAGCTAGTACCAGATCTATCAATAACCAAAAACTTAGACCACAAATCTCAAAACTCAAACTCCTAACCTACTGAATGAGTATGCCAGTTTTTTTAGCAAAACATGAAAAACTTAATTTTTACACTAACTTAACCACTACTGGAACTAAGCTACAAGTAAAAACAGAGTTGCTCAAGACAACATGAACACCAGAGTGTCAGCCTAGGCCTGTATTATCATGCAATCCAAACATCCCTTTAAACTTGTATAACAAGATTTTTACAAGAAAACTTTTTGCAAATCATACTTAAAACCTCATAAATCACCAAGAACACCTATAAATCATAAAAAAAACTTAGATTAAGTCACTAGACTACACATATGACCAGTCAATCCACAATATCAAATGAGCATGTCTTTTAATAGAAAAGTAGAAGGAGTCCAAGGAAGGTTACCACAATTGGACTTGTTCAATCCAATTACACACCAAATCAGATTCACTCCTAGCCTTTATTGTTTAAGGGATAAATTCTATGAGATTTAAGGACTTGTTGTTCTTGTTGGGGTTCAAAAAATGAACCAAGAACCATGAAAAGGAAAGAGGGACATGTTCTTTGCTAGTACTTGCTCAAACACAACCATAAGCAGAGAGAAACAAGTAGCTTAAAGTAGTATAAGCTTGGTGTTAATCAAGGTTATACAAGCTTTTACTACTAATACACGGCTTTTGGCCAGGTAAAAAGATTCGTTTAAGTATGTCTCTTCGAATTGAAAAACTTTTTGTTTAATGTGTGACTCAGTTGAACTTTGGTGGAACAAAGATGTGTCGTTGTAGTGTTTAAAATTAAAGGTGCAGAACAATTAAAGTAAAGGTGCAATTAAAGTAAATCTAAGTCTAATTAAAGTAAAGGTGCAGGTATTTAAAAGCGACTAAAATTAAAGGGCAATAAAGTAAATAACGCAAACTTAAATTCTAACTAAGGCACTCTTAAAACGCAACTAAAACTAAAACTTAAACTAAGGCAAATAAACTTAAAGTGCAGCTAAGTAAAAAGGCGGGACAAATAAAGCTTAAAATGAAAAGGCAGAAAACTAAAAACTAAGATTTCCCTATCCGGAATAAACTCCTATTCGGAATAAATGCTGTTCGGAATAACTGTCACCTATTCGGAAAGATTAGCCCTATTCGGAATATTTGTCTATTCGGAATGAATGACCCTATGCGGAATAAACCTCCTATGCGGAATAATCATCTATTCGGAATAGCTGTCCCTATTCGGAATAAAATCCTACTCGGAATATTGGGCCTATTCGGAAAATCCAGCCTATTCGGAAAGTTGTGCCTGTTCGGAATAACCAGTCCTATGCGGAAAGTGATCCCTATTTGGAATAACTACCTATGCGGAAACTTTGTCCTATTCGGAAAACCCAGTCTATTCGGAAAGTTATCCCTATTCGGAAAATCACTCTTACTCGGAATAAATAATATTCCGCATAAGCCTATTTGCCAAACTCTTACTCGGAATAAATAATATTCCGAATAGACCACAAAGTGGCAACACCTCTATTCGGAATAATCTGGGCACGAGTTTGGGAAATATCAGTAACTGTAAAACGAAGAACAAGGAAAAGAGATAGCACGAATTAAATAAAAACTTAACCAAATCAACAAAAAGATTAAATCAAACTAATAACAAAACATCTAATAAACATAAACAATCAATCCAAAACAACAAATCAATCAATGAAGATCAAATCAATCAAAACCCACTTTAATCAAATCAACAAAAATAAAGAACTTGAACATAAACAAATCAACACAAAGATTAAAGAAAGGTAGAATGAGATTAACAAGATAAAGATAAAGCTTGACAAGAATTAAAAAGAAAAACTTACTTGAATTAAAATGGTAATTAAGGTGCAAGACAAGGTAATTAAATGACAAGTATTTAAATTGACAAGGTAATGAAAAGTGGAAGGACTAATTGTCACGATTAGCCAACAAAAACAAATGCTTAACAATCTAAACTATTTATAGGGGAGGATTAAGGAAGCTTCCTCCCCTCCTTCATTTCTTGTTAATTGCGGGATTAAGTCCCTCCTTCATTTAATCTTCATTAATTGCGTCATTAGTCCTTTTCTTCTAATCTTTCTTTTAAATTTGGACTTTAAGGACTTGTGGCTCGGGATATCTTTTGAACTCGTCTTTAATTTCTTTAATAAAATAGACTTGAGTTTCTCGGCTTTTGATAAACTTCCGTCTTTTGACTTTTTTTCTTCGATAAATCTTCAGAATTGGCCTTGGACTTCCGTTCTTTTTCCACTTTTGACTTCTCGACTCCGTCTTTCATTCTTTTCTTCAATAAAAGTCAGTAAATGCCCGTGAATGTCCGTGTTTTCTCCACTTTTCACCTTTTCATTCTAAATCACAACAAAAACACAAACCACGCATAATTCCGACATAAAAGACATAAAATACACGTTTTTGTCCGGTTATTATTGTAATTAAGTGGTAGAAAAGATGGGTGTTTACACACCTATCAAATCCCCTACACTTGACCATTGCAATGTCCTCATGCAATGCATTAGTTACAAAGCATGTTTACACTTTTCATCATAATCAATCCACGTTGGCCTTTATTAAAGAGATAGAAGATTATAAAAATGCAAAGTAAAGAAATTAAAAGCATACCTTGGGTTTTGAAAATGTCATGAATAATTATCATCCTCAACTTTTCACTTTCTCCAAACCAATCTTAAAAACGAGATCATTGTTATTATAAGTTAGTAAACTAACACGAACTCATGTGGGCCAACTATTCACTTAGACCCCCTTATTCCTATGGGTATCTCTTATATTTTATTATTTGTCTTTAATGATCACGAGGATGCATTGTTTGACTTATTTCGATAATTATTTAGTCTTAAAATAAAGTGCACGATTTAATCAATAGTTAGCTAAAGGACCAAATCTTTTAAAACTGCTTCTCGGGATATCAAAAAGTTCATGTCTTGGCATAACTTGGTTCGCGATTTGAGACCTTTCTCGGGCCGATATTTGGCAGCGACTTCATACTTCAAAACTTGAGAGACGTTCATGAAATAATGGTCTTCTCTTCATAAATGGAATTTCTTCACTTGGAATTTTTGAGAGATTCTTCATATATGGACCACGACTTCTTCATTTTTCTCCAATCTTTATTTTGGATTTTGATATACAACGATCCGCCTCCTTTATTGACTTGGATCTATTTATCCTCATACCTTTTTAGGGTCTTTTCGGATACACTTCTCCATGACTTTTTGTGAGTTTTTGCTTTTCGTCGTGTGTCTCGATCCTTCATATTGATTTTCGATAAATGATTCTTCACATCACTTTTGGATCTTTAGCAACAAAACATAGCCCTCATGCCTTGTTAGGGCCTTTTTGGACTCGCCAATCTTCGCGCCCCGCTTCATAAGTTATGCCTTGGCTATGAACTCTCGTCATTACCGAGCAACTTTTAAACGATCTGGGGCTAGAAGCTAAGTAACTTTTCAAATCATACAACCTTATTTATTCGCAGATAAATTTATTAGCAAGCGATGGGAGAATAGGCTTATAATTAACTCACATAAATTCACGAAAGAATACCGAACTTATAATTGTCTCTATCATCTCTCGTTCTCCACAGTTTAAAATCTCAAGTAATGAGACTCGTGGATGCTTAGCCTATTAAATCAAGGTTTTGGGTTTTCGAGTCGCCTATAGGATCTTGCAAATTCTTAGACTCTTTCAAGTTTAGAAATCGTATTTTAAAGTTCCCTTGATAAACGACTCTCTAGGATCAATTATAGGAACTTGCGAAAAGTTCTTGTTCTTAACCCGTGAGAGTTAAGACTTTCGCGTTTTATAGCTCCCTATATAAAAGCCTAGCAAAACTTGAATTAAACACGTTAAGGATACTAGCTAGAGTAAACTCGGATTGAGTGAAAAGATTCACAACGTTTGAAAATTAAAACCACTTATTAAACATTTATTCTAGCAAAGAAAGAAAATAACTATACAAATATAACAACTAATAGGCCAAAATAGATCAAAAATTTTGAAAAATGTCGAAAAATTGATTTTCCGGTTAAAATGAGGACAAATACAAGGAAAAGACCACTTAACTTCGATAGAAGTCCCCCCTACACTTAAGATAAACATTGTCCTCAATGTTTAAGCATGTGGGAGTAAACTCCCCTACACTTAGGACATTGTGCACGTTGTTTAAATCTCGCTAAGGAAAAGAAAACTAAAGAGATTCCTATTTTAATATTGAGAAAATATAAAATAGTGAATCAAAGAGAGTTTAGGATAGAACCAGGATAAAGTAGAACACGGAATCACGGGTCGTCAAGAATCAGCAAGAGTGGAACATTGAAGCTCGAATCCCTGATTAAGAAGTGAGGAGAGGAAATAGCAATCCAAAGGGTCCCCCCTACACTTATGATAAAGAAATCGGAAAGATAGATACATGGGTTGCCTCCCAAGAAGCGCTTGGTTTTTGTTAACCGAGTCGTGAGCCGGACTCGACCTTGATCATCAACAGAAGTAGCATGAAAAAAATCCACCAGGATCGAAGACATAGTTTTCATCCATCAATAAGCAAGAGCTTAAGGCGAACAAGGCAAGCCAAAAGAGAAGTGGCAAGGTTCCCTTAAGCAGTGATGGAGCACGGTAGAAGCAAGGATGAAGTGGTGCAAGCATGTCTTCAATGGTTCCGAAGATTTTTCCTTTTATTTCATCAGGTGGATACTGAGATGGCTTAAAGACTTCAATACCGGGATCGAACACCTTTTCCTTCAGGGGAAAATAGCACTCCGGCTCAGCCGAGTGTGAAGAAGATCCGCAAAGAAGCACAACCTCGTCCTCAGAAGTGGGACAAGGAGGTGTTAAATCATACGTGCAACGGATTTTGGTGTCAACCGGTTTCTTCTCCTTTGACAAAATGCTCTTCAAATCCAAAGTAGGATCAAGGCGATAATCTTCAAAGTCTAAAGGAGGAGCATCACTCTCATGCGGGAAGTATGTATTGAGAAACATAGAGAAGTCTTCCTCGAAAGAGTAATCGTCCAAAGTAGGATCGAGTGATGGCGGAGCATCTTCATCATGTGAAGAATCGCTCGAAAGAGTATCGGCCTCATCAAAATCATCGAATGTCGGCAGCTCGGGATACTCAGAAGTACAATCAAAATCATCCGAATCTGAGCTAGAATCATCATCATCATAAGCATCAAAGACCGGTGGTGAATCATAAATGGGAGAAGCTTCCAAATTGGGGCGAGAATCATCCACATTATCTTTAAAAAGTGGATTATCAATGCAAGAGTCGAATAGAGGATTATCCCCGGCAGCGGCGCCATTTAATACACGGCTTTTGGCCAGGTAAAAAGATTCGTTTAAGTATGTCTCTTCGAATTGAAAAACTTTTTGTTTAATGTGTGACTCAGTTGAACTTTGGTGGAACAAAGATGTGTCGTTGTAGTGTTTAAAATTAAAGGTGCAGAACAATTAAAGTAAAGGTGCAATTAAAGTAAATCTAAGTCTAATTAAAGTAAAGGTGCAGGTATTTAAAAGCGACTAAAATTAAAGGGCAATAAAGTAAATAACGCAAACTTAAATTCTAACTAAGGCAAACTTAAAACGCAACTAAAACTAAAACTTAAACTAAGGCAAATAAACTTAAAGTGCAGCTAAGTAAAAAGGCGGGACAAATAAAGATTAAAATGAAAAGGCAGAAAACTAAAAACTAAGATTTCCCTATCCGGAATAAACTCCTATTCGGAATAAATTCTGTTCGGAATAACTGTCACCTATTCGGAAAGATTAGCCCTATTCGGAATATTTCTCTATTCGGAATGAATGACCCTATGCGGAATAAACCTCCTATGCGGAATAATCATCTATTCGGAATAGCTGTCCCTATTCGGAATAAAATCCTACTCGGAATATTGGGCCTATTCGGAAAATCCAGCCTATTCGGAAAGTTGTGCCTGTTCGGAATAACCAGTCCTATGCGGAAAGTGATCCCTATTCGGAATAACTACCTATGCGGAAACTTTGGCCTATTCGGAAAACCTAGTCTATTCGGAAAGTTATCCCTATTCGGAAAATCACTCTTACTCGGAATAAATAATATTCCGCATAAGCCTATTTGCCAAACTCTTACTCGGAATAAATAATATTCCGAATAGACCACAAACTGGCAACACCTCTATTCGGAATAATCTGGGCACGAGTCTGGGAAATATCAGTAACTGTAAAACGAAGAACAAGGAAAAGAGATAGCACGAATTAAATAAAAACTTAACCAAATCAACAAAAAGATTAAACCAAACTAATAACAAAACATCTAATAAACATAAACAATCAATCCAAAACAACAAATCAATCAATGAAGATCAAATCAATCAAAACCCACTTTAATCAAATCAACAAAAATAAAGAACTTGAACATAAACAAATCAACACAAAGATTAAAGAAAGGTAGAATGAGATTAACAAGATAAAGATAAAGCTTGACAAGAATTAAAAAGAAAAACTTACTTGAATTAAAATGGTAATTAAGGTGCAAGACAAGGTAATTAAATGACAAGTATTTAAATTGACAAGGTAATTAAAGGTGGAAGGACTAATTGTCACGATTAGCCAACAAAAACAAATGCTTAACAATCTAAACTATTTATAGGGGAGGATTAAGGAAGCTTCCTCCCCTCCTTCATTTCTTGTTAATTGCGGGATTAAGTCCCTCCTTCATTTAATCTTCATTAATTGCGTCATTAGTCCTTTTCTTCTAATCTTTCTTTTAAATTTGGACTTTAAGGACTTGTGGCTCGGGATATCTTTTGAACTCGTCTTTAATTTCTTCAATAAAATAGACTTGAGTTTCTCGGCTTTTGATAAACTTCCGTCTTTTGACTTTTTTTCTTCGATAAATCTTCAGAATTGGCCTTGGACTTCCGTTCTTTTTCCACTTTTGACTTCTCGACTCCGTCTTTCATTCTTTTCTTCAATAAAAGTCAGTAAATGCCCGTGAATGTCCGTGTTTTCTCCACTTTTCACCTTTTCATCCTAAATCACAACAAAAACACAAACCACGCATAATTCCGACATAAAAGACATAAAATACACGTTTTGGTCCGGTTATTATTGTAATTAAGTGGTAGAAAAGATGGGTGTTTACACACCTATCAACTACAGTGACAATAGTAAACAAAGATTGAAAGATGGAATTTTTTTAAAAAATCTTGAAAAAGAAACACCAAACTTAAAATAGATGATACCAACAGGAAAATTAACACTAATTACAACCTTGGACACCTTTTGGTTGTCAATCAAAAAATACCCAAAACTTGTATTAGTGGATCTCAAAAGAATTTTGGCACAAATTTCTTGAACTCAAAAATTAATTTGATAAAAAATTTACACTAAATTTTGCAAGAAAAAGTAAATATTACACTAAAAGCAAGTAAATAAATTGGAACACAACTATATTTTATAAAATTAAAAATATTTTATTGATATTAGAAAAATTACCAATTAAATCTGGAACATTGTATAAGGGTCACAGGCCGACTCCTTATGTAGTACATGAAAGAAAATTCTAGAAATCAAGAAAAATATAAAACCCTAGCTATCTAATTCCGAATTTTCCCTTGGAGTTGATTTTGAATTTACAGGTCAAATTGAAGCCTATGAATGCACAGAAGTGCTAGCGGTCCTGATATGATCTGAGTCGTCCAAAGTATCTTTGGGAACAAGATACTGCTATTATTCGGTGGATGCCTGCTGGTGTTTTGTCTTGGAGTCCAATAGTGGGTCAGGAAAGGGTTCATGTGGATAACTGGCAAAGGGGGGGGGGGGGGGGGGGCAAAAATGAGTGTTAGAAAGTGTGTAGGGAAAGGTTAATAGGAAATCTTGAGATTAGTGGGTTTAGATTTTAGGTAATTTGGGTTTTACCGATTACGGCTCTTGAGTTTCTTATCTGGGTTTCAAAGGGGGTTTGATGATGAATAGATAGATAGTGCCTGTTTCCCGGTTTGTTATATTATTATTATAACTAATTTAAATCATAGTTAAATAATAATAAACGTTAGTGGGTGATTAGGTGGACGTGTCGGGTTTAGTGAATGGGCTGGGTTTGGTAATGGACTTGGTCGGGTTAATGGGGTATGAGTTAGAGTTTGTTGGTTGTTTTGGTCCCTGAACTCCCAAAAATGTTGCATTTCAATGATGACGACGATCGTAATAAATCACAATCACAAACAACCACGAAACAAAGGTTGGAAGAGCACAAATCTCCTCACATTAAACTATACTAGAAAATGATAATATTTACAAGGATAAGCATGAGATTTCCCCCACGAGCACCTTGTTTTTTATAACTTAGTCAAGAGCTCGACTCGAATCCCCATAAATGTGATCATTTAGGGATTATCACGACATGGTCAAGAACGGGTCTTACATGTAAACAAGGCCCAAAAAGCAACCGATATTAAATACATAGTCCTTATACCAGGGTCGAAAATGGTATCCTCACATCCGGTGGAAAATGATAAAGGCAAAGCCGGAGGATATGTTTTGTAAGGAAGAAAACTCCTTACAATGTATTTGAAATCATCCAAACCGAGAGGGGTAGGGTCACTTTGAAACGAAGGTAAAATTAAAAGAGAATCACTTAAAATAGGGGTCTCAAAGTTTCCTCATCGAGAGGCGGTCCATCGGTGAACCCCTCGAGAATTAAAGCATCACAAGTTAAAAAAGAAGGCTCATCCAAATGAGACTTAAGGAGGGTGACTAGCTAATCCGACTCATCGAGTTTAGGATCATAAGAATTCTCACTCTTAATGTCCTCGAACGTCTCATCAAGGAGAGGATTTATGTCACCGAAAACAAACTCATCATCAAATTCGAAAGAAGGGTTCGAAAAGATTTTAAAATCGCCAATTTGAACGTCCTCGTCGAGTAGTGACTCGTCATCATTAGTGGAAAAATCATCATCGAAAAGCGGGTTCGAAAAAGTCAATGATTCTCTACCCGAATTGTCATTGGGAGAGACAAAATCATATGAAATTGAATCACACTCACTATCGTAATTTTCCTCGTTAGAACCTTTGTGGAAAAATTCATCGAGAGCGAAATCACTAAACTCGTCATCAGAGACAACCTTAGGCTCACTTTGGATTGGAATAGGGATCTCAACACTAGGATTAGTGCTAAGATTCTTCTCCCCCATACTTAGAGAGGCATCGGGTTCCGTAGGGAGCATGAGAGTAATGGTCTCATAAGACGAGGCGAGACTAAAAATATTACTATCGTCGTCGTTATCATAAATAGGAAACGTGAGATCACATCTAGCTAGATGCTCCTCTCTTTCTCGTTCTCGTCTCTTATTACGAGTATCGATGCGTAAGCCTTTGTAATCTTGTAAAAGTTGTTTAGTTTTAATCTCATACTCTCTTTTAAACTCGTCACTTATTTCTTCTTTACGATATCTCCTAATGCCTAGTTCGTTAGAGATATCGTTTATTTCTTGATTGATTCGTCATTTCTCCTCTTCCATACCTTTGATGCTCTTTTCAATCACTTCGACGATTGAAATTTCCTCTTTTCCATAAGTTGTTGGAAGAGCATTTTAATTTCTTTAAATCCCTCGTTGACACGACATGCACCGAGATCATCATCGAAAATTTTTTGTGGAGGTGATTGATCAAAACCGAAGAATTGATCGTTGAAAGACTTATTTTGATTCATTCGTTGACAATCATACCCATAATGAGGTGTGTTTCTTTAGGATATTGTAAATCTTGTTTAATCTAGAGAGAGAGTAGAGATAGAAAGATGGTAGATTACACACACACTTTAGAGAGAAAGTATGAAATACACACTTTTACTATGTGAAATAATAAATGAACCACACCCTCTCCAACTAAGGAGAGGGTTTATATACCAAGCTCATGAGATGGGCTTAGGCTTACAAGTTGGGCAGGCCATAGATAACATGGACCGGGCTTTTCCTTGTTTAACTAATGTAAAGATACTAAACTATGAACTACTACTAAATATATTGTCAGAGTGATCGAATCTTTCTAAATACGTAGAAACACATTTCCAACAATCTCCCCCTAAGGGAGGTCACTCCAAAAAGGGAGTTACCCAAGTTATAATAATGAAATAAACCTAGCATACTATGCTTGTCTTGAGCTCGTAGTCTACGTCTTTCTTTTCTTTTTCTTTTCTGGTGAACATGTTGATGTGATCTTTGATATCAATCTTGAGCATTAATCTCTTGCCTTGATCTTGTGCATCTATCACTTGTGATATTTGCCTCCTCGTGACATCATGTCCCACATACGTATACCTTCGTAATTCTCGAAAGCTTTAGAGTTCGATACAACGGAAGACTTGACTTTTAGGCTTTCTTGAATTAGATGAAGTATTAAGTGCATGAAGTATAAGCATGCGGGGACGAATTCTTCTCGGATTCCGCAACGCCACCGTCTTCAAATGTAGTAACATAAGTAGATACGAACAAAATGACTTTGAACATTTCATTCTAATTCGGTAGCATTTTACCTCCGGTCGGTGAAGACCGTTGGACGATATTAAATATCATACTTGTGGCATGTAGATTTAATTAAAAATCTCATTGACAAGATTTCGCTGGTAAACCCGTTCTCTTTACTCGACTATCCAAAGCTGACTGCGAACGTAAAGAGTGAATCATTTGGATAAAATTATCCGCATGATTGAAGCCGCCAATTCTGATTCCTGAAACAAGTTTGATTCATTAAAGAATCGCACCATCGTTGCTTTCTAGTTGTCACGAGCTTGATTCATATTGAATCTTGCAAGCTACCTACCAAGTGCTGTTTGACGTTAACACTAGAAGGATTTCCATTCGTCAATGTAAATACTAAAATGTATTACTCTGAATGTTCTGGCAAGATCACTAAGATATTGCGTAGAGGCCTGGAACATGTTTAAATTCAGTTAAGAATTAAACCACTGTTGCTTTCTAGTTATCACAAGTTTTTTCTTAAAGAATCACACAAGTCACCTACCATGAGATTTTTAATGTTCGCTCAAGAAGGATTTCCATCTTCATCGTAAATACTTGCGTATTACTCGGATGTTCAGGCAAGATCATGAAGATTTTGCGTAGGACTCTTAATATCTTTCTTACTTTTCACAGTGTGTGAAGAAGTAAGGAAATGTGGAAGTGTGTCCTAATGAGATATTTGATGATCCCAAATGGCTCTATACTAGATCGTGCACTTTAGATTTTAGTGATCAGAGGCTGGAGAGGAGTGCCACTATTTCAATATCAATATATTCGGAGTGAATAAATCGATAAGTAATGGGTTGTCTCTGTGTGAATAAAAAAAAACCTTTTAAGAGATATCTGAGTTAGCTGGGATGGGTTGTGCATTGCATCACTGGGTCCATGATGTCGATCTTTAATATCGAGCAGCATTAACAATGATCTCAATAGCATATGAGTTGACCCGGTTTCTACCTAAGGTTGTAAGGAGGGCTTCTTTCTTTAGACCCTTTATCTTTTCAACTCTTTTTCATTCTACAACCCCTTCAAAGCTTACAAATACGTCCTAACTAGCACCCTGTTGTGATTGTTTTAGTGCTTCTTAAGTACTTGGTCCGCATTCATCTACGTTCACATTCTTTCTCCATCTTTCCTAAGGACTACTATTTCTAGCTATGGAATGTCCTTGGAAGATTCCTAATGCCTGAAAAGTTATGTGAAATTGTTTTATTATGTCTATTCGAATTGATTATTGGTTAACAGGCGACTCAGTCGTCTTTTGGTGGAAAGAAATAATTTGGTCGTTGTAGTAAAATTAAAATGCAAGACTTTAAAATAAATGACGGGTAATTAAAACTAAAACTAATTAAAAAGTAAATGGTGCAAATTAAAACTCTTAAAAGTAAATTAATTAAATGACAAAAATTAAAGCTTGACAAAAAGTAAATTGGACAATGTAATAAAAATGAAAATTTGAAAACTTAAAATAATGCAAATATAAAAAATAAAACTCAGACAAAATATTAAAACAAAACCAAATCCGTCGGAATCCACCTATCGGAATCTGATGAGATGGCATTTATACATGATCTCATCGTTCTTTTCGGGCTTTAAATGCATCAAAAATGTCATAAATACCATATAAATGCTTGTGTTTGTTTACTTGTGTATTTTAGGTATGGATTTCGTGAAAAAGACAAAAGATCACAAGAAACAAGGAAAAACGGACACGAGAAACGAAGCGTACAAAGAACCGGGCCATAGTTCATGAATTATCCAACATTTACCCTTGATGACTTAAAGATATGCAAGATTGATCCTCAAACAATGAAGAAATGACACTTAAAACCCTTGTGAAATCATAATTACAAGTTTGGTCCCTTAAGTTTGTCAAAATTGCAAAAAGGTCCTTCAACTTTAAAGAAATGGCAAGATTAGTCCCTCATCAAATCTAATTTGTCAATTATAGTCCCTCATGAAGTCAAAGTTACATTGAAGACCTTTGAAGATCAACAACGTCCAAAATCAGTCCTTCAATTATGAAAACATGGCAAAAATAACCCTTTAAACCTTTTTGGAAAAGTTTGGTGGCAAAACTGTGAAAAACCAAAGTTTAATAACAAAGGAATACGTTTTTATGGGCTGAAATTCTTGTTATACACACTTTGCCAAAGAACAAGGACCAAGGCTGCCATTTCCAAACTTTGAATACACAAACACGCGCCAAACAAATAGAATCCCCCATTTTCGGATCAAACATTGTTACTATAGCACGTATGAACCCATTTTTTACTTCACTTAAAACAAAGGGTAATTTTCAATTACCCACACTCACGTGTGATTAACACAAGCAGAAACTCATCCCAACCTTAAAACCCTCACTCCCACTCACCAAGAGGCCCCACACTCAACCTCGTCCACCTATCACATCACACCTTATTCCCCAAGTACTGCCACGTGTCAAGATCAACAGCCAATACTCTTTGCTTCACTCCAAAGCTATTTTAAACAGTTTGGATCATTTTGGATAGCTCACAACCAAGAATCGTCTAGAAGACCTCAAAGATAATATTGGAATTTCACTTCTAGGGTTTGTGAATAGTGTTAGCATAGCATTTGCCTATAAAAGGAGACCTCAATCTATGAGAGTCCCTTTGTTCCAGTTTTAGGCTATCAATCTTTGTAATCCCTTTTTAAGTTAATAAAATTTGATTTTCTGAAATTTATGAAATCTCTTTTATGTTTTTTAAAAGTTGGTGTTAGAATAGCCTAAATCTGAGTTCCACTTATATGATTGAAGGGTTTTGAGGTAAGGTTTTAATCAATAAGACTTGTGTTTCAAAAATCAGAAAGTGTTTGATATTTGTTCATCACTTTGGTTTGTTCTTCTTAGCAGGTACATTGGAAGCTGGTGCTTGTTCTGCTAGTACCTCAGCTCAAACAATCCAGGGCCTGGATGTAGGTCTTGGAGGTTTGCACCATTCTCCTTTTCAATTTTCTCTTTATTTTTCTGAATTTTTGTGATATTGCATGATTATTGTTGAATATGTGTTTTTATGGATGAATCTTGTTTATCTGTGTTGGTTTGATGTTACTGAGGTGTTGTTAACTTGATTTGTGGGTTGAATCTGGATTATCCTTTGAAAATTTGTCAAAACAGATTATTAAGGGGTGTTTGGGTTAACTGCATAAGCAGGATTTGTGGCTTGTTGATTGGTTGTTTTGTGTTGCTATCTGTTGGTATCTGTTTACCTGGTTTACTTGGTCATTTGTATGCAGGTTTTGTGGTTTGAAACACCTAGATCTTAAAAAGGGCTATAAAATCTTTGTTACTTGATAAAATTGGCTATAGTTTAAGGGACACCTAGATCTAATCATAGACTAGGGTTAACAAGTGATTAAACTAGGTTAATTACACCAGGGAAAGAGATTTGGATGCTTGAAATTGGATCTGTGGTCAATTAGATCAGCAAAAGTTTCTGTAAATTCTACTTGTTCTTATCAGTAACTGTTGATGCTTGAATCTGCTTATTTACTTTGATCCTTTTCTTGAAACAAGTTTAATTGTGCTTATTGGACTTTATTACAGCTTGTGTATGCATTTGGTTCAATTTGGCTGGCTTATTCATGCTAAAAGAGCTTATTTGTTCATAACTACTTATTTCGAAGGTCTGTGCAATATCTGGTGACTGTTTGCTTATTTTGGGTTTATTGTGTGAAACAATTTGTGATTTCTTTGTTGCTATAGACTCCTTGTGATTCACTGATCACAAGGGTGCCCTTGTTTCCATTTAAATCCAACTGGAATTCTCTAAAAAGCTTGGTTAAATAGTCAAAGCAGTGGGAACTCCTTTCCCCTACTGCTAGCCACTGCTAGTTTATTTTGGGTTTCAGCTTATCAATAAGCTATAATACCTTATTTTAACCAGCAACAACTTGGATTTTATAGTAGGTGCTCATTATTTGACCCATTTGTTCATACTGGAGCATTTGGTGTGTTGACTTTAGGGTTTGACTAGAAAACCAACTTAATTGACTTTTTCATAAGTGCTTATTGGCTTATTCTGGCTTATTGGTGTTGCTTATTGGAATTTTGTTGATTGTTTTTGCTTATTGAAGTCATTAGTGACATTTTTCAAGTTGAATCAAGTCATGAGGTGCCCTAAATCTCAAACCCGACTATTTTGTCGTTTTGTGGATTTGTACTTTGCTTATTTCTGGCTTATTGAGTGTGCTTTTTCAAAATTTCTTTTTACAGATCTCTTTAGTATCCCAAAAGAAGGTTGTGTGTCAAATTAGAGCTTATGGCATTAGCTTATTGCTTAATGGGCTAAAAAGGCCAATAAGGATAAGCTGTTTGTTTAATAAGCTGTGATAAGCTCACTTTCAGCTTTTGGACCTTTGGAGTTTTGTGTTTAGAATTAAATTTTAAGTCAGATAGGGCTTTTCCAAATCAATTGGGCCAAGTTTGACTTTTTGGGCTAAAAAGCCCATTTGTGTTGACTGTTTTTGGTTTTGGCCCATTTGAGGGCCCAACAGGGGTATTCTGGTCATTTCACTTTTATTTTCTGTTTAATTAGGTTAAAATAAACTTGTTGCAAGTTTTTAGAATTTTTTATAATTTTTGGATTTTTAATATTATTTTAATATTATTTTTCTATTATTTTTCAGATTTCACATTTTTGCACTTTTTTACATTTTTCTTAGCTTAAATACATTAAAATATGAATTTTGCAACTTTTAGATTAATTTTATCATCTTTAGATTAATTTTTCTAATTATTTTAAGTTTTAATAGTTTTTAAATCATTTTAAATAGTTTTTCTTAGTTTAAAAATTTTAGTTTTTAATCTTTTTAGGTCATTTTAGAGGTTTACCAATTGAAAAATCTTTATTTGGGCTTTTTGATAATTAATTTGATTTTTAGAGCTTTAATTAGCATTTAAAAATTGAATATTTAATTAATTAAAAGGTTTGAAAAAGTTTTGATCATTGGTAAACTCTTAGTTTATTTATTTTGATGTTTGGTGAATTTTTGGTAATTTTTAGAATTAATTTTTATTTTAGCTTATTTTACGGTTTTACGTTAAGTCTTAGTAGTAATTAATTTCACGTCTTCGTCATTCTCTTTTCTCATCCCTTTCTAACCAATATTAATCTCAAACCTTGATACATTTTAGTCACACACATATACCTCCTTGGGAAACGAACTTTGAACTTCATTAGGGTCATTTGTACACGGTTTTCCTAAACCGTCGTATTTAATACTTTTACCCTATTTACCCTACTTTTCCTAAAGGTGTGGTAAAACACTACAACCATTTTGGCGCCGCTGCCGGGGAGGTGTGTCATGATTAATTTGTCTTATTGTTTTTAATATTAACCATAAATAGTATTTGTATTAGTAGAACTCTACTAATACGTATTATCGGTTTTATTGGTTTTTCTTGTGAAATTATTATTACTGTATTGTATTAAGTATCACAATCAATACAAAATATCTCCAAAGGGTGAAAACACAACCTTAATTGGGATTTGATCTCCTAATTATTGTATTCGAATCTCAAACAAAAAGAAAAGGCAAAAATAGATAAATACTTTCGTGAAGCTCGATTTTGAAAAATACAAACTATAAGGTGGGTATAAGGCGGATATTATAAAATATATCCTAAGGAAAAAGGCTCTTAACTGCTTCGCGCCGCCTCGTTTCCCCGCTTGCTTTTGAGTATTTTGAGATTGAAGGCTAATCGAGGGTTTTGCCGCCCAAAGTATTATTACGTATAATATATTTGCTTGGTTTCTTTGTGATTAAACCCTCTTGAACAATTTGGTTTTCACCAAAGTTCTAAAGTCATTCGAAGGCGTTCACTCCACGTGATCGTTTTCATTCCTTTGAGGTTTCTTTAATCAAGAGTTTGATTCGAGGAGAGATTTGGTAGATTGTTGTCTACGAAGATACACCAAAATCCAAAAAAAATTAAAAACAATAAAAAACACAAAAAAATTGAAAATTCACAAAACACCCAAAAAGAATCTTCTTTGCTCACCTCCCATTCTTCGTGAAGTTTATGATCACTCGTAATCAAGCGAAACGAGCTCGTAAACGTCTTCAAAAGCAAGCCAATCAAGAGACGTTGATTGAAGAAAAAACTCCAATTGTTGAACCTATTGTAGAACAAGAAGTCGTCATGGCTAATCGTACTATGATGGAGTTGCTACAAGCACCCACCGAGGGTTTTGGAGAGGCCATTGTGATTCCCGCTATCCTTGCGGAGAATTTTGAGATTAAGACGGGTTTAATGTCGATGTTGCAAGCTAATAAGTTTAGAGGTCATGAGAAAGACAACCCGCATTACCACATTAGGAATTTTAATCGTCTCACCGCCACTAGCAAGTTTAAGGATGTTCCACATGACGCCATTAAGATGATGTTGTTTCCATACTCGTTAGATGGACCCGCAAAAATTTGGCTTGAGAAAGAACCGCCAAATTCAATTTTGACATGGGGTGATCTCGTTTCTAAGTTTGTGAACAAATTTTTTCCACCATCTAAAACAACGCATTTGAAAAAGGAGATTTCAAGATTTGTTCAAAGAAATAATGAAAGTTTTTCAATGGCATGGGAACGCTTTAAAGAAATTTTACATGAATGTCCACACCATGATTTTTTGGAATTGCATCAAATCGATACTTTTTATAATGGGCTTAATGATCATGAACGAGATTACTTGAATGCCGCCGCGGGTGGTAATTTTTTGTGCAAAACGACCGATGAGGCTTTAAAGATTATCGAAAATAGATCTAAAGTTTATAGCCCTCGTAACACACCGAGTGTTGCCAATTTGGGTTCGTCATCGTCTCGTAGCATTAATGCCTTACATGATGAAGCTAATGAGGAGAATCGGTTTTTCGATAGATTTCCTAATCTAATGACTCATTGGAAAGCTCAAGAGGCTTCGAATTCCGCTTCGGTTAAAGCGGTTGCTAAGAGTTGTTTGTCTTGTGGTGGAGCTCATGATCTTTCCGAGTGCATTACCGCGGATGGTAACACTTCGAGTGCTTATGTAGCAACGGGAACTTACAACCAAAACGGCCAAGGTTCCCGCCCAAATCAAGCTCCACCAAATCAAAATACTAATAACTATCGAAACAACAACCAAGGTGGTAATTATCAAGGCAATTCACGTAACTACAACAAAGGGAATTATCAAAGTGGGAATGGACAAGTCACTAATCAAAACCAAAACCGTGATTTTCAAAACACTACACAAGGTTTTCAAAATGCTCACACTAAAAATCTTCAAGGAGAATTTTTGGATTATGCTAAAGCAAATGATGCTAAGTTTGATAACATGCAACGTGAGAAGATTAGCTTAAGATCCGAGTTGAAAAACGAGCTTAAAAACGAACTTGCTAATGAACTTAAAACTCATGCAAATAAAATGGAAGGAAATGTTCAACGTCTTCAACAAAATCAACAAAAGATGGAACAAGGACAACATGATATTAAGCAAGAATTGTTAAAAGCGGATGCTAGGCAATCAAAATTTGAGGACCGAATGGCAAAAATGTTTGAAGCAATCATGTGTAAACCCTCTTCCTCGGGTGGTATTCCTAGTGATACCATTGCAAACCCGAAGGGAGAAATGAAGGTTATTACTACACGTAGTGGTAAAACTTTCAAGGAACCAATCTCTCGTCCAAGTACTTCTACGGAGAAGGAAATCGAGAAAGAACCCGAGGTGGTGGTCGAAAAGGAGCACATTACAATCCCAAGAAGTACCGCTCATACCACACCTACGGTTGTACCAATACCAATTGTGGAACCCGAGATTCCAAGGCCGTTGCCTAATGTCCAACCCACACCACCTTTACCTTACCCTTCGAGACGAAACAAAGAGAAATTGCAAGAACGTAACAAACAACAAATCAAGATTTTTATAAAAATGTTTCAACAAGTGCATTTTGATGTGAGTTTAGCCGACGTGTTGTTGTATATGCCTCGTTTCGTTTCCACTTTTAAAAGTATGATGAGCGATAAGGAAAAGCTTTCAAAGCTTGCTAATTGTTCTTCGGTTTATCTTAACCGCATACCGGAAAAAGTTGGTGACCCCGGAAAGTTTCTCATTCCTTGTGACATACAAGATATGAAAGAATGCCTCGCCTTGGCCGATCTTGGTGCGAGCATTAATTTGATTCCATTTTCCATTTGGAAATCGCTTTTGCTTCCGGCTCTTATTCCTTCGAACATGTCTATAGAGATGGCCGATCATTCTACGATTTTAGCATGTGGAGTAGCCGAAGATGTTTTCATGAAAGTGGGGAATTTCTACTATCCCGTTGATTTCATAGTAGTTGACATCCCCGCGGATCCTCAAGTTCCTCTAATCTTAGGTCGTTCATTTTTAGACACCTCGAGATCGCTTATCGACGTTCATGCAAGAACTATCACTTTGAGATTCAACGAAGAGGAACTTGTTATAAACGCTACTCAAAACACAAAACCTTCTCATGTTTATGCAATTGCTACCATCAATCACATTGACTTAGTCGATGTGGTTTGCGATGAGTTTTCACAAGAAGTGTTAGGTTTTTCCGATAGCTCGTCAAGTGGCAATCCCAGTATTTTGGATCCAATTCTTGCTAATTCTACACCAAATCTCACTCCATTCCAAGGAGGCGATTTCACTTCAAATGAAATCGACAATGAAGATAAGGTGTTGATTAGTGACGATACTTCTATTCCACCATTTCTTCCGCCGATGGAAGTTATGAGTGTTGAACCAAATTCTTCAATCGAGGAACCACCTATCCTTGAATTGAAAGATCTTACTTCTCACCTTGAATACGCATTCTTGGAAGGTGATGACAAGTTGCCGGTTATTATTGCAAGAGGTCTTGCTAATGATGAAAAAATCGAGCTCTTGAAAGTTCTTAAAGCTCATAAAGGGGCAATTGCGTGGAAAATTTTCGACATTAAGGGTATTGACCCAAAATTTGTACTCACAAGATTTTAATGGAGGAGGACTACAAACCCGCAATTCAAAGTCCAGGAAGTGTGAATCCCAAAATTCACGATGTCATTAAAAAGGAAGTTTTAAAACTCCTTGACGCGGGAATGATTTATCCTATCTCCGATTGCCCATGGGTGAGCCCAATCCATTGTGTCCCTAAAATGGGAGGAATGACCGTTGTGCCTAATGAAAACAACGAGTTAATTCCAACTCGTGTTGTGACCGGTTGGAGGGTGTGTATTGACTACCGAAAGTTAAATGACGCCACTCGTAAAGACCACTTTCCTTTGCCCTTCATGGATCAAATGTTGGAGCGACTTGCGGGAAATGAATTCTATTGCTTTTTAGATGGTTTTTCCGGTTACTTTCAAATCCCTATCGACCCTCGTGATCAAGAGAAGACTACGTTTACGTGTCCTTACGGAACGTTTGCTTATCGTAGGATGCCTTTCGGACTTTGTAATGCACCAGGTACGTTTCAACGGTGTATGATGGCAATTTTTCACGATATGATCGAGAAGTCGATGGAAGTGTTTATGGATGACTTCTCGGTGTTTAGCAATTCATTCATGTCGTGTTTATCTAATCTCGAGCAAATGTTAAAACGTTGTGAAGAAACCAATCTTGTGCTTAATTGGGAAAAATGTCATTTTATGTGTAAACAAGGAATCGTCTTAGGACATAAGGTCTCGAAAGCGGGGATTGAGGTTGATAAAGCTAAGGTAGACGTCATCGCCAAGTTACCTCATCCCAAAACCGTTAAGGGACTTAGGAGTTTCCTAGGCCACGCGGGTTTTTATCGTCGTTTCATCAAAGACTTTTCAAAAATCTCTCGACCTATGACACACCTTCTCGAGAAGGATGCTCCTTTTAATTTCAATGAGGATTGTGTTAGAGCTTTCGAAACTCTCAAAAGGAAACTTACCGAAGCTCCCATTCTTGTTGCTCCTAATTGGGAATTACCCTTTGAAATCATGTGCGATGCAAGTGATTATGCTATAGGGGCCGTCTTAGGGCAACGCTATGAAAAGCATTTCCGTCCTATCCATTATGCTAGTAAGACGATGACCGAGGCTCAATTAAAGTACACCACAACGGAAAAGGAATTCCTTGCCGTGGTCTATGCTTTTGAGAAATTTCGACCTTATCTCGTCTTAACTAAAAGCATCGTGTATACCGACCATTCGGATATAAAGTATCTCTTAGCTAAGCAAGATGCTAAGACGAGATTGCTTCGTTGGATGCTCCTTCTCCAAGAATTTGATGTCACCGTGCTTGACAAAAAAGGAGCCGAGAATCTAGCGGCCGATCATCTCTCTCGTCTAGAAGATCCTCACAAAGATGTTTTCGAGAACAAGGAAATCACGGAAACATTTCCTCTCGAGACTCTCGGTGTAGTGAATTCTAAAGACACCACCCCATGGTTTGCCGACATTGCAAATTACCAGGCGGGGAATTTCATAATCAAGGGTATGACGACACAACAAAAGCGAAAATTCTCTCGTGACGTCAAGTTCTATTTTTGGGACGACCCTTATCTCTTTCGGGTTTGTGCGGATCAACTCGTTCGACGTTGTGTTTTTGGTGTCGAATCTTCTAATATCCTTAGAGATTGTCACGAGGGACCCACGGGTGGTCACCACGGTGCTAATCTCATGGCTAATAAAGTGTTCGATGCCGACTTCTTTTGGCCTTCTATCTATCGTGATGCACACGCACTTGTGAAGTCGTGTGATTCGTGCCAACGTCAGGAAAATCGTCTCAACGTGATGAAATGCCGCAAAACATAATTCAAGTGTGTGAGATTTTCGACATTTGGGGCATAGACTTTATGGGGCCATTCCCATCGTCTCATGGTAACAAGTATATCCTCGTCGCGGTGGACTACCTTTCTAAGTGGGTGGAAGCTAAGGCTTTACCTACTAATGATGCTCGTGTGGTAGTGAAGTTTTTGAAGCAACTATTCTCTCGGTTCGAAACCCCTCGTGCTATTATAAGCGATCGTGTAACCCATTTTTGTAATGACCAATTCGAGAAGGTCTTAAAGAAATATGGAGTTACTCATCGTCTTTCTATGGCTTATCACCCGCAAACGAGTGGGCAAGTCGAGGTTTCGAACCGAGCTTTGAAGAGGATTTTAGAGAGGTCGATTGGAGAAAACTGTGCTTCATGGTCCGACAAACTCGATGACGCTTTATGGACCTTTAGGACCGCTTATAAGACACCTATCGGTTGTACTCCTATAAGTTAGTCTATGGGAAGAATTGTCATTTGCCCATTGAATTGGAGCACAAGGCATATTGGGCCCTTAAGCATGCAAACTTTGACTTGAAGACCGCGGGAGATCACCGGAAAATACAATTGAATGAATTGGATGAATTAAGAGACAATGCTTATGAAAATTCATCGATTTTCAAAGAAAAGACTAAAAAGTTTCATGATTCAAAGATTAAAAACCGGGTTTTTAACGTTGGTGATCAAGTGTTACTTTTTAACTCTAGACTTAAGATATTTTCCGGGAAATTGAAATCTCGTTGGTCGGGTCCTTTCACCGTTACACAAGTGTTTCCTTATGGGACCATCGAGCTAGCTCAAGATGATGGTCCTAACTTCAAGGTGAATGGACATAGGCTTAAGCACTACTTTGGTGGGGAAATTCCTTCAATGGTTGACCTCGACCAAGTCACCTTCCCCAATGATAATTAGCATTGAGGGGATCGAGTCGATCTCATGACTCGGTAATCAAAAACGAGTTGCCTCGTGGGGGAGATCCCATGCTTATCCTTTTATGCTTACTAATCACTAATAAGGGGATTTGTACCCTTCCAACTCGTTGTCTCGTGGTTGTTTGTGATTGTGTTATCTAGATCATCATCACCATCTACGATTTAAGACTCTCGTGTTCATTTACGTGAGCCTCCATCGTTTGCTTGATGAAGTTTTTCACGAATCCATTGACATATCCTTTATTGTTCTAACAATTATCTTTTAGCATACTTAATAAACGGCTTTAGATATATTGTTGATCACCCTTTCCATGCTAGATCCTAAGCATTCGATTCTTCTTCTCTAGTATGGGGGTGCTCCACCTTTAGACTCGAAACATTGAGGACAACGTTTACTTTTAGTATGGGGGGCGGGTGAATAGGTACTTGCTTTGCTACGCCCTCACGTTTTCCAACTTTCAATGTTTTGTTTTTGTTGCTAATAAGGCTAAAAATGGCCAAATTTTAAAATTTTTCTTAGTTTTCATAAGTGTTTTTAAGACACGAATGTATATATTCCGATGGGTAGAATAAGAGCTAATTTTTGACTTGATGGGCATTTGGAGCCATTTACATTCCCTAACCCGCTCAATTCAAGTTTTGCTAGACTTTTATATAGGGAACTTTAAAACGCGAAAGTCTTAGCTCATTCGGGTTAAGAACAAGAACTTTTCGCAAGTTCCTATAATTGATCCTAGAAAGTCACTTATAAAGGGAACTATAAAATGCATTCTCTATACTTGAAAAGGTCCAAGAAAGTGGAAGATCCTATAGGTGGCTTGAAAACCCAAAACTTTGATTTGATATAGTCTTAATGAAAGCTAATCCAAATTTGGCTTAATTTTGACTTGCATGGCTAAGTATTCACGAGTCTCTTTAATTAGAGGTCTTTATATAGTGAAGAACAAGAGATGATAGAGTTAGACAAGTGATCATGCTAAACGTAGAACATGAAAATGTTCTTTCAAAAACTCATATGTTTTTAATTGTGGCTTTTTCTTCCCATAAGATCAATGCATTAGGAATAAAAATAATTGCAATAAGTAAGGTCGTACGATTTGAAGGGTTACTTAGTCTCTAGCGCAAGATCGTTTAAAAGTTGCTCGGGGTTGAATAGAGTTCATAGCCAAGGCATAACTTATTGAAGCGGGACGCGAAGATTGGTGATTATCTAAAAAGGCCCTAACAAGGCATGAGGAGCCCTATTTTGTTGCTAAAGATCCAAGATGATGTGAAGTATCATTATTCCTAAATCAATATGAAGGATCGAGACACACGACGAAAAGCAAAAACTCCCCTAAAGATCATGGAGAAAGTTAATCCGAAAAGACCCTTACAAGGTATGAGGATAAGTATAACCAAGTCCGAAAAGGAGGCGGATCGTTGTATATCAAAGTCCAAAATAAAGATTGAAGAAAAATGATGAAGTCGTGGTCCAAATATGAAGAATCTCTCAAAAACGTCAAGTGAAGAAATTCCAAATATATGAAGAGAAGACCATAAATTCAAGAACGTCTTCCCAAGATTTGAAGTATGAAGTACATGCCAAATATCAGTCCGAGAAAGGCCTCAAATCGTGAAACGAGTTATGCCAAGATATGAACTTAAGGAGATACACGAGAAGCCGTTTTAAAAGATTTTTTCCTTCGGCGAACTATCGATTAAATCGTGCTACTTTGCTTTCAGACTAATAACTACTCAAATAAGTCAATATGAATCACTTGTGATCCATGACAAATAGTTAAAAAAATGCTAGTAACCCATTTCCTTTTATAATAACTAGGATTGCGGGAAGAAAAAGTATTACACAATTTTGACGTATGAGTAGTGTTAGCATTGTGACTTGTACCAACAATGATCTCGTTTTTGCACTTAGCATGGAATGTATGACAATCAAGGATGACGAAATTTACTCTAAGGGACATTTACTTGTTTCTATTCTTTGACCCTAAAAGTCACATTTGTGATGAAAATCATACATTATGTCTTTACACATCTTCGTAGTATTGTTGCAAGTCTTTTACTTATCAATAAAGGTTAATAAATTTGAATTTTAGAGATGCTTATATACGTTATTCTCGCATTGCGTGAGGGCACGTCAATGGCTTAGTATGGGGGAGTGATGAGATGGCATTTATACATGATCTGATCGTTCTTTTCGGGATTTAAATGCATCAATAATGTCATAAAATACCATATATATGCTTGTGTTTGTTTACTTGTGTATTTTAGGTATGGATTTCATGAAAAAGACAAAAGATCACAAGAAACAAGGAAAAACGGACACGAGAAACGAAGCCGTACAAAGAACCGGGCCCTAGTTCATGAATTGTCCAACATTTACCCTTGAAGACTTGAAGATATGCAAGATTGATCCTCAAACAATGAAGAAATGACACTTAAAACCCTTGTGAAATCATAATTACAAGTTTGGTCCCTTAAGTTTGTCAAAATTGCAAAAAGGTCCTTCAACTTTGATGAAATGGCAAGATTAGTCCCTCATCAAATCTAAATTGTCAATTATAGTCCCTCATGAAGTCAAAGTTACATTGAAGACCTTTGAAGATCAACAAAGTCTAAAATCAGTCCTTCAATTATGAAAACATGGCAAAAATAACCCTTTAAACCTTTCTGGAAAAGTTTGGTGGCAAAAGTGTGAAAAACCAAAGTTTAATAACAAAGGAATACGTTTTTATGGGCTGAAATTCTTGTTATACACACTTTGCCAAAGAACAAGGACCAAGGCTGCCAATTCCAAACTTTGAATACACAAACACGCGCCAAACAAACACAATCCCCCATTTTCGGATCAAACATTTTTACTGTAGCACGTATGAACCCAGTTTTTACCTCACTTAAAACAAAGGGTAATTTTCAATTACCCATACTCACGTGTGATTCACACAAGCAGAAACTCATCCCAACCTTAAAACCCTCACTCCCACTCACCAAGAGGCCCCACACTCAACCTCGTCCACCTATCACATCACACCTTATTCCCCAAGTACTGCCACGTGTCAAGATCAACAGCCAATACTCTTCGCTTCACTCCAAAGCTATTTTAAACGATTTGGATCATTTTGGACAGCTCACAACCAAGAATTGTCTAGAAGACCTTAAGGATAATATTGGAATTTCACTTCTAGGGTTTGTGAATAGTGTTAGCATAGCATTTGCCTATAAAAGGAGACCTCAACCTGTGAGAGTCCCTTTGTTCCAGTTTTAGGCTATCAATTTTTGTAATCCCTTTTTAAGTTAATAAAACTTGATTTTCTGAAATTTATGAAATCTCTTTTATGTTTGTTAAAAGTTGGTGTTAGAATAGCCTAAATCTGAGTTCCACTTATATGATTGAAGGTTTTTGAGGCAAGGTTTTAATCAATAAGACTTGTGTTTCAAAAATCAGAAAGTGTTTGATATTTGTTCATCACTTTGGTTTGTTCTTCTTAGCAGGTACATTGGAAGCTGGTACTTGTTCTACTAGTATCTCAGCTCAAACAATCCAGGGCCTGAATGTAGGTCTTGGAGGTTTGCACCATTCTACCTTTTCAATTTTCTCTTTATTTTTCTGAATTTTTGTGATATTGCATGATTATTGTTGAATCTGTGTTTTTATGGATGAATCTTGTTTATCTGTGTTGGTTTGATGTTACTGAGGTGTTGTTAACTTGATTTGTGGGTTAAATCTGGATTATCCTTTGAAAATTTGTCAAAACATATTATTAAGGGGTGTTTGGTTTAACTGCATAAGCAGGATTTGTGGCTTGTTGATTGGTTGTTTTGTGTTGCTATCTGTTGGTATCTGTTTACCTGGTTTACTTGGTCATTTGTATGCAGGTTTTGTGGTTTGAAACACCTAGATCTTAAAAAGGGCTATAAAATCTTTGTTACTTGATAAAATTGGCTATAGTTTAAGGGAAACCTAGATCTAATCATAGACTAGGGTTAACAAGTGATTAAACTAGGTTAATTACACCAGGGAAAGAGATTTGGATGCTTGAAATTGGATATGTGGTCAATTAGATCAGCAAACGTTTATGCAAATTCTACTTGTTCTTATCAGTAACTGTTGATGCTTGAATCTGCTTATTTACTTTGATCCTTCGCTTGAAACAAGTTTAATTGTGCTTATTGGACTTTATTACAGCTTGTGTATGCATTTGGTTCAATTTGGCTGGCTTATTCATGCTAAAACTGCTTATTTGTTCATAACTGCTTATTTCCAAGGTCTGTGCAATATCTGGTGACTGTTTGCTTATTCTGGGCTTATTGTGTGAACCAATTTGTGATTTCTTTGTTGCTATAGACTCCTTGTGATACACTGATCACAAGGGTGCCCTTGTTTCCATTTGAATCCAACTAGATTTCTCTAAAAAGCTTGGTCAAATAATCAAAGCAGTGGGAACTCCTTTCCCCTGCTGCTAGCCACTGCTAGTGTATTTTGGGTTTCAGCTTATCAATAAGCTATAATAGCTTATTTTAACCAGCAACAACTTGGATTTTGTAATAGGTGCTCATTATTTGACCTATTTGTTCATACTGGAGCATTTGGTGTGTTGACTTTAGGGTTTGACTAGAAAACCAACTTAATTAACTTTTTCATAAGTGCTTATTGGCTTATTCTGGCTTATTGGTGTTGCTTATTGGAATTTTGTTGATTTTTTTGGCTTATTGAAGTCATTAGTGACATTTTGCAAGTTGAATCAAGTCCTGAGGTGCCCTAAATCTCAAACCCGACTATTTTGTCATTTTGTGGATTTGTACTTTGCTTATTTCTGGCTTATTGAGTGTGCTTTTTCAAAATTTCTTTTTACAGATCTCTTTAGTATCCCAAAAGAAGGTTGTGTGTCAAATTAGAGCTTATAGCATTAGCTTATTGCTTAATGAGCTAAAAAGCCCAATAAGGATAAGGTGTTTGTTTAATAAGCTGTGATAAGCTCACTTTCAGCTTTTGGGCCTTTAGAGTTTTGTGTTTAGAATTAAATTTTAAGTCAGATAGGGCTTTTCCAAATCAATTGGGCCAAGTTTGACTTTTTGGGCTAAAAAGCCCATTTGTGTTGACTGTTTTTGGTTTTGGCCCATTTGAGGGCCTAATAGGGGTATTCTGGTCATTTCACTTTCATTTTCTGTTTAATTAGGTTAAAATAAACTTGTTGCAAGTTTTTAGAATTTTTTAGAATTTTTGGATTTTTAATATTATTTTAATATTATTTTTCTATTATTTTTCAAATTTCACATTTTTGCACTTTTTTACATTTTTCTTAGCTTAAATACATTATAATAGGAATTTTGCAAATTTTAGATTAATTTTATCATCTTTAGATTAATTTTTATAATAATTTTAAGTTTTAATAGTTTTAAATCATTTTAAATAGTTTTTCTTAGTTTAAAAATTTCTAAAAATAGTTTTTAATCTTTTTAGGTCATTTTAGAGGTTTACCAATTGAAAAATCTTTATTTGGGCTTTTTGATAGTTAATTTGATTTTTAGGGCTTTAATTATCATTTAAAAATTGAATATTTAACTAATTAAAAGGTTTGAAAAAGTTTTGATCATTGGTAAACTCTTAGTTTATTTATTTTGAATTTTGGTGAATTTTTGGTAATTTTTAGAATTAATTTTTATTTTAGCTTATTTTACGGTTTTACGTTAAGTCTTAGTAGTAATTAATTTCACGTCTTCGTCATTCTCTTTTCTCATCCCTTTCTAACCAATATTAATCTCAAACCTTGCTACATTTTAGTCACACACATATACCTCCTTGGGAAATGCACTTTGAACTTCATTAGGGTCATTTGTACACGGTTTTCCTAAACCGTCGTATTTAATACTTTTACCCTATTTACCCTCCTTTTCCTAAAGGTGTGGTAAAACACTACAACCAGAATCCGATCGGAATACCGATCAAAATAAGGGCCTGTCGGAATGTAAACAAAACTGAAGTATCGGATAACTACAAACTAAAGCTATCGGAATACTTAAAATGAAATCTATCGGAATATATGAAAACAAAGCTATCGGAATACTAGCTAAAAAGAAAATATGTCGGAATACTCTCCCATCGGAATGATACTTCTATCGGAATGTGGCTAATGAAATTTTGGCAACACTTCGTCGCAACAAAGCCTTAAGACCCGTCGCAATATACGATCGCAATGAGCGATCGCAATCACGATCGGAATAAGGGGGAGGAAATACTATCGGAATCTCAAATCCCTAATCCGATACAACGATCGGAATAAGTGAAGCCGTCGGAAATCAAATCCCCTTTCCGATGGAATGAAATTCGCAATAAGCAAACCAAAATAAGCTATGAACCAAATAAGCACTTTGACAATAAGGGAATTCCAAAAACTTAATTAAAACAAGAATAAGTAAAACTAAATAAGCTCAAATTTTAAAACTTTCAAGACATAAAATAAGCAAACTTTTATAAAGTGAACTAAAAGATTAAAATTTTAAGAAAACTTAAAAGACAATAAGCTAAATACAAATTAAGCCAATAAGCATGTCAAGCCCAAAGATTAAATCATATAAAAGCCTAGATAGGAATAAAAAGATAAACTTTTTAATCAAATAAGCAATAAGATCAAGAAAAATGAATGCTTAATCCGAATCAAAATCAATCAAAAACAAGAAAAGTAGAATAAGAATGATAATGAAAAGCTTGATTAAAGGAAAATAAAGATTCAACAATAAAATTAACTTACTTGGAATTAAAGGCAAGAAATTTAAGATGCAAAACAAGGAAATTAAATTGACAATTAAGTAAATAACATGAAATTAAAATGTGCAAGTAATTAAAGGTGGAGAGCTAAGTTGTCAAGTTTCTAACAAAACTAAAAAATGAAATGAAGTCTCTATTTATAGGGAGAAGGGAGGTTAGCATGTGTTGGAAGCTTCCTTCTCTCTTTCTTTCTTTCTCGTCTTTTCGTCTTCTAAATTCTTCGACTTTTTCGACTTTGTCTCAGGATTAATTAAACTCGTCTTGTAATTTCTTCATTAATTAGACTTGAGTTCTTCGGCTTTATTAAACTTTCGTCTTTAGACTTTTCTTTGATAAATCTTCAGAATAGGCCTTGGACTTCCGTTCTTTTTGCACTCTTGATCTTTTGACTTCGTCTTTTGTCTTTTTCTTCGATAAAAGCCCGTGAAAGCCCGTGTTTTCTTCCATTTTCACATTTTGATCCTAAATCACAACAAAAACACAAACCACGCATAATTCCGAAATACACGTTTTGGCTTGGTTATTATTATAATTAAGTGGTAAAAGGATAAGTGTTTTCACACTTATTAAATCCCCTACACTTTACCATTGCAATGTCCTCATACAATGCATTAATTACAAAGCAAATTTTACATTTTCCATTATAATCAATCCATCTTGGCCTTTTTTTAAGAGAAAAAATATTTAAAGGAAGAAAATAAGTAAAAAGATCAAAAACTTACCTTAGGGTTTTGGAATGTCATGAATGATTATCACCCTCAAGTTTCACATTCCCCATACCAGGCTTAAAAACGAAATCATTGTTATTATAAGTTAGCAAACTAACGCAAACTCATGTGGCCCAATTATTCACTTAGACACCCTTATTCCTAGGTGTATCTTTTATATTTTATTGTTGTCTTGAATGATCATGAGGATGCATTGTTTGACTTATTTCGATAATTTATTAGGTCGAAAATAAAGTAGGACGATGTAATTAATAGTTAGCTAAAGGACAAAATCTTTTAAAACTGCTTCTCGAGACCTCATAAAGTTCATATCTTGGCATAACTCGCTTCACGATTTGAGACCTTTCTCGGACAGATATTTGGCAGTGACATCATAACTTCGAATCTTGAGAGACGTTCATGAAATAATGGTCTTCTCTTCATAATAGGAATTTCTTCACTTGAAGTTTTTGAGAGATTCTTCATACTTGAACCACGACTTCTTCATTTTTCTCCAATCTTTATTTTTGGATTTTGATATACAACGATCCGCCTCCTTTTAGGACTTAGATCTATTTATCCTCATACCTTGTTAGGGCCTTTTTGGATAGACTTCTCCATGATCTTTAGGGGAGTATTTACTTTTCTTCGTGTGTCTCGATCCTTCATATTGAATTTTGATAAATGATTCTTCACATCACTTGGGATCTTTAGCAACAAAATGTACCTCATGCCTTGTTAGGGCCTTTTCGGACTCGCCAATATTTGCATCCCGCTTCAATAAGTTATGTCTTGGCTATGAACTCTAATTAATACCGAGCAACTTTTAAACGATCTTGTACTAGAAGCTAAGTAACCTTTCAAATCGTACGACCTTATTTATTACAATTAACTTTATTAACAAGCGGTGGGAGAAAAAGCGCATAATCAACTCACATAAATTCATGAAGGAATACCAAACTTATAATTGACTCTATTATCTCTCGTTGTCCACAATTTAAAATCTCAAGGAATGAGACTCGTGGATGCTTATCCTATTAAATCAAAGTTTTGGGTTTTCAAGTCATCTATAGGATCTTGCAAATTCTTAGACTTTTTCAAGTTTAGAATTCGCATTTTAAAGTTCCCTTGATAAACGACTTTCTAGGATCAATTATAGGAACTTGCGAAAAGTTCTTGTTCTTAACCCGTAAGAGTTAAGACTTTCGCGTTTTAAAGTTCCCTATATAAAAGCCTAGCAAAACTTGACTTAAACACGTTAAGGATACTAGCTAGAGTAAACTTAGATAAGTAAACTGGGGTTGAGTCAAAAGATTCACAACGTTGAAAAATCTAAAACCACTTTATTAAAATTTTATTCTAGCAAAGAAAGAAAATGACTATAACAAAGGTAAATACTAATATACAATAGGCCAAAATAGATTAAAAATTTTGAAAAATGTTGAAAAATCAATTTTCTGGTTCAAATGAGGACAAATACAAGGAAAAGCTCACTTAACTTCGATAGAAGTCCCCCTACACTTAATATAAACATTGTCCTCAATGTTTAAGCATGTGGGAGTAAACTCCCCTACACTTAGGACATTGTGCACGTTGTTTAAATCTTGCTAAGGAAGAGACAACTAAAGTGATTCCTATTTTAATATTGAAGAATATAAAATAGAGAATCAAAAGAGTTTAGGATAGAACCGGGAAGACGGGTACACGGAATCACGGGTCGTCAAAAGTCATCAAGAACGTATCTTTGAAAGCTCGAATCCCTGCATATGATAAGAAAGAAAACAACAAACACATACTAGGGTCTCCCCTACACTTATTATAAAAACAAAGAAAAAGGATAGATACTGCGGGTTGCCTCCCGAGAAGCGCTTGTTTTTGTTAACCGGGTCGTGAGCCTGACTCGACCTTGATTAGCATGGACAAAAGCTTGAAACACATCCACCGGGATCAAATACATGGTTTTCATCCATCAAGTAGCATAAGCTTAAGGCGAACCAGGCAAGCCAAAGAAGAGTAGGCAAGGTTCCCTTGAGCAATTGTTGAGCACGGTGGTAGACAGTGTGATGAGGTGCAAGCATATCTCCATAATTTCCAAAAATCTTTCCTTTTATTTCATCAGATGGATACTGAGATGGCTTAGAAATTGCAATACCGGGATCGAACACCTTTTCCTTTAGGGGAAAATAACACTCAGGCTCAGTAGACGTTGAAGAGGATCCGCTCATAAATCTCACAATCTCATCCTCAGAAGGTGGATAGAGAGGTGTCAAAACATAAGTGCTACGGATATTGGTGTCTTCCGGCTTCTTCTACTTTGAAACGGGTTTCTTCATATCCAAAGTAGGATAAAGAGCATTAATAAGTGTGTAAACACTTATCCTTTTGCCACTAAAATCAAGGAAAAACAAGACCTAATCATGTGTTTAATATCGTAAACGTCGGAATTACGCGTGGTTTTGTGTTTTTGTGTTAAATAGGTAAAAAAGATTAAAAGGAAAGAAAACACGGGATTAAACGGTCAAATGTTGAAGAAAAGTCCAAGAAAGAGACGAAGACAAAGCCAAAGACCAAAAGTGTGCCCAAGTTCACGAAAACCGGCTAAACCGACACGAGTTTGAAGTAAATGAACAAGAAAGCCGAAATCGAGCTCGTTTTTAGCGGATTTAATATTTATGGAGTTAAACGGGCTTGTGGGACCCACATTTGGATTAATGGGCCCAAAAGCCCATTAACATAACCTAATGAAACCATTTTTCACCTAAAGCCCAACAAAAGCCCATTACAATAAATGGACGGATGAATAAGAGGATTTTGGGGCTCATAGCCCATTTACAAATCAATAAACAAAACAAAATGGGCAGATTGGGCCTAAAGCATAAATGGTTTAAACAAATTGGACGGTGGAAGTTAAGTTTATTCACTTTGCAAAAAGCTGGTCAAACTCACCAAACGTGTAACTCTTGGTCAACCCTAATAAATAACTCACTCCACACACACGTTTTATAAATAAACTTTACCCTACCCACCCCATATGTTACGATACAAACAATGCAAATCCCTCATTCACCAAACTCTCTCCTCCCCAAATGAAATACGTAGTCACCCCATAGTTTTCCCCAAACCCTAATTTACCATCACAAAAATTACCCACTAAAATTGGGGGTAATCACTTATTCGTGTGATTCACACGAATACCATATAAATCCCTATAAGAATCGGAGCAATCACTACTGGTGGTCCTCATCTCCATCATCCAACGTGGCACATCCCCTTTTTGTGATTGGTTATCACCACATCACCACAATCACTTCACCAATCATATATTGCCACCTCAGCCTAAACAAACACAACAAACAAACCCCTATCTAGGCTGGCGATCCATATGCCCTTGAGTTCTTTTCAGCCGTTGATCAAGTGCAAGAAAATAGAGAGAAGAAAGATGCGGCCAAGATTAAAGAATGAGAGCACCAATCTTCATGAAGAAGTTAGGGTTTCCCTATAAAACCTGCCCCACATCTTGTAATTGATATATTCCATTTTTCTTTATTTTTAGTGTCTTTTTTACTAATTAGGAGTAGGATTAATTTAGTTTTAATTTTATTTAAATTAGATGATAAGGTAATTGTAATTTGTGTTTTCCAAGTATTGTAATCAAGATTTTTGGTTATTAGTAAAATTGTTATTTCAGTTTAATTAAATCTTGTTTTGCATCTCTTTAAAGTCTCTTGTTATTTAAATATTCAATCTGTTTCTTTTTTTATCATTATTAGTATTATCAGTTTTTTTTATTATAATCATAAAAAAAGTAAAAAAAAAGAAGGAATGAAAAGAACTTCCCCACTGGAAGTTTGATGAAAACTTGGTTCGAAGATTGATTCCGGTTCGGTACTGTTCATGATTCGGGTTGGTGTTGATTTTTGATGATGACGAAGGAGGAGTTGTTTCGGTTTGGGTTCAAAGACGGCTCATCGCCGCTCTTCGTCGCAAAGGTTTCGTCACAAGGTTCTCAATCCCTTTTATTTTGAAAGTGTTATTTTTAGTTTGCCTGATTTGATTTAAATTGGTTTTACTGTTTTTAATCTGTTTGAATGAATCGAATGCTAGATCCGTTTGGTTTGTTTAATTCTGATCTGTTTAAGTTTGGTTTGTTTATGCTTTTTCATAGGAGTATGATTGGATTGGTTTAGTTGTTATAATTTTTATCTGCTTATTCTTTATCTGTATTCGAATTTGTTTTTATTAGCTTATTACTTCTTGATTTGATTCTGCTTATTCTTTGTTTTGTTTGCCTTTGGTTTTGTGTATTTGTTTATTTTTAGTATAAGGTCTTATTAGCTTATTGCTTATTTCAGTCAGCTTATTTTAGTCTTAGAATCAGTTTGCTTGTTATCTGATTTTCCTATCTGCGTTTACTTTACTTTGTATGGTTTTGCTTATAGTTCATAGCTTATTTCGGTTTGCTTATTTTGTTCCTTTGATTTGCTTATTGTTCTTTAGAGTATAAGTTTATTTGGGTTTCCTATTTGTTTTATTTTAAGTTGCTGATAATACTGCTTAAAAGCAGATTCATTTAATCTGCTTGTTACTCTTATTTCCAAAATATTCCAAAAATTCCAAAAAAAAAATAAATTGCAAAAACGTCTGTCAGGGGACTCGAACCCCTGACCTCACGCTTAGCAGCCCAAAGCTTCTACCATTTATTCTAGTACTCCATTTATGTTTAGTTTCGATTCAAGTAATTAATACAGGTTAATTTCTCTGGCAGTTTATTTAAAATAGTTTAATACAAGTTTTTTTAGTTTTATTAATTTTAAGTAAAAGTTTTATATTAATTTTCTTTAATTACTTTTTGAAATTTAAGTTGTTTTTTAAATTTTGGTTTTAAAAATTAATTTAGTTTTAAAATAGATTTTGTTTAAATTGCAAAGTAGTTTTTAAATAGTTTAAAATTAGTTTAATAAATTTAAAATTAGATTTGTTTTAATCATTTTAATTAGTTTTAAAATTTAAATAGGTTTTAGTTAATTAAATTAGATTTAATTTCAAAATAGTTCAAATAGTGTTTTATTACATAGTCTTTTAGTTTAAAAATACCAAAAATATTCGTTTCACCAAAAACAAATAAGTTTTACGTTTAATCGGAAATCAATTTCGAGTGAGTCGAGGAAAAACGAACATTAATTGCTAAACTGATTGAAAAATCACTACATTAAAATGACGCCGCTGCCGCTTCGCTCGTTACGATTGACGATTTGTCGTGAGACGATTTAGATTTTGGGATCCGTTCGATTTTGAACGTTATTTTCTTGTTAAAAAAAAATCTAAAACATAAAAAATCAAAAAGATAAAAATATAAAAAATTAAAAAATCATCAAACGCAAACTCTTTCCTAAGATTTGCACCAAAAAAATTAAAAAAATACAAAAGTAATACTTTTCTTAAAGTATTACACAAAAAATACTCCTCTTTATCCTCTATTGTTTAATTCTTTTCTCTACCCCTCTTATTTTTAATTCTTCATGGATTCGTATTGCGTAAGATGTGGGAGACCATGGGATGGTTATCAAATATGCCAATGGTGTACATGTGAGCGATGTGGCTATCATCTCGACAATACACAACTTGGATTTTGTCCACTTTGTAATTCAGCCAATTCGTACTTCACCTCTCCCATATATGAGGATCCATATCCGCAAAATGCACCGGATTTTTCTCCATACCCGTGTTGCAACTATTGTGGGGGCCCTCATGATATTTCTTATTGTCAACCGATGAATTATGAGCCACATCCGTGCTATAATTCCGGTTTTTAAAATTTTGAACCCCCACAAAACTCCGTCGTTCATCAACCTTCTTTTGAAGAACAACTCACTAGTTGGGATGAAATTCTTGAAAGCTCAAAACAACTCAAAGTTAGTTCGCATGACGAAAGCCGACAAGAGCAAGTATCTAATCTTAGTGCTTTTACTCCTCCTCTTGTGCGTTCTTACTATTATGATGATGATGACGATGAGAATTATATTTCTTGGAATGATCTTTGTGCTCAATGTCCTAGTGCAATTGTAATTCCTTCTCTCGATATCCCTAATACATCTAAGGATTGTGATACATCGAGTGAGATTAGTGATTTTTCTCTCGACAAATTCTTTAATGATGTTTGTGATGTGCTGACTTTTGCGGAGCTTACGGACAAGGTCGCTCTTACGGATGACATTTCTCCATGTTATGAGGATTTCATGTTTGAAATTTCTCCTTTTCACCCATTTCCTCCGGGAGATGCGGGCGATGACGATTTATTCTCTCCGACTTATGAGAAGTTCATCGATGAACTTGCTCTTTTAGATGAGGTGGAAGACGTTATTCTTTGCGACAAATTATTGAAAGTTCATCTTCTTATTTCTCAAATTGAAGCGTTGAATTCAACTCCTATCAATGAATCTTTACCTTCGTATTTTACTCCCGTTGAGAATAATGACCCATATATGGAAGAAATTGATAATCTCTCAATACCTCCGGGTATTGATGATGATGACACGGAGGGGTATATTCTCTTTGATAATTTTATTAATGAAGATATTGTCCCAAGTCCCCCTCCCGAGCACCTTTCATCCACTCCTTTAGACACTATTACGGAGGATGAGTGCTTTGACCCGGGAGGTGACATTGACCATTCTATGATTGCTACCTTTATGGCTTTGCCGAATAGTGACCATCCATTGTCTTTGGGGGATGACAATTTGTCTCCTTTACCCACCCCACCTCCCGTGGATCACGACCTCACATACTTTTCGTATGTTGAGAGGACTTTCTACCTTTCATGTCTTATCCTCCTGCCTCTCATTTATTATGTTCCTCCGGGACCGAGGATAAGATTTTTGATCCCGGTATTACATTAGACGCTTCCCCATGGACCATTTAATTCGGGGTCGAGTCAGGCTCGTGACTCGGTTAACAAAAACAAGCGCTTCTAGGGGGACCGTGTAGGTTGTTTGTTTTGTGTGTTGTGATTGTGCAGGGACATATGCTTAATGATCCACTTTTGGTGCTTTTGACATGACCCGTGTTCCCGTGTTTCCCGTGTACCAGGTTTCCTTCGATAAGTTTTTGCTATTGTGATTCAATCTTGTATATAAATAAAACAAATAAATGTAATCACTTTAGTTGTCCCTTCTGATAGGTGTGTAAACACCCATCCTTTTTACCACTTAATTACAATAATAACCGAGCCAAAACGTGTATTTTATGTCTTTTATGACGGAATTATGTGTGGTTTGTGTTTTTGTTGTGATTTAGGACGAAAAGGTGAAAAGTGGAGAAAACACGGGCATTCACGGGCTTTTATTGAAGAAAAAGATGAAAGACAAAGTCAAGAAGTCAAGAGTGCAAAAAGAACGACAGTCCAAGACCAATTCTGAAGATTTATCAAAGAAAAAGTCAAAAGACGGATGTTTACTAAAGCCGAAGAACTCGAGTCTTATTTATGAAGAAAATTCAAGACGAGTTTAGAGAAATCCCAAGACAAAGTCCAAGCATTAAGAAGATTAACAAAAGATTAAAGGCTTAAGGACTTGATCATGCAAATAAGAAGAAATGAAGGAGGGGAGGAAGCTTCCTAAGCACTCCCTAATCCTCCCCTATATATAGATTAGACTAGATTAGCATTTTTCTTTGTTGGCTAATAGTGACAATTAGTTCTTCCATTTTACTTTCCTTGTCATTTAATTACATGTCATTTACCTTAATTGTCTTGCACCTTAATTACATTTAATTTCAAGTAAGTTTCTCTTTTAATTCTTGTCAATCTTTACTTTTTCTTGTTAATCTCCTATCTACCTTTCTTTATTTGATCTTAATCTTCATGCTTTATGGTTTATGTTCTTGTTCTTGATTTTTGTTGATTTATTTAAGTGGGTTTTGATTATTTTGGTTAGTTTTGTTAGTTTTGTTGATTTGGATTGTTTGTTTATGTTTAGTAGATGTTTTGTGATTAGTTTGATTTAATCTTGTGGTTGATTTAGATTGGATTTGTTTAGATTCGTGTGTACCTGTGTTTCCTTGTTCTTCGGTTTGTTGTTGTTACTGATCTTTTCCCAGGTAAAGTTCCGGATCAAGACAAAGTATTCCGGATCAAAACCTTCATTCGGAACATAGAAAGTTCCGAATCAAGGCTTGTTCATTCGGAAGTTCTTCCGAACTAGTAGAAGTTCCGAACCAAGAAAGTTCCGAACCAGGGAGTTTAATTCGGAAGATTTCATTATTCCTGATCACACTTTCATTCGGAACATTCAAAGTTCCGAATCAAGCTAGTTCATTCAGAAGTATTTCGAACCAGTGGAAGAGGTGTTTTATTCGGAACATTCAAAAGTTCCGAATCAGCAAGTTCCGAACCAAGGGTTTCGTTCAAGAAGTTCCGAATCAGCAAAAGTTCCGAACGAAGGATTTATTCCGGATAAGTGACATATTCCGAATAGAAAATTTGTTCCGGATCAAGGATTTTAGTAATATTCCGAGCGAAGAAGAATCATTCCGAACGAAGGTGACATTCCGGATGAGTGATTGTTCCGAACGAAGGATTATTCCGAATAAGCTGTTTTCAGGTTCTTTTTAGTTTTTGTTTTTAATTTTCAAGCTTTACTTTTCTCGCCTTTTCCTTAGTCGCACTTTAAGTTTAATTGCCTTAGATTTATTTTAGCTTTGCCTTAGCTTAAGTTTTAGTTGCGTTTTAAGTTTGCCTTAGTTAGATTTAAGTTTGCGTTATTTACTTTTAATTGCCCTTTTAATTTCTCGTCACGTTTTTAAATACTCACCCTTTATTTTAAATTAGAGTTAGATTTACTTTAAAGTCATTTTACTTTAATTGTTTTGCACTTTTAAGTACTACAACGACACAACTATTTGTTTCTGATAGGTGTGAAAAAACCCATCCTTTTACCACTTATTTCTGGCTAAAACATGACCAAAACACGTATTTAATATCATTTGTTTGGAATTATGCGTGGTTTTTGTGTTTATTGTGCTTTCAGAGTCAACCGGATGAATATTAAAGAAAACATGGGATTGCACGGGTTTTATCGAAGAAAAAGACTCGAGACGAAGTCTATTGTCCAAGAGATGCAAAAGATTTGAAGTCATTGTGCCTATTTGAAGATTTATCGAAGAATAGAGCCAAAGATGGAAGATTCATATATGTCGAAGAACTCGAGTCTATTAAACAAAAGATCATAAGACGAGTTGGAATTATTCACCGACACTTCTCAAAATCCAAAGTCGGAAACGTTTATTTAAAAGAAACGTAAAGACTAAAGAAGAAAGAAGAAAAGAAGCCCAAAACCAAGCCCATTCACAAAGCCCACAAGAGACACTTATATAAAGAATTCCACTTCACAATTGGAGGGGGGAGTGAGTTAGTTTTTAGTTAGTTTTTAGTTTTTCATTCTCTCTAGTTTTAGAGAGAGAAAGTTCTCAACTTTCTCTCACTAGTTTTCATCTTTCTCTCTTTCAAGATCAAACCTTTGTATTGTTTTTCGTTAATCAAGTTTAATTTCAAGCTTTTAATCTTTAATCTTATTCTACCTTTCTTTGATTACCTAAATCCTTGATCCGATTGTTTCATTTCATACGGTTTGGATTATTGGATGAATTCATGATCGAAGTTGAATCTTTCTTGTTTCTTCTCAAACTCATTCACGTATAAGCTATAAGCTCTTGATGCTTATTGGCTTATTTCTTATTTGAGCCTATTTGTTTTCGGATTTCATCAAGATTTTAGTCATTCAAAAGTTTCGTGTATCAAGTTTATGATTTTATGTTTTTGAAAGTTGTCGAATTTAAGTTTTTTAAGTTGTTCTAGTTTTGGATTAGTTAGCTTATGGATTTTGCTTATTGAAATTTTAAGTTGCCACCAATTTCGGAACAACATTGCTCCCATCGCAATCCAAGGGTTTTTACACATTCCGACGGGTTCTCTGGTTTAGATCGCAATAACCCTTAAGGGTTTTACTTTGCGATCGGTTGGCAATTCCCCCTTATTCCGATCTGGATTGCGATCGCTTATTGCGATCGCACATTCCGACAGGACTAAGGTCCTTTTTAAGTCGAAACTCTGCCCATTTTTAGTTTACATCATTCCGATCTGACATTGCGACAAAGGGTCTTTAGATATTCCGATCTAACTTTCCGATCTAGACATCATTCCGATAGATTGATTTTATTTTTTCCGAGGGTAACTTACATGAACATTCCGATGGACCTTCACTTGAAATATTCCGATGGACCATTTAATTGTATTCCGATGGTCATGATTTTGGCATTCCGACAGCTTTGCATTTTTATATTCCGATGAACTAAGTTTCAAAGTTTTATGAAGTTTTAAGTGTTAGTTTAATTAAGTTTTCAAAGTATTTTTCTAATCTTTTCTTTACGTTTTCAAGCTTTTATTTTTAACTCGTCAATTTAGTTTAATCTTTCAAAGCTTGTAATTTACTCAATGCCACTTACATTTATTTGCTATTAGTTTAAAATAGGTAAACAAACCAACACCCTTTTTAGTAACCAAGAACAAATCATTCCACTTTGAACCGTGATCAATTCGAGGAGATTCCGAGAACTAAATCTAGAACCCATAGCAAAAAAATCTTTGTATCAAACGGCGCCTCTGCCGGCTCTTCTCGTTAAGATCAACAGTTTTTTGTGAGAACTTGGATTTTGGGATCCGTTCCCCGTGAACGTTACTTTTTCATAAAAAAATTTCAAAAACCCTAAAAAATATAAAAATTTCAAAAATCCAAAAAAATTTAAAAACCATAAAAACCAAAAATATTTCTTGCTTGCTTTGTTAGTTCTTTTGCAGGTGCATGCGTACACGATCAACGTCTTATCAAGAGCCCGAGCCTCTCGAAGACTTAGACATGGCCGGTGTACAAAACAACAACAATAACCCACCTCAAAACAATAATAATAACAATAACAATCCACCTTTCAACAACAATAATAACGAGAACAATGAGCCTCTACCGGATAATCGCCCGATGATTGAACTTCTGCAAGCACATGTAGATGGTAACGATGATCCAATTGTTATACCCGCGATTGCCGCCAACAACTTTGAGCTTAAATCCGACTTTATCCAGATGGTCTCTACTCAACCATTCTTGGGGCGTACCATTGATGATCCACATGACCACATCAAGAGATTCTTGCAACTCACTAATACGGTCAAATTCAATGGTGTTTCACAAGAGGTAATCCGTTTACAACTTTTTCCCTTTTCTTTAGAGGGACAAGCCCGACATTGGCTTGCTAAGGAACTGCCACAAAGTATTCTTACGTGGACGGATTTGGAGACCAAGTTTATCAACTACTTTTTCCCACCCTCTCGTACTACCGCTTTGCGGAATGAAATCATTAATTTTGAACAAAAGTACGATGAGTCTTTTAGTGAATCTTGGGATCGTTTCAAAGATCTTTTGAGAAAATGCCCACAACATGGTTTTACCAAAGTGCATCAAATTAACACTTTTTATAACGGTTTAAGCATGAATGACCAAGATTCACTAAACAGTGCCTCGGGGGGTAATATTTTGGCTAAGACTTCTAATGCCGCTTGGGATATTATTGAAAATAAGTCTCGTGTGCAAACCAAGAGTGTTCGGACCAATGCCGCTAGTGCTAGTACTAGTGACAGCGACAAGCGACTTGACAAAATTACTACGCTTCTTGAATCGCTTGTTACCCACACCGCTAACAACACCAACAGCATCAATGCTAAAAACGCTCAAGTCAATGCTGTAAGCCAACCATGTGAAATATGCCGGGGTCCTCATTCTTACACCACTTGTACCGCCACCCAAGACTACCCTTCTGAGAATGTGAATGCAGCATACGGCACCTATCCTCCGGTCGCTTATCAAGCTCGTCCTCAAGGTGACCGCAACCTGCTTAGCTACCGCTCGAACAACTATCTCTCACCGCTCGGTTTTACTCCTAACAACCCAAACCAACAACAAAAACTCAACCGCCCTCCTCAACAACAACAACCTCGTGGACCATACATACCACCTCACAAACAACCACATCCACCTCAACGAAACAACCAAGTTTACCAGCAACCTGCTTATCAACCACCCGCATACAATGCTCCTCCCAACCAACCCACCGCATTACACCAAGACATTGGAACCTACATGAGGACTAACGATGTGATCGTGGACAATCTCCAACAGGAAGTGCGCAACTTGAAAGCAGACCTGGTGAAACAAGGGAACGATCTGAGAGCTGATATGAGAAACACTTTGGATAGTCAAACGAATGACTTAAAGAACATGATGGCTAGTTTCTTCCAAGGTAATCAACCCTCTTCTTCGGGTACTCTTCCGAGTAACACCGTTGCGAATCCAAGAGGGGAGATGAAAGCACTCACCACTCGCAGTGGCAAAGGTACCAAGGAACCCGAGCTTCCTATACCTCCACCGGTGATTATGACTAAGGAAAACGAGTCACCTGCTTCTATTCCTCATCCTTCTACTTCCCCAATTCCTCCGCCTCTTACTTCTACCCCTCCTCCACCCAAGGATGTGAGTGATCCTACTCTTCCAAAGCCTTCCTCTTCTTCCGTTATACCTTATCCATCTAGGTTGAGGAAAGAGAAGCTCAAAAGCAAGGACGATTGATGAGATGGCATTTATACATGATCTCATCGTTCTTTTCGGGCTTTAAATGCATAAAAATGTCATAAAATACCATATATATGCTTGTGTTTGTTTACTTGTGTATTTTAGGTATGGATATCGTGAAAAAGACAAAAGATCACAAGATACAAGGAAAAACGGACACGAGAAACAAAGCCGTACAATGAACCGGGCCCTAATCATGGAATGTTCAACAAATACCCTTGAAGACTTGAAGACAAACAAGATTGATCCTCAATTATTGAAGAAATGACACTTAAAACCCTTGTATAATAATAATTACAAGTTTGGTCCCTTAAGTTTGTCAAAATTGCAAAAAGGCCCCTCAACTTTGAAGAAATGACAAGATTGGTCCCTCAACAAAATCAAATTGTCAATTATGGTCCCTCATGAAGGTTAAGAGACATTGAAGACCTTTGAAGATCAAGATTGTCCAAGTTCAGTCCCTGAATTATTCAAAAATGTCAAAAACAACCCTTTGATAACCTTTTTCCAAAGTTGGTGCCAAAAATGACAAAGTGTGGAAGATATTAACAAAGCAAAAACGTTTTCTAGGGCTGAAAACTTGATTTGCCAAAAATCTCAAAAGAAAAGGGCTAAATGTGCACACTTTGGAAGATTCAAACCAAAAACGCGCCTAACACTTGTGTTTCCCCAAAATCGGATCTAAAGGAGTTACTGTGCTCCTTTTACACCTCCAGTTTTCACATCACTTAAACCAAGGTTAAAATTCGATTAACCTTGCACACACTTGATTCACACCCACTAAAACCCATCCCACACCTAAAAACCCCAATCCCACCACTGTGGACCCTACCCCCTTTTCTCCATTCCACCAATCACATCACTCCTTGGGCTCCAAGGCATGTGACGTGTCCCAAATCAACCACCAAGGTTTATTGCTTACTCACAACGCAAAAACAAACGTCCAGGATCAAATTTGGACAGCTCACCACTCAAACACGTCTAAGGGCATTTTGGAGATTTTCTAGTGATTAGGGTTTTGTTTTTAGCATTCTAGATTGTTCATTAGACTAGTATAAATAGAGGCATCAACCTGTGATGACCCTTGGTTCCAGTTTTCTAGCTTCTCACTTGTAATTCCTTTTTAATAAAATAAAAGTTTGGTTTTTGTTTTAAACAAGTATAATTCCTTTTTAGGTTTGTTAAAAGTTGTGTATGGTGTTGAAGCTAAGATTCTGAGTTCCACTTTGTTATTTGGTGAAGTAATTTTGATTTTCAAAATTTTATAAAGGTTTCTGAAATTGAGATTTCTTGGTAAGAAATCTGTTTCAGGTTTGGATGTTAAGAGGTAAGTTTTAATTAGTGACTAAGAGGTTATTAAAACGTTTTGAGAAGTGTTAAAAGGTTTTGGATAAGTTTTAAAAAAGAAAGAAAAAGAGAAAACAGGTTATAATATATTGCTTGCATTTTGTCTGTTTTTGTTTGATTTGTCTTAAACAGGTGGAAGACCTGTTGTTGATCTTTGTTCAGCACCAACCCGGGTTGGTAGGAGGTGGTTATGCAACCACTAGGGCTTTGGATGTAAAGCCCTAAGGTAAATCTCTTTTACCTTTGTGAAATTTCAGAAAATAGGAGTTTCATTTGATTTGATTGATTTGGTGGTATTTGTTGTTAAAGCTGTATGATTTGAGTTCTTGAGTGATGTTATACATGATTTGAAGGATTAGAATCAGTTTGGTAGCTTTTGAATGTGTTTTGGTTTGTTTAAAACGTTTTCAAAAGTTTTTAAGGGGTGTTTGGATCTATGTTTTAGCAGGGCAATGATCTTAGAATTTGCTTTGAAAACGTGTTAGAGATATTTGTTTGAGTTGAAATAGGTAGAGTAGCAGTTGGTAGTTTGATTAGCAAGGTTTTGGAGCAAGTTGTGTGGTTAAAAGTGAAAATAGCCTAGCCAAATCTGCATAATCACTTTCTGCCTATTTTTCCTAGATTTTTGTGCTTGATTCTTGCAAACTGTTAAGATTTAGGTTTATTGAGTTATTGGAATTGCTTTGGTGCTATTTGAAGTTTGTATGTGCAAAAGCTTTAAGTCTAAATCTCTTTGGTGTGCATGTAATAAGCTCATAAGTCCTCAGACCTGCTCAAACTGCCACAGTAACTGAAAAACGTTTTGGTGTGTCTTGTATGTGCTTTGCTTGATTGCTAGGTGTTAGTTTCTTGCTAGTGTTGACTCCTTGTGCTTCAATAAGCACAAGAGTGCCCCCATTGTCCAATATCATCACCAAACAAAGCATAGCCAGGCCCCTCTTGGCTCAAAAAATGCACAAGTGTGTACTCACACTTGTTCATCAGCAACATAGCCTAACTGGGCACATTTTGTGATCTAAATTGCTTAAATCTTGTGTAAAAAGGATGTTTGATTGTGTTTTTAAGCTTGCTTAAGTGTCACAATTGGTTTGAAAAAGAAAAAATAAAAAAAAAGAAAAAAAAGAGCAAAAACTCACCCGCAGTGGGCTCGAACCCCAGACCTCTCGATTGGAGGAGTAGGGGAACTACCACTGATCTAGATGGTTTTTTACGTGATAGTTTGTTTTCAAACTTTATTTAACCTTGTTTTTTATTTGTTAGCTTATTAAAAGCCGTAGCTTTTTCTTCCATTTTCTAGCTTATTTGTTAAGCAATTTCGTTTCCTTTTATTTTTTTAGGATAATATTAGACTTAGAGATTTTTCTAGCCTATTTTCATAATTTTCCCTTTATTTTATTATTTTCTAGGATTTATTTAATACCCGGTTTTTATTAATTCAATAAAAAATAGAAATAATAGTTTTAATTTTTAGGAAAAATAATTTTTAGTTTTTAAAATAATATTTTGAGGTTTACATATAATTTGGGTTTTATAAACTTTAATTTTTAATTTTATATTATTTTAGGGTTTTTTATAAACTTTAAACATTTTTATAAAATTATTAAAAAGGTTTTAGGAGCTCTAATTTGTGTTTTTCTCTTAGTTAGAATATTTAGGATTTTTGAGAATTTTTTAGAATTTATTTGAAGACTTTTTATTTTTAGGAATATTTTAATATTATTTTATTAATTAAATTTCAAAATTTTTATTTTTATTTCTTTTTCATTTTTCTTAGGTTCTTTATCATTAATTAGGACTATTTCCATTTTTAGAATATTTTTATAGCTTTTAGATTTATTTTTATAATTATTTTAAGTTTAATTAGGTTTTAATCATTTTAAATCATTTTTAGAGTTTTAAAAATAGTTTTAATAGCTTTTAATTTTTAGAAAATTACTTTTTAATCTTCTAATAATATAAGTTAAGTAATTATTCAATAAAATCATATTTTAGACATTTGAATTAGTTATATTTAATTTTAGGGCTTTAATTAGCATTTTAAATTAAATATTTAATTAATAAAAGGTTTTAAAATATCTTTGTTGGATTTTTGTCTTTATTTATATTATTTTAGACTTGTTTTTAGTCTTTTTAATTATTGATTTTGTTTTTGGTCTTAGTATAAAATTTTTAATTTGGGTAGTTTTTCACGGCTTTATGTTTACGTCTTTTTCGTCGTAGTTTAATTTTAACGTATCCGTCTTTTCATCCTCTCATCCCCATTCTTCTCAATATTAATCTCAAATATTTACAAGTTAATTCACACACATATACCTCCTTGGGAAACGAACTTTCTCTCTTTTTAAGTGATTGGGTCATTAGTGTTGATTTTTCCTAAAATCATCACTCGATACTTACCGCTCATATACGTTCTCCTAAACAAGAGTCGTGTTTTAGACTACAATCATTTTGGCGCCGCTGCCGGGGAGGTGTGTTGTGCTTTAATTTGGAAGCTTTTGTTTTTGATATTATCCATAATAAGTATTTGTGTTAAGTGGAACTCCCTTAACACGTATTATCGGTTTTCTTGGTTTTTCTTGTAAAAATATTACTATATTGTATTAAGTATCACAATCAATATACAATATCTCCAAAAGTGTGAAAACACAACCTTAATTGGGATTTGATCTCCTAATTATTGTATTCGAATCTCAAACAAAAAGAAAAGGCAAAAATAGATAAATACTTTCGTGAAGCTCGATTTTGAAAAATACAAACTATAAGGTGGGTATAAGGCGGGTATTATAAAATATACCCTAAGGAAAAAGGCTCTTAAGTGCTTCGCGCCGCCTCGTTTCCCCGCTTGCTTGTGAGTATTTTGAGATTGAAGGCTAACCGAGGGTTTTGCCGCCCAAAGTATTAATACGTATACTATATTTGCTTGGTTTTCTTTGTGATTAAACCCTCTTGAACAATTTGGTTTTCACCAAAGTTCTAAAGTCATTAGAAGGCGTTCACTCCACGTGATCGTTTTCATTCCTTTGAGGCTTCTTTAAATCAAGAGTTTGATTCGAGGAGAGATTTTGTAGATTGTTGTCTACGAAGATACACCAAAATCCAAAAAAATTAAATATCATCAAAAACACAAAAAAAAATTGAAAATCCACAAAACAACCAAAAAGAATCTTCTTTGCTCACCTCCCATTCTTCGTGAAGTTTATGATCACTCGTAATCAAGAAAAACGAGCTCGTAAACGTCTTCAAAAGCAAGCAAATCAAGGATCGTTGATTGTTGAAGAACCTCCAATTGTTGAACCTATTGTAGAACAAGAAGTCGTCATGGCTAATCGTACTATGATGGAGTTGCTACAAGCACCCACCGAGGGTTTTGGAGAGGCTATTGTTATTCCCGCCATCCTTGCGGAGAATTTCGAGATTAAGACGGGTTTAATGTCGATGTTGCAAGCAAATAAGTTTAGAGGTCACGAGAAAGACAACCCGCATTACCACATTAGGAATTTCAACCGTCTCACCGCCACTAGCAAGTTTAAGGATGTTCCACATGACGCCATTAAGATGATGTTGTTTCCATATTCGTTGGATGGACCCGCAAAAATTTGGCTCGAGAAAGAACCGCCAAATTCGATTTTGACATGGGCCGATCTCGTTTCTAAGTTTGTGAACAAGTTTTTTCCACCATCTAAAACAACACACTTAAAAAATGAGATTTCACGATTTGTGCAACGAAACAATGAAAGTTTTTCAATGGCATGGGAACGATTTAAAGAGATGTTACATGAATGTCCACACCATGATTTTTCGGAATTGCATCAAGTGGATACTTTTTATAATGGGCTTAATGATCATGAACGAGATTATTTGAATGCCGCCGCGGGTGGTAATTTTTTGTGCAAGACGACAAATGAGGCTTTACAAATCATTGAAAATCGATCTAAGGTTTATAGCCCTCGTAACACACCGAGTGTTGCTAATATGGGTTCGTCATCTTCGTCACAATCGTCTCGTAGCATTAACGCCTTACATGATGAAGCTAATGAGGAAAATCGGTTTTTTGATAGATTTGGTAATCTAATGTCCCATTGGAAGGCTCAAGAAGCTTCCAACTCCGCTTCGGTTAAAGCGGTTGCTAAGAGTTGTTTATCTTGTGGGGGAGCTCATGATCTTTCCGAGTGCATTACCGCGGATGGTAACACTTCGAGTGCTTACGTAGCAACGGGAACTTATAACCAAAACGGCCAAGGTTCTCGTCCAAATCAAGCTCCACCAAACCAAAATGTTAACAATTATCGAAACAACAACCAAGGTAATTACCAAGGCAACACACGCAATTACAACAAAGGGAATTATCAAAGTGGGAATGGACAAATCTCTAATCAAAATCAAAACCGTGATTTTCAAAACACTACACAAGGTTTTCAAAATGCTCACACGAAAAATTTGCAAGGAGAATTTTTGGATTATGCAAAAGCAAATGATGCTAAATTTGATAATATGCAACGTGAGATGATTAGCTTAAGATCCGAGTTGAAAAACGAGCTTAAAAATGAACTTGCTAATGAACTTAAAACTCATGCTAACAAAATGGAAGGAAATGTCCAACGTCTTCAACAAAACCAACAAAAGATGGAATTAGGACAACATGAGATTAAGCAAGAGTTATTAAAAGCGGATGCTAGGCAATCAAAATTTGAGGACCGAATGGCTAAGATGTTTGAAGCAATCATGTGTAAGCCCTCTTCCTCGGGTGGTCTTCCTAGTGATACCATTAACAACCCGAGGGGAGAATTGAAGGTTGTTGCTACACGAAGTGGTAAAACTTTCAAGGAACCGATCTCTCGTACAAGTACTTCTAAGGAGAAGGAAATCGAGAAAGAACCCGAGGTGGTGGTCGAAAAGGAGCACATTACAAGCCCACGAAGTACCGCTCAAACCACACCTACGGTTGAACCAATACCAATTATGGAACCCGAGTTTCCAAGGCCGTTGCCTAATGACCAACCCACACCACCTTTAACTTACCCTTCAAGACGAAACAAAGAAAAGGCACAAGAACGGAACAATTATCAATTTGAGCTATTTATGAAAATGTTTCGTGATTTGCATTTTAACATAAGTTTTGCTGATGCTTTAATCATGATGCCTCGATTCGCCGCAAACTTCAAAAGTATGCTAAACAACAAAGAGAAGTTACAACAATCGTCTAGTTGTTCATCGGTTTTTCTAAGCCGCATACCACAAAAAGTCGGTGATCCCGGTAAATTTTTGATTCCATGTGCAATACAAGATATGGAGGAATGCTACGCCTTGGCCGATCTTGGTGCTAGTATTAATTTGATGCCTCTCGAGATCTTCAAATCGCTTTCACTTCCGGCTCTTACTCCTTCGAACATGTCCATCGAGATGGCCGATCATTCTACGATCATGGCATGTGGAGTAGCCGAGGACGTTTTCGTTAAAGTCGGAAAGTTTTACTATCCCGTTGACTTTATCGTTGTAGACATTCCCATCGATCGAAAAGTTCCTCTCATTTTGGGTCGTTCATTTTTGGATACATCAAGAGCACTTATCGATGTTCATGCTCGAAAAATCACCCTTCGTTTCAATGAAGAAGAACTTGTCATCAATGCAACACAAAACTCCAATCTTTCTCATGTCTATTCTATTGCAACTTTAAACCATGGTGACTCGACCAATATCGTTTGCAAAGAATTTTCACCAAGAGTTTTAGGGAATGTCGTCAAAAACAATTTACCATTTCCTCCGCCGGTGGAGGTTATGAGTGCTAAACCTACAAAGAAGAAACCATCAATACTTGAATCGAAAAATCCTTCACCTCACCTCGAACATTCATTCTTGAAAAGTGTTGATAAGTTGCCGGTTTCTACGGAAGATCTTTCGGATGATGAATATGTTGGCCCCGATGGGGAGGTTTTCTTCGTCGATAAACGTTTTGAGAACTTGCCACCACCAAAACCAAAACGGTTTCAAAATGTGAGAATTTTTAGTGTAACTAACATCATCTTAGAAACACCGAATATTTTCGACATAATCAAAAAGGGTTTTCATAAGGAGAGTTTAAAAGATAACAAAGGAAAAGATCTTAAATGTGATTTTTCTACAAATCTAACTCCGTCATCGCCACGTGTTTTGAGTGCTACAAGCTCGTCTACTCCTTTTGACGATGTTTTGTGTGGTTCTAGTATGGGGGAAGCCCCTTATGTTCCCTCATCCTTGTCCACCGAGGACGAGATATTCGATCCCGGAATTTCATGTATAGGGAAATCTCGGTCTTCCACCGATGCAATAAATGGAAACTATATCTATTTGCTTGGTGCGAGTCTACCTCGAGTAGCTCAAACGTTTGTCTTACCAATTGTCTCACCCTTCTATTTCTCATCTATTTTCTTCAAACTCTTTGAGTTTATGGCACATGTTGAAGTGGCGTTAATTTGTTTTTCCAATGGAAACGAGAACGCCATCTTCGACCCCGGTATTTTGCATCATTTAAGGACTTAGTCCTTTATACCGGTTGCTTTTTGGGCTTTGTTTATCATGTAAGCCCCATCAAAAATTAACCACACCATGATTTTCCCTAAATGTTCACATTTTGAGGGGATCGAGTCGAGCTCATGACTCGGTAATCAAAAACGAGGTGCCTCGTGGGGGAGATCCCATGCTTATCTTTATGCTTATTATTCACTAATAAGGGGACTTGTACCCTTCCAACTCGTTGTCTCGTGGTTGTTTGTGATTGTGTTATCTAGATCATCATCATCATCTACGATTGAAGACTCTCGTGTTCGTTTACGTGAGCCTCCATCGTTCGTTTGAAGAAGTTTTTCACGATTCCATGACATATCCTTTATTGTTCTAACAATTATCTTTTAGCATAATTAATAAACGGCTTTAGATATATTGTTGATCACCCTTTCCATGCTAGATCCTAAGCATTCGATTCTTCGTCTCTAGTATGGGGGTGCTCCACCTTTAGACTCGAAACATTGAGGACAATGTTTACTTTTAGTATGGGGGGTGAATAGATATTTGCTTTGCTACGCCCTCACGTGCTCTAATTTTCAATGTTTTGCTAATAAGGCTAAAAATGGCCAAATTTTAAAATTTTTCTTAGTTTTCATAAGTGTTTTTAAGACACGAATGTATATTTTCCGATGGGTAGAATAAGAGTTAATTTTTGACTTGATGGGCATTTGGAGCCATTTACATTCCTTAACCCGCTCAATTCAAGTTTTGCTAGACTTTTATATAAGGAGCTTTAAAACGCGAAAGTCTTAATTCATTCGGGTTAAGAACAAGAACTTTTCGCAAGTTCCTATAATTGATTCTAGAAAGTCACTTATCAAGGGAACTTTAAAACGCATTCTCTAAACTTGAAAAAGTCCAAGAAAGTGCAAGATCCTATAGGTGGCTTGAAAACCCAAAACTTTGATTTGATATAGTCTTAATGAAAGCTAATCCAAATTTGGCTTAATTTTGACTTGCATGGCTAAGTATTCACGAGTCTCTTTAATTAGAGGTCTTTATATAGTGAAGAACGAGAAATGATAGAGTTAGACAAGTGATCATGCTAAATGTAGAACATGAAAGTGTTCTTTCAAAAACTCATATGTTTTTAATTGTGGCTTTTTCTTCCCATAAGATCAATGCATTAGGAATAAAACATAATTGCAATAAGTAAGGTCATACGATTTGAAAGGTTACTTAGCCTCTAGCGCAAGATCGTTTAAAAGTTGCTCGGGGTTGAATAGAGTTCATAGCCAAGGCATAACTTATTGAAGCGGGACGCGAAGATTGGCGATCATCCAAAAAGGCCCTAACAAGGCATGAGGAGCTCTATTTTTGCTAAAGATCCAAAGATGATGTGAAGTATCATTATTCCAAAAATCAATATGAAGGATCGAGACACACGACGAGAAGCTATTACTCCCCTAAAGAATGGAGAAAGTCTATCCAAAAAGACCCTAACAAGGTATGAGGATAAATATATCCAAGTCCGAAAAGGAGGCGGATCGTTGTATATCAAAATCCAAAGTAAAGATTGAAGAAAAATAATGAAGTCGTGGTCCTATATGAAGAATCTCTCAAAAACGTCAAGTGAAGAAATTCCAAAATATGAAGAGAAGACCATAATTTCGAGAACGTCTTCCCAAGATTTGAAGTATGAAGTACATGCCAAATATCGGTCCGAGAAAGGTCTCAAATCGTGAAACGAGTTATGCCAAGATATGAACTTAAGGAGATACACGAGAAGCCGTTTTAAAAGATTTTGTCCTTCGGCTAACTATTGATCAAATCGTGCTACTTTGCTTTCGGACTAATAACTACTCAAATAAGTCAATATGAATCACTTGTGATCCATGACAAATAGATAAAAAATGCTAGTAACCCATTTCCTTTTATAATAACTAGGATTGCGGGGAGAAAAAGTATTACACAATTTGAACGTATGAGTAGTGTTAGCATTGTGACTTGTACCAACAATGATCTTGTTTTTGCACTTAGCATGGAATGTATGACAATCAAGGATGACGAAATTTACTCTAAGGGACATTAACTTGTTTCTATTCTTTGACCCTAAAAGTCACCTTTTGGTGATGAAAATCATACATTATGTCTTTTCACAATCTCGTAGTATGTTGCAAGTCTTTTACTCTTCAATAAAGGTTAATAAAATTGAACTTTGGTGATGCTTAGATACTTTATTCTAGCATTACGTGAGGGCACGGCAATGGCTTAGTATGGGGGAGTGATGAGATGGCATTTATACATGATCTCATCGTTCTTTTCGGGCTTTAAATGCATAAAAATGTCATAAAATACCATATATATGCTTGTGTTTGTTTACTTGTGTATTTTAGGTATGGATATCGTGAAAAAGACAAAAGATCACAATATACAAGGAAAAACGGACACGAGAAACAAAGCCGTACAATGAACCGGGCCCTAATCATGGAATGTTCAACAAATACCCTTGAAGACTTGAAGACAAACAAGATTGATCCTCAATTATTGAAGAAATGACACTTAAAACCCTTGTATAATAATAATTACAAGTTTGGTCCCTTAAGTTTGTCAAAATTGCAAAAAGGCCCCTCAACTTTGAAGAAATGACAAGATTGGTCCCTCAACAAAATCAAATTGTCAATTATGGTCCCTCATGAAGATTAAGAGACATTGAAGACCTTTGAAGATCAAGATTGTCCAAGTTCAGTCCCTGAATTATTCAAAAATGTCAAAAACAACCCTTTGATAACCTTTTTCCAAAGTTGGTGCCAAAAATGACAAAGTGTGGAAGATATTAACAAAGCAAAAACGTTTTCTAGGGCTGAAAACTTGATTTGCCAAAAATCTCAAAAGAAAAGGGCTAAATGTGCACACTTTGGAAGATTCAAACCAAAAACGCGCCTAACACTTGTGTTTCCCCAAAATCGGATCTAAAGGAGTTACTGTGCTCCTTTTACACCTCCAGTTTTCACATCACTTAAACCAAGGTTAAAATTCGATTAACCTTGCACACACTTGATTCACACCCACTAAAACCCATCCTACACCTAAAAACCCCAATCCCACCACTGTGGACCCTACCCCCTTTTCTCTATTCCACCAATCACATCACTCCTTGGGCTCCAAGGCATGTGACGTGTCCCAAATCAACCACCAAGGTTTATTGCTTACTCACAACGCAAAAACAAACGTCCAGGATCAAATTTGGACAGCTCACCACTCAAACACGTCTAAGGGCATTTTGGAGATTTTCTAGTGATTAGGGTTTTGTTTTTAGCATTCTAGATTGTTCATTAGACTAGTATAAATAGAGGCATCAACCTGTGATGACCCTTGGTTCCAGTTTTCTAGCTTCTCACTTGTAATTCCTTTTTAATAAAATAAAAGTTTGGTTTTTGTTTTAAACAAGTATAATTCCTTTTTAGGTTTGTTAAAAGTTGTGTATGGTGTTGAAGCTAAGATTCTGAGTTCCACTTTGTTATTTGGTGAAGTAATTTTGATTTTCAAAATTTTATAAAGGTTTCTGAAATTGAGATTTCTTGGTAAGAAATCTGTTTCAGGTTTGGATGTTAAGAGGTAAGTTTTAATTAGTGACTAAGAGGTTATTAAAACGTTTTGAGAAGTGGTAAAAGGTTTTGGATAAGTTTTAAAAAAGAAAGAAAAAGAGAAAACAGGTTATAATATATTGCTTGCATTTTGTCTGTTTTTGTTTGATTTGTCTTAAACAGGTGGAAGACCTGTTGTTGATCTTTGTTCAGCACCAACCCGGGTTGGTAGGAGGTGGTTATGCAACCACTAGGGCTTTGGATGTAAAGCCCTAAGGTAAATCTCTTTTACCTTTGTGAAATTTCAGAAAATAGGAGTTTCATTTGATTTGATTGATTTGGTGGTATTTGTTGTTAAAGCTGTATGATTTGAGTTCTTGAGTGATGTTATACATGATTTGAAGGATTAGAATCAGTTTGGTAGCTTTTGAATGTGTTTTGGTTTGTTTAAAACGTTTTCAAAAGTTTTTAAGGGGTGTTTGGATCTATGTTTTAGCAGGGCAATGATCTTAGAATTTGCTTTGAAAACGTGTTAGAGATATTTGTTTGAGTTGAAATAGGTAGAGTAGCAGTTGGTAGTTTGATTAGCAAGGTTTTGGAGCAAGTTGTGTGGTTAAAAGTGAAAATAGCCTAGCCAAATCTGCATAATCACTTTCTGCCTATTTTTCCTAGATTTTTGTGCTTGATTCTTGCAAACTGTTAAGATTTAGGTTTATTGAGTTATTGGAATTGCTTTGGTGCTATTTGAAGTTTGTATGTGCAAAAGCTTTAAGTCTAAATCTCTTTGGTGTGCATGTAATAAGCTCATAAGTCCTCAGACCTGCTCAAACTGCCACAGTAACTGAAAAACGTTTTGGTGTGTCTTGTATGTGCTTTGCTTGATTGCTAGGTGTTAGTTTCTTTCTAGTGTTGACTCCTTGTGCTTCAATAAGCACAAGAGTGCCCCCATTGTCCAATATCATCACCAAACAAAGCATAGCCTGGCCCCTCTTGGCTCAAAAAATGCACAAGTGTGTACTCACACTTGTTCATCAGCAACATAGCCTAACTGGGCACATTTTGTGATCTAAATTGCTTAAATCTTGTGTAAAAAGGAGGTTTGATTGTGTTTTTAAGCTTGCTTAAGTGTCACAATTGGTTTGAAAAAGAAAAAATAAAAAAAAAGAAAAAAAAGAGCAAAAACTCACCCGCAGTGGGCTCGAACCCCAGACCTCTCGATTGGAGGAGTAGGGGAACTACCACTGATCTAGATGGTTTTTTACGTGATAGTTTGTTTTCAAACTTTATTTAACCTTGTTTTTTCTTTGTTAGCTTATTAAAAGCCGTAGCTTTTTCTTCCATTTTCTAGCTTATTTGTTAAGCAATTTCGTTTCCTTTTATTTTTTTAGGATAATATTAGACTTAGAGATTTTTCTAGCCTATTTTCATAATTTTCCCTTTATTTTATTATTTTCTAGGATTTATTTAATACCCGGTTTTTATTAATTCAATAAAAAATAGAAATAATATTTTTAATTTTTAGGAAAAATAATTTTTAGTTTTTAAAATAATATTTTGAGGTTTACATCTAATTTAGGTTTTATAAACTTTAATTTTTAATTTTATATTATTTTAGGGTTTTTTATAAACTTTAAACATTTTTATAAAATTATTAAAAAGGTTTTAGGAGCTCTAATTTGTGTTTTTCTCTTAGTTAGAATATTTAGGATTTTTGAGAATTTTTTAGAATTTATTTGAAGACTTTTTATTTTTAGGAATATTTTAATATTATTTTATTAATTAAATTTCAAAATTTTTATTTTTATTTCTTTTTCATTTTTCTTAGGTTCTTTATCATTAATTAGGACTATTTCCATTTTTAGAATATTTTTATAGCTTTTAGATTTATTTTTATAATTATTTTAAGTTTAATTAGGTTTTAATCATTTTAAATCATTTTTAGAGTTTTAAAAATAGTTTTAATAGCTTTTAATTTTTAGAAAATTACTTTTTAATCTTCTAATAATATAAGTTAAGTAATTATTCAATAAAATCATATTTTAGACATTTGAATTAGTTATATTTAATTTTAGGGCTTTAATTAGCATTTAAAATTAAATATTTAATTAATAAAAGGTTTTAAAATATCTTTGTTGGATTTTTGTCTTTATTTATATTATTTTAGACTTGTTTTTAGTCTTTTTAATTATTGATTTTGTTTTTGGTCTTAGTATAAAATTTTTAATTTGGGTAGTTTTTCACGGCTTTATGTTTACGTCTTTTTCGTCGTAGTTTAATTTTAACGTATCCGTCTTTTCATCCTCTCATCCCCATTCTTCTCAATATTAATCTCAAATATTTACAAGTTAATTCACACACATATACCTCCTTGGGAAACGAACTTTCTCTCTTTTTAAGTGATTGGGTCATTAGTGTTGATTTTTCCTAAAATCATCACTCGATACTTACCGCTCATATACGTTCTCCTAAACAAGAGTAGTGTTTTAGACTACAATCATTTTGGCGCCGCTGCCGGGGAGGTGTGTTGTGCTTTAATTTGGAAGCTTTTGTTTTTGATATTATCCATAATAAGTATTTGTGTTAAGTGGAACTCCCTTAACACGTATTATCGGTTTTCTTGGTTTTTCTTGTAAAAATATTACTATATTGTATTAAGTATCACAATCAATATACAATATCTCCAAAAGTGTGAAAACACAACCTTAATTGGGATTTGATCTCCTAATTATTGTATTCGAATCTCAAACAAAAAGAAAAGGCAAAAATAGATAAATACTTTCGTGAAGCTCGATTTTGAAAAATACAAACTATAAGGTGGGTATAAGGCGGGTATTATAAAATATACCCTAAGGAAAAAGGCTCTTAAGTGCTTCGCGCCGCCTCGTTTCCCCGCTTGCTTGTGAGTATTTTGAGATTGAAGGCTAACCGAGGGTTTTGCCGCCCAAAGTATTAATACGTATACTATATTTGCTTGGTTTTCTTTGTGATTAAACCCTCTTGAACAATTTGGTTTTCACCAAAGTTCTAAAGTCATTAGAAGGCGTTCACTCCACGTGATCGTTTTCATTCCTTTGAGGCTTCTTTAAATCAAGAGTTTGATTCGAGGAGAGATTTTGTAGATTGTTGTCTACGAAGATACACCAAAATCCAAAAAAATTAAATATCATCAAAAACACAAAAAAAAATTGAAAATCCACAAAACAACCAAAAAGAATCTTCTTTGCTCACCTCCCATTCTTCGTGAAGTTTATGATCACTCGTAATCAAGAAAAACGAGCTCGTAAACGTCTTCAAAAGCAAGCAAATCAAGGATCGTTGATTGTTGAAGAACCTCCAATTGTTGAACCTATTGTAGAACAAGAAGTCGTCATGGCTAACCGTACTATGATGGAGTTGCTACAAGCACCCACCGAGGGTTTTGGAGAGGCTATTGTTATTCCCGCCATCCTTGCGGAGAATTTCGAGATTAAGACGGGTTTAATGTCGATGTTGCAAGCAAATAAGTTTAGAGGTCACGAGAAAGACAACCCGCATTACCACATTAGGAATTTCAACCGTCTCACCGCCACTAGCAAGTTTAAGGATGTTCCACATGACGCCATTAAGATGATGTTGTTTCCATATTCGTTGGATGGACCCGCAAAAATTTGGCTCGAGAAAGAACCGCCAAATTCGATTTTGACATGGGCCGATCTCGTTTCTAAGTTTGTGAACAAGTTTTTTCCACCATCTAAAACAACACACTTAAAAAATGAGATTTCACGATTTGTGCAACGAAACAATGAAAGTTTTTCAATGGCATGGGAACGATTTAAAGAGATGTTACATGAATGTCCACACCATGATTTTTCGGAATTGCATCAAGTGGATACTTTTTATAATGGGCTTAATGATCATGAACGAGATTATTTGAATGCCGCCGCGGGTGGTAATTTTTTGTGCAAGACGACAAATGAGGCTTTACAAATCATTGAAAATCGATCTAAGGTTTATAGCCCTCGTAACACACCGAGTGTTGCCAATATGGGTTCGTCATCTTCGTCACAATCGTCTCGTAGCATTAACGCCTTACATGATGAAGCTAATGAGGAAAATCGGTTTTTTGATAGATTTGCTAATCTAATGTCCCATTGGAAGGCTCAAGAAGCTTCCAACTCCGCTTCGGTTAAAGCGGTTGCTAAGAGTTGTTTATCTTGTGGGGGAGCTCATGATCTTTCCGAGTGCATTACCGCGGATGGTAACACTTCGAGTGCTTACGTAGCAACGGGAACTTATAACCAAAACGGCCAAGGTTCTCGTCCAAATCAAGCTCCACCAAACCAAAATGTTAACAATTATCGAAACAACAACCAAGGTAATTACCAAGGCAACACACGCAATTACAACAAAGGGAATTATCAAAGTGGGAATGGACAAATCTCTAATCAAAATCAAAACCGTGATTTTCAAAACACTACACAAGGTTTTCAAAATGCTCACACGAAAAATTTGCAAGGAGAATTTTTGGATTATGCAAAAGCAAATGATGCTAAATTTGATAATATGCAACGTGAGATGATTAGCTTAAGATCCGAGTTGAAAAACGAGCTTAAAAATGAACTTGCTAATGAACTTAAAACTCATGCTAACAAAATGGAAGGAAATGTCCAACGTCTTCAACAAAACCAACAAAAGATGGAATTAGGACAACATGAGATTAAGCAAGAGTTATTAAAAGCGGATGCTAGGCAATCAAAATTTGAGGACCGAATGGCTAAGATGTTTGAAGCAATCATGTGTAAGCCCTCTTCCTCGGGTGGTCTTCCTAGTGATACCATTAACAACCCGAGGGGAGAATTGAAGGTTGTTGCTACACGAAGTGGTAAAACTTTCAAGGAACCGATCTCTCGTACAAGTACTTCTAAGGAGAAGGAAATCGAGAAAGAACCCGAGGTGGTGGTCGAAAAGGAGCACATTACAAGCCCACGAAGTACCGCTCAAACCACACCTACGGTTGAACCAATACCAATTATGGAACCCGAGTTTCCAAGGCCGTTGCCTAATGACCAACCCACACCACCTTTACCTTACCCTTCAAGACGAAACAAAGAAAAGGCACAAGAACGGAACAATTATCAATTTGAGCTATTTATGAAAATGTTTCGTGATTTGCATTTTAACATAAGTTTTGCCGATGCTTTAATCATGATGCCTCGATTCGCCGCAAACTTCAAAAGTATGCTAAACAACAAAGAGAAGTTACAACAATCGTCTAGTTGTTCATCGGTTTTTCTAAGCCGCATACCACAAAAAGTCGGTGATCCCAGTAAATTTTTGATTCCATGTACAATACAAGATATGGAGGAATGCTACGCCTTGGCCGATCTTGGTGCTAGTATTAATTTGATGCCTCTCGAGATCATCAAATCGCTTTCACTTCCGGCTCTTACTCCTTCGAACATGTCCATCGAGATGGCCGATCATTCTACGATCATGGCATGTGGAGTAGCCGAGGACGTTTTCGTTAAAGTCGGAAAGTTTTACTATCCCGTTGACTTTATCGTTGTAGACATTCCCATCGATGAAAAGTTCCTCTCATTTTGGGTCGTTCATTTTTGGATACATCAAGAGCACTTATCGATGTTCATGCTCGAAAAATCACCCTTCGTTTCAATGAAGAAGAACTTGTCATCAATGCAACACAAAACTCCAATCTTTCTCATGTCTATTCTATTGCAACTTTAAACCATGGTGACTCGACCAATATCGTTTGCAAAGAATTTTCACCAAGAGTTTTAGGGAATGTCGTCAAAAACAATTTACCATTTCCTCCGCCGGTGGAGGTTATGAGTGCTAAACCTACAAAGAAGAAACCATCAATACTTGAATCGAAAAATCCTTCACCTCACCTCGAACATTCATTCTTGAAAAGTGTTGATAAGTTGTCGGTTTCTACGGAAGATCTTTCGGATGATGAATATGTTGGCCCCGATGGGGAGGTTTTCTTCGTCGATAAACGTTTTGAGAACTTGCCACCACCAAAACCAAAACGGTTTCAAAATGTGAGAATTTTTAGTGTAACTAACATCATCTTAGAAACACCGAATATTTTCGACATAATCAAAAAGGGTTTTCATAAGGAGAGTTTAAAAGATAACAAAGGAAAAGATCTTAAATGTGATTTTTCTACAAATCTAACTCCGTCATCACCACGTGTTTTGAGTGCTACAAGCTCGTCTACTCCTTTTGACGATGTTTTGTGTGGTTCTAGTATGGGGGAAGCCCCTTATGTTCCCTCATCCGTGTCCACCGAGGACGAGATATTCGATCCCGGAATTTCATGTATAGGGAAATCTCGGTCTTTCACCGATGCAATAAATGGAAACTATATCTATTTGCTTGGTGCGAGTCTACCTCGAGTAGCTCAAACGTTTGTCTTACCAATTGTCTCACCCTTCTATTTCTCATCTATTTTCTTCAAACTCTTTGAGTTTATGGCACATGTTGAAGTGGCGTTAATTTGTTTTTCCAATGGAAACGAGAACGCCATCTTCGACCCCGGTATTTTGCATCATTTAAGGACTTAGTCCTTTATACCGGTTGCTTTTTGGGCTTTGTTTATCATGTAAGCCCCATCAAAAATTAACCACACCATGATTTTCCCTAAATGTTCACATTTTGAGGGGATCGAGTCGAGCTCATGACTCGGTAATCAAAAACGAGGTGCCTCGTGGGGGAGATCCCATGCTTATCTTTATGCTTATTATTCACTAATAAGGGGACTTGTACCCTTCCAACTCGTTGTCTCGTGGTTGTTTGTGATTGTGTTATCTAGATCATCATCATCATCTACGATTGAAGACTCTCGTGTTCGTTTACGTGAACCTCCATCGTTCGTTTGAAGAAGTTTTTCACGATTCCATGACATATCCTTTATTGTTCTAACAATTATCTTTTAGCATAATTAATAAACGGCTTTAGATATATTGTTGATCACCCTTTCCATGCTAGATCCTAAGCATTCGATTCTTCGTCTCTAGTATGGGGGTGCTCCACCTTTAGACTCGAAACATTGAGGACAATGTTTACTTTTAGTATGGGGGGTGAATAGATACTTGCTTTGCTACGCCCTCACGTGCTCTAATTTTCAATGTTTTGCTAATAAGGCTAAAAATGGCCAAATTTTAAAATTTTTCTTAGTTTTCATAAGTGTTTTTAAGACACGAATGTATATTTTCCGATGGGTAGAATAAGAGTTAATTTTTAACTTGATGGGCATTTGGAGCCATTTACATTCCTTAACCCGCTCAATTCAAGTTTTGCTAGACTTTTATATAAGGAGCTTTAAAACGCGAAAGTCTTAATTCATTCGGGTTAAGAACAAGAACTTTTCGCAAGTTCCTATAATTGATTCTAGAAAGTCACTTATCAAGGGAACTTTAAAACGCATTCTCTAAACTTGAAAAAGTCCAAGAAAGTGCAAGATCCTATAGGTGGCTTGAAAACCCAAAACTTTGATTTGATATAGTCTTAATGAAAGCTAATCCAAATTTGGCTTAATTTTGACTTGCATGGCTAAGTATTCACGAGTCTCTTTAATTAGAGGTCTTTATATAGTGAAGAACGAGAAATGATAGAGTTAGACAAGTGATCATGCTAAACGTAGAACATGAAAGTGTTCTTTCAAAAACTCATATGTTTTTAATTGTGGCTTTTTCTTCCCATAAGATCAATGCATTAGGAATAAAACATAATTGCAATAAGTAAGGTCATACGATTTGAAAGGTTACTTAGCCTCTAGCGCAAGATCGTTTAAAAGTTGCTCGGGGTTGAATAGAGTTCATAGCCAAGGCATAACTTATTGAAGCGGGACGCGAAGATTGGCGATCATCCAAAAAGGCCCTAACAAGGCATGAGGAGCTCTATTTTTGCTAAAGATCCAAAGATGATGTGAAGTATCATTATTCCAAAAATCAATATGAAGGATCGAGACACACGACGAGAAGCTATTACTCCCCTAAAGAATGGAGAAAGTCTATCCAAAAAGACCCTAACAAGGTATGAGGATAAATATATCCAAGTCCGAAAAGGAGGCGGATCGTTGTATATCAAAATCCAAAGTAAAGATTGAAGAAAAATAATGAAGTCGTGGTCCTATATGAAGAATCTCTCAAAAACGTCAAGTGAAGAAATTCCAAAATATGAAGAGAAGACCATAATTTCGAGAACGTCTTCCCAAGATTTGAAGTATGAAGTACATGCCAAATATCGGTCCGAGAAAGGTCTCAAATCGTGAAACGAGTTATGCCAAGATATGAACTTAAGGAGATACACGAGAAGCCGTTTTAAAAGATTTTGTCCTTCGGCTAACTATTGATCAAATCGTGCTACTTTGCTTTCGGACTAATAACTACTCAAATAAGTCAATATGAATCACTTGTGATCCATGACAAATAGATAAAAAATGCTAGTAACCCATTTCCTTTTATAATAACTAGGATTGCGGGGAGAAAAAGTATTACACAATTTGAACGTATGAGTAGTGTTAGCATTGTGACTTGTACCAACAATGATCTTGTTTTTGCACTTAGCATGGAATGTATGACAATCAAGGATGACGAAATTTACTCTAAGGGACATTAACTTGTTTCTATTCTTTGACCCTAAAAGTCACCTTTTGGTGATGAAAATCATACATTATGTCTTTTCACAATCTCGTAGTATGTTGCAAGTCTTTTACTCTTCAATAAAGGTTAATAAAATTGAACTTTGGTGATGCTTAGATACTTTATTCTAGCATTACGTGAGGGCACGGCAATGGCTTAGTATGGGGGAGTGATGAGATGGCATTTATACATGATCTCATCGTTCTTTTCGGGCTTTAAATGCATAAAAATGTCATAAAATACCATATATATGCTTGTGTTTGTTTACTTGTGTATTTTAGGTATGGATATCGTGAAAAAGACAAAAGATCACAAGATACAAGGAAAAACGGACACGAGAAACAAAGCCGTACAATGAACCGGGCCCTAATCATGGAATGTTCAACAAATACCCTTGAAGACTTGAAGACAAACAAGATTGATCCTCAATTATTGAAGAAATGACACTTAAAACCCTTGTATAATAATAATTACAAGTTTGGTCCCTTTAGTTTGTCAAAATTGCAAAAAGGCCCCTCAACTTTGAAGAAATGACAAGATTGGTCCCTCAACAAAATCAAATTGTCAATTATGGTCCCTCATGAAGATTAAGAGACATTGAAGACCTTTGAAGATCAAGATTGTCCAAGTTCAGTCCCTGAATTATTCAAAAATGTCAAAAACAACCCTTTGATAACCTTTTTCCAAAGTTGGTGCCAAAAATGACAAAGTGTGGAAGATATTAACAAAGCAAAAACGTTTTCTAGGGCTGAAAACTTGATTTGCCAAAAATCTCAAAAGAAAAGGGCTAAATGTGCACACTTTGGAAGATTCAAACCAAAAACGCGCCTAACACTTGTGTTTCCCCAAAATCGGATCTAAAGGAGTTACTGTGCTCCTTTTACACCTCCAGTTTTCACATCACTTAAACCAAGGTTAAAATTCGATTAACCTTGCACACACTTGATTCACACCCACTAAAACCCATCCCACACCTAAAAACCCCAATCCCACCACTGTGGACCCTACCCCCTTTTCTCCATTCCACCAATCACATCACTCCTTGGGCTCCAAGGCATGTGACGTGTCCCAAATCAACCACCAAGGTTTATTGCTTACTCACAACGCAAAAACAAACGTCCAGGATCAAATTTGGACAGCTCACTACTCAAACACGTCTAAGGGCATTTTGGAGATTTTCTAGTGATTAGGGTTTTGTTTTTAGCATTCTAGATTGTTCATTAGACTAGTATAAATAGAGGCATCAACCTGTGATGACCCTTGGTTCCAGTTTTCTAGCTTCTCACTTGTAATTCCTTTTTAATAAAATAAAAGTTTGGTTTTTGTTTTAAACAAGTATAATTCCTTTTTAGGTTTGTTAAAAGTTGTGTATGGTGTTGAAGCTAAGATTCTGAGTTCCACTTTGTTATTTGGTGAAGTAATTTTGATTTTCAAAATTTTATAAAGGTTTCTGAAATTGAGATTTCTTGGTAAGAAATCTGTTTCAGGTTTGGATGTTAAGAGGTAAGTTTTAATTAGTGACTAAGAGGTTATTAAAACGTTTTGAGAAGTGTTAAAAGGTTTTGGATAAGTTTTAAAAAAGAAAGAAAAAGAGAAAACAGGTTATAATATATTGCTTGCATTTTGTCTGTTTTTGTTTGATTTGTCTTAAACAGGTGGAAGACCTGTTGTTGATCTTTGTTCAGCACCAACCCGGGTTGGTAGGAGGTGGTTATGCAACCACTAGGGCTTTGGATGTAAAGCCCTAAGGTAAATCTCTTTTACCTTTATGAAATTTCAGAAAATAGGAGTTTCATTTGATTTGATTGATTTGGTGGTATTTGTTGTTAAAGCTGTATGATTTGAGTTCTTGAGTGATGTTATACATGATTTGAAGGATTAGAATCAGTTTGGTAGCTTTTGAATGTGTTTTGGTTTGTTTAAAACGTTTTCAAAAGTTTTTAAGGGGTGTTTGGATCTATGTTTTAGCAGGGCAATGATCTTAGAATTTGCTTTGAAAACGTGTTAGAGATATTTGTTTGAGTTGAAATAGGTAGAGTAGCAGTTGGTAGTTTGATTAGCAAGGTTTTGGAGCAAGTTGTGTGGTTAAAAGTGAAAATAGCCTAGCCAAATCTGCATAATCACTTTCTGCCTATTTTTCCTAGATTTTTGTGCTTGATTCTTGCAAACTGTTAAGATTTAGGTTTATTGAGTTATTGGAATTGCTTTGGTGCTATTTGAAGTTTGTATGTGCAAAAGCTTTAAGTCTAAATCTCTTTGGTGTGCATGTAATAAGCTCATAAGTCCTCAGACCTGCTCAAACTGCCACAGTAACTGAAAAACGTTTTGGTGTGTCTTGTATGTGCTTTGCTTGATTGCTAGGTGTTAGTTTCTTGCTAGTGTTGACTCCTTGTGCTTCAATAAGCACAAGAGTGCCCCCATTGTCCAATATCATCACCAAACAAAGCATAGCCAGGCCCCTCTTGGCTCAAAAAATGCACAAGTGTGTACTCACACTTGTTCATCAGCAACATAGCCTAACTGGGCACATTTTGTGATCTAAATTGCTTAAATCTTGTGTAAAAAGGAGGTTTGATTGTGTTTTTAAGCTTGCTTAAGTGTCACAATTGGTTTGAAAAAGAAAAAATAAAAAAAAAGAAAAAAAAGAGCAAAAACTCACCCGCAGTGGGCTCGAACCCCAGACCTCTCGATTGGAGGAGTAGGGGAACTACCACTGATCTAGATGGGTTTTTACGTGATAGTTTGTTTTCAAACTTTATTTAACCTTGTTTTTTCTTTGTTAGCTTATTAAAAGCCGTAGCTTTTTCTTCCATTTTCTAGCTTATTTGTTAAGCAATTTCGTTTCCTTTTATTTTTTTAGGATAATATTAGACTTAGAGATTTTTCTAGCCTATTTTCATAATTTTCCCTTTATTTTATTATTTTCTAGGATTTATTTAATACCCGGTTTTTATTAATTCAATAAAAAATAGAAATAATAGTTTTAATTTTTAGGAAAAATAATTTTTAGTTTTTAAAATAATATTTTGAGGTTTACATCTAATTTGGGTTTTATAAACTTTAATTTTTAATTTTATATTATTTTAGGGTTTTTTATAAACTTTAAACATTTTTATAAAATTATTAAAAAGGTTTTAGGAGCTCTAATTTGTGTTTTTCTCTTAGTTAGAATATTTAGGATTTTTGAGAATTTTTTAGAATTTATTTGAAGACTTTTTATTTTTAGGAATATTTTAATATTATTTTATTAATTAAATTTCAAAATTTTTATTTTTATTTCTTTTTCATTTTTATTAGGTTCTTTATCATTAATTAGGACTATTTCCATTTTTAGAATATTTTTATAGCTTTTAGATTTATTTTTATAATTATTTTAAGTTTAATTAGGTTTTAATCATTTTAAATCATTTTTAGAGTTTTAAAAATAGTTTTAATAGCTTTTAATTTTTAGAAAATTACTTTTTAATCTTCTAATAATATAAGTTAAGTAATTATTCAATAAAATCATATTTTAGACATTTGAGTTAGTTATATTTAATTTTAGGGCTTTAATTAGCATTTAAAATTAAATATTTAATTAATAAAAGGTTTTAAAATATCTTTGTTGGATTTTTGTCTTTATTTATATTATTTTAGACTTGTTTTTAGTCTTTTTAATTATTGATTTTGTTTTTGGTCTTAGTATAAAATTTTTAATTTGGGTAGTTTTTCACGGCTTTATGTTTACGTCTTTTTCGTCGTAGTTTAATTTTAACGTATCCGTCTTTTCATCCTCTCATCCCCATTCTTCTCAATATTAATCTCAAATATTTACAAGTTAATTCACACACATATACCTCCTTGGGAAACGAACTTTCTCTCTTTTTAAGTGATTGGGTCATTAGTGTTGATTTTTCCTAAAATCATCACTCGATACTTACCGCTCATATACGTTCTCCTAAACAAGAGTCGTGTTTTAGACTACAATCAACGATATTCAAGTTTCGAACTTTCTTAAAATGTTTAAACAATTGAATTTCAACATCTCCTTCGCTGAGGCTCTCGCTCACATGCCTAAGTACGCAAAAATGTTCAAAGATCTTCTTAGCGACAAGGAGAAGCTTCTTGATATTGCTAACACCCAACTTAATGAGAATTGCTCTGTAGTGCTCTTAAGGAAATTGCCAACCAAGCTTGGTGATCCGGGTCGTTTCTTAATCCCTTGTAACTTCCCGGGAGTAGAGAATTTCATGGCCCTAGCCGATCTAGGTGCCAGTATTAACTTAATGCCTTTAAGTGTTTGGAAGCAATTATCTCTCCCTGAGCTAGTCCCCACCAAAATGACTTTGGAATTAGCTAACCGTACAGTTGCTTATCCAGTGGGGATAGCTGAAGACGTCTTTGTAGGAGTCGACAAATTCACTTTTCCTGCCGATTTCGTTGTCGTTGACTACGATATGGACCCTCGTGTGCCATTAATTGTTGGTCGTCCATTCTTGAGGACCGGTCGCACTCTCATCGATGTTGAAGCCGGTGAGCTTATCATGAGAGTGGGTGACGATAAAATCGTTTTCAACATGGGAAAGTTGTCTAAACAGCCTTATTCTAACGAGAGTGTTAATTGTATTGACGTTCTTGATGAGGCTTGTGAACAACAATTCAAAGATGCTTGCAAAAGTATTCCTACCTCTCTTCCCAATGTTGATACCGTTTCCTCTATTGATTCATCACTATCTCTATTTGGAGAAAGTGATTTCCTTTGGAAAGATTTTGAAGCCACCATGGGAGATGTGAACTTAGATAATGACGATTCTACCACCAATTGGGATGAAGATCTCCGCCTCATTGAGAACCTTCTTAAAGAAGACAATATTTCTCCACCATCTCCCACGGTTATTGCTATCGATGCCCCGACTTTGAAAACGCCTCCCATCGAAAATCCTCCGGATTTAGAACTTAAGGAGTTGCCGCCCCATCTCGAGTACGTGTTCCTTGAAGAAGATAAGAAGTCGCCCGTCATCATTGCGAAGGACTTGAAAGAAGAAGTGAAATCTCGCCTCATCGCCGTGCTTAAAGATCATAAGAAGGCAATTGCTTGGAAACTTTCCGATATCCGCGGAATTGATCCGAACTTTTGTACTCACAAGATTCTCATGGAAGATGACTTTAAACCCGCAATCTAGAGCCAAAGAAGGGTTAATCCTCGCATTCATGACGTCATCAAACAAGAGGTTATCAAACTTCTTGATGCCGGCTTGATTTACCCTATTTCGGATTCGCCGTGGGTAAGTCCCGTCCATTGTGTGCCCAAGAAGGGCGGAATAACCGTTGTTTCCAATGAACACAACGAGTTGATTCTCACTCGTCTCATTACTGGGCGGAGAGTTTGTATTGATTATCGCAAGCTCAATGATGCCACGAGAAAAGATCACTTTCCTCTTCCTTTCATGGATCAAATGCTCGAGCGTCTAGCTGGTAATGACTATTACTGCTTCTTAGAAGGTTTCTCCGTGTATTTTCAAATCGATCCCAAGGACCAAGAAAAGACCACATCACTTGTCCCTACGGAACATTTGCTTACAAACGCATGCCTTTTGGTTTATGTAATGCTCCTGGGACATTCCAAAGGTGTATGATGGCTATCTTCCATGACATGGTGGAAGACACTATGGAAGTATTCATGGATGATTTCTCGGTTTATGGCGATTCTTTCTCCGCTTTCCTTGCCAATTTAGAACGAATGTTTAAGCGGTGTGAAGACACTCGCCTTGTTCTTAATTGGGAAAATGCCATTTCATGGTAAAAGAGGGCATCGTGCTAGGACACAAGATCTCCAAAGCCGGTCTTGAAGTAGACCGTGCTAAAGTCGATGTTATCGCTAAGTTGCCTCCACTTTCAACCGTGAAGGGTGTGAGAAGTTTCCTTGGTCATGCGGGCTTCTACCGTCGATTCATCAAAGATTTTTCTCAAATCGCTCGCCCGATGACCCACCTCTTGGAAAAAGACACTCCTTTTATCTTTTCCAAAGATTGTATTGAAGCCTTCAACTCGCTTAAGGATAAGCTAACTAAGGCACCCGTCTTGGTTACCCCTAATTGGGAGCTGCCTTTCGAATTGAGGTGCGATGCTAGTGACTTTGCTATTGGAGCGGTTCTGGGCCAAAGAGTGAACAAACACTTCCAACCAATCCATTACGCTAGCAAGACAATGACTGGGGCTCAATTGCATTATACGATAACCGAAAAAGAGCTTTTAGCTGTTGTCTATGCTTTTGAAAAGTTCCGCCCCTATCTTGTCCTTTCCACCACAATCGTTTACACCGATCATTCCGTGTTGAAGTACTTGTTGACTAAGCAAGATTCTAAACCAAGACTTCTTCGCTGGGTTTTTCTACTCCAAGAATTTAAAATCGAAATTCGCGATAAAAAAGGAGCTTAAAACCTAGCCGCGGATCATCTCAGTAGACTTGAGGATCCTTACCAAGGGGATCATCCGAACAAAGAAATCAATGATTCTTTTCCGTTGGAGACCTTAATGTCTATCAACTCGACTGCTGATGAAACCCCGTGGTTTGCGGACATTGCAAACTACTTGATGGGTGGAATTCTCGTTGACGGGTTAACATCCCAAAAAAAGAAGAAGTTCTTGAACGACATTAAGACTTACTTTTGGGATGACCCGTATCTATTCAAGCAATGTGCTGACTTGATTATTCGCCGATGTGTTGATGGACCGGCAGCTTTAGAAATCCTTGACGCTTGCCACAAAGGACCCACCGGTGGTCACTTTGGTCCCAACTACACCGCCAAAAAAGTGTTTGAATCGGGATTTTATTGGCCAACCATTTACCGTGATGCTCACGAGATGGTTAACGATGTGATGCTTGCCAAAAACAAGGCAAGATCACACATAAAGACGAGATGCCTCAAAATTTCATACAAGAATGTGAAATCTTTGATGTTTGGGGTATCGACTTTATGGGGCCATTCCCTTCATCTAAAGGAAACAAATACATCCTTGTAGCCGTTGACTACGTTTCAAAGTAAGTTGAAGCCAAAGCTTTACCTACTAATGACGCAAGGGTGGTTTGTAACTTTTTGAAATCGTTGTTCGCTAGATTCGGTGTGCCTCGTGCCATTATTAGTGATCGTGGGACTCATTTTTGCAATGACCAATTTGCTAGAGTCATGGCTAAGTATTGTGTAAATCATCGTCTTTCCACCGCTTACCACCCACAAACTAATGGCCAGGCTGAAATATCCAACCGAGGATTAAAGCGAATTCTCGAAAAAACCGTGGAAGAGCATCGTGCCTCATGGGCTGATAAACTTGATGATTCTTTGTGGGCTTTTCGTACCGCTTACAAGACTCCGATTGGTTATACACCATATCGTCTCGTGTACGGAAAAGCATGCCACCTCCCCATTGAGTTGGAGCACAAGGCTTACTGGGCCTTGAAGTGGACTAATTTTGATATCAACAAAGCCAGTGACCTACGCAAGATCCAACTCAATGAGCTGAATGAACTCCGGAATGAGGCTTATGAAAATTCTTTGATCTATAAGGAAAAGACTAAGCTCATTCACGACTCTAAGATTAAGAACCGAGAGTTCCAAGTTGGAGACAAAGTTTTACTCTTTAACTCTCAGTTGAAAATCTTTTCGGGCAAGCTAAAATCTCGTTGGTCCGGCCCATTCACCATTGCCTAAATTTTTCCATATGGTACTCTCGAGCTCGCTCAACCTAATGGACCTAATTTTAAGGTGAATGGCCAACGAGTGAAGTTGTACTTTGGTGAGGACATCTCTCATGAGATGATTCCATCCCTCACCACGTTCCCCATGAACTATGTTTGGGTCGAGTCAGGCTCGTGACTCGGTTATCAAAAACAAGCGCTCCTCGGGAGGCAGCCCGAGTATCTATCCTTTTCCGTTTTAACCTCCTAAGTGTAGGGGGACCTATTTAGGTGTTTGTATTTGTGTGGTGATGTGATTACAGGGATGAATGCACTTTTGGAACCTTTGAAGAACCGTGCTCCCGTGTTATCCGAAATCCGGTTCTATCTCTCAACTATCGTGATTCAATTTTCTTCATACTCACATTTGAAATTGATCACTTTAGTCGTCTCTTCCTTAGCTTGATTTAACCAACGTGCACAATGTCATAAGTGTAGGGGAGACTTTTCCCACATGCTTAAACATTGAGGACAATGTTTATCTTAAGTGTAGGGGGACTTCTATCGAAGTTTTAAGTGGACTTTTCCATGAAAATGCCTTCATTTAACCGGAAAATCATCTTTTTCAACATTTTTCAAATTTTTTATTAACTTTGGCCATTTAGTCGTAATTTTTAAATTTTTATCGTTGCTTTCATATGTATATATCCCGCAATAAAGTCAAAAATATTAATAAAGTGGTGTAGCTAGTTTAGAAGTCTTTGACATATTAGGCCCGTTGCGATTATTTTGACTCAACCCGAATAGACTTATTTAAGTTTTTTCTAGCTAGTATCCTTAACCATGTAGACCTTAATTGGTTTATTAGGCTAAGCATCCACGAGTCTCATTACTTGAGATTTTAAATTGTGGAGGACGAGAAATGATAGAGTCAATTATAAGTCGGTATTCTTGCACAAGCTCACTTGGTGTAATTATTTGCCTATTCTCCCATCACTTGCTAATAATTTATCTGCAATAAGTAAGGTCGTATGATTTGAAAAGTTACTTAGCTTCTAGCCCAAGATCGTTTAAAAGTTGCTCGGTAATGATAAGAGTTCATAGCCAAGGCATAACTTATGAAGCGGGGCGCGAGATTGGCGAGTCCGAAAAGGCCCTAACAAGGCATGAGGATTCAATTTTATTGTTGAAGATCCAAAGTGATGTGAAAAGCATTATTCCCAAAATCAATATGAAGGATCAGGACTCACGACGAAAAGCAATCAACTCCCATAAAGATCATGGAGAAGTCTATCCGAAAAGACCTTAACAAGGTATGAGGATAAATAGATCCAAGTCCAAAAAGGAGGCGGATCGTTGTATCTCAAAATCCCAATTAGAGATTGAAGAAATAATCATGAATTCGTGGTCAACAAAGTTGGAGTACCCCTCAAAAGTCTCCAAGTGAAGAAACTCTATTAACGATGAGAAGACCATTATCTCAAGCACGTCTCTCAAGATATGAAGTATGAAGTACATGCCAAATATCGGCCCGAGAAAGGTCTCAAATCGTGAACCGAGTTATGCCAAGATATGAACTTTTTGATATCCCGAGAAGCAGTTTTAAGAGATTTTGTCCTTTAGCTAACTATTGATCAAATCGTCCTACTTTGCTTTCAGCCTAAATAAACTATCGAAATAAGTCCAAAAATGCATCTTCATGATCATTCTAAGACAAAAATAAAATATAAGAGATACACCTAGGAATAAGGGAGTTTAAGCATATAATTAAGCCATGTGTGTAAGTGTTTGATTTGCTAACTTATAATAACAATGATCTCGTTTTTAAGCTTAGTTTGGGGAACGTGAAACTTGAGGGTGATAAAGCTTCGTAGCACCAAAAGCCCTAATGTAAGTCCTTGGTCTCTTTGCAAGTTATTTCCATCCTTTTGTTTACTTTAAATTTTAATTTCTCGTAGTACTTTAATTTTTGTTTAGTAGTATGTTAATAAGGCCAAGGTTGATTGATTATGAGAAAAGTGTAAATTTGCTTTGTTAATAAGCATTGCATGAGGGCATGGTAATGGTTAAGTGTAGGGGATTTGATAGGTGTGAAAACGCCCATCCTTTTACCACTTATTTCTGGCTAAAACATGACCAAAACACGTATTTAATATCATTTTTTGGAATTATGCGTGGTTTTTATGTTTATTGTGCTTTCAGAGTCAACCGGATGAATATTGAAGAAAACATGGGATTGCACGGGTTTTATCGAAGAAAAAGATTCAAGACGAAGTCTATTGTCCAAGAGATGCAAAAGATTCGAAGTCATTGTGCCTATTTGAAGATTTATCGAAGAATAGAGCCAAAGATGGAAGATTCATATATGTCGAAGAACTCGAGTCTATTAAACAAAAGATCATAAGACGAGTTGGAATTATTCACCGACACTTCTCAAAATCCAAAGTCGGAAACGTTTATTTAAAAGAAACGTAAAGACTAAAGAAGAAAGAAGAAAAGAAGCCCAAAACCAAGCCCATTCACAAAGCCCACAAGAGACACCTATATAAAGGATTCCACTTCACAATTGGAGGGGGGAGTGAGTTAGTTTTTAGTTTTTCATTCTCTCTAGTTTTAGAGAGAGAAAGTTCTCAACTTTCTCTCACTAGTTTTCATCTTTCTCTCTTTCAAGATCAAACCTTTGTATTGTTTTTCACTAATCAAGTTTAATTTCATGCTTTTAATCTTTAATCTTATTCTACCTTTCTTTGATTACCTAAATCCTTGATCCGATTGTTTCATTTCATACGGTTTGGATTATTGGATGAATTCGTGATCGAAGTTGAATCTTTCTTGTTTCTTCTCAAACTCATTCACGTATAAGCTATAAGCTCTTGATGCTTATAGGCTTATTTCTTGTTTGAGCCTATTTGTTTTCGGATTTCATCAAGATTTTAGTCATTCAAAAGTTTCGTGTATCAAGTTTATGATTTTATGTTTTTGAAAGTTGTCGAATTTAAGTTTTTTAAGTTGTTCTAGTTTTAGATTAGTTAGCTTATGGATTTTGCTTATTGAAACTTTAAGTTGCCACCAATTTCGGAACAACATTGCTCCCATCGCAATCCAAGGGTTTTTACACATTCCGACGGGTTCTCTGGTTTAGATCGCAATAACCCTTAAGGGTTTTACTTTGCGATCGGTTGGCAATTCCCCCTTATTCCGATCTGGATTGCGATCGCTTATTGCGATCGCACATTCCGACGGGACTAAGGTCCTTTTTAAGTCGAAACTCTGCCCATTTTTAGTTTACATCATTCCGATATGACATTGCGACAAAGGGTCTTTAGATATTCCGATCTAACTTTCCGATCTAGACATCATTCCGATAGCTTGATTTTAATTATTCCGATGGTAACTTACATGAACATTCCGATGGACCTTCACTTGAAATATTCCGTTGGACCATTTAATTGTATTCCGATGGTCATGATTTTGGTATTCCGACAGCTTTGCATTTTTTATATTCCGATGAACTAAGTTTCAAAGTTTTATGAAGTTTTAAGTGTTAGTTTAATTAAGTTTTCAAAGTATTTTTCTAATCCTTTCTTTACGTTTTCAAGCTTTTATTTTTAACTCGTCAATTTAGTTTAATCTTTCAAAGCTTGTAATTTACTCAACGCCACTTACATTTATTTGCTATTAGTTTAAAATAGGTAAACAAACCAACACCCTTTTTAGTAACCAAGAACAAATCATTCCACTTTGAACCGTGATCAATTCGAGGAGATTCCGAGAACTAAATCTAGAACCCATAGCAAAAAAATCTTTGTATCAGTTTCACCAAAGAACAACTGAGTCGCATATTTAAACCAGATCAATTCGATTAGACCAACACAACGAACTTAATTTTCTTACTAGGTAAAATCTAGTTATCAAATGGTGCCGCTGCCGGCTCTTTTCGTGAAGATTAACGGTTTTCTGTGAGAGACGCGTTGCTTTTTGGGATCCGTTCACTTGTGAGCGTTATTTTCTTACTTAAAAAAATTCAAATAACCATAAAAATTAAAAATTGATAAAAATCCATAAAAATTAAAAATTTCAAAAAACCAAAAAGATTTTATTTTTATTTTGTATATATATTCTCTTTGTGTTTGGTATTGTTTTCTTTTGCCTTTGTAGGTGTATGCGTACTAGATCTTCTAATTATCAAGAGCCCGAGACTCGAGAAGATTTAAGTATGGTAGGTGTTAACAACAACAATAATCCACCGCACCTCAATAATAACAACAATGTTCTTCCACAGCCCGATCTTCGGACAATGGAGGAGCTTTGTCAACCTACCATGTTTGGACGAGGAGGACCGATTGCGCCGATGCAAATCACGGCTCCGGAGTTTTCGTTGAAGCACCACATGATTCAGCAAGTGCAAACAAATCCTTTTCGAGGAATGCCTGATGATGATGCCAACAAACACCTTGACAAGTTCATTACAATCACTCAAAGCATGAAGTTGCCCGGTGCCACAATGGATGTTCTTCGCCTACAACTCTTCCCACATACTTTACCACATCACGCCGATAAATGGTTTGATCGTCTCCCGAAGAATTCAATTCATACTTGGGATGACATGACTCAACGCTTTTTGTCGCGCTAATTTCCACCATCCATGGTCACGAGCCTTCGCAATCAAATCATCGGTTTCATGCAAGATCCCGATGAATCTCTTTTTGATGCTTGGGAAAGATATAATGTCTTGATCGATCGTTGTCCAAACCACAACATGCTTCTGGTCACATTGATTGATACTTTCTACAACGGTTTGACTTTTCGTGATCGTGATACGATTAATGCAGCCGTCGGTGGCACATTTATGAAAAGGAGACCCGAGGAGTGTAGAGAGCTTATTGAGAACATGACTACTCATCACAAAGTTGGGATTCCTCCGCTTCTTCAAGGAACAATCCGAGAGTCAATGTTTCTTCTACTTTAGCAAACCCCGACATGACCGAATTCACCCTCATGATGACTAAGATGAACAAAAGTATCTTGCTTCTCGCTTCAAACCAACAACAACAAGTTAAAGCGGTTGAACCTTCTTGTGAAACATGCGGTGGTCCACACTCATACACCGATTGTCCTTCGACTCAAGTAAATCCGGAAAATGTGTATGCAGCTTATGGTAATTATTCACCGGAAAATTACCAAGCTCGACCTCAAGGGGATAGAAATTTGCCGAGTTACCGGTCCAACAACTACCTTTCACCCAATTTTTCTCCTCAAAACCAAAATCCCGCCAACAACTACAATAGAAGCAACCAAATCCTACCAAGAGCTTCTAATCCTTATCACCCACCCACCCAACAAGCCCCACCCATTAACCCCGATGTTGAAGCTTTGATGAGAACCCAAGGTGAGCAAATCAAGAACCTGCAGAGCCAAATCATCAATTTGAAAGGGGATATCACCAAGAAAGGAAATGACATAAGATCCGAGCTTCGAGATAATATCCAATCATCCTTTAGCACTCAAACGAATGATATAAAGAATATGCTGGCTAGTTTCTTGCCCACAGCTCAACCTTCTTCTTCGAGTTCTCTACGTTCAAACACCGTCACCAATCTGCGAGCGAATGTGAGTGCTATTACTACCCGTAGTGGAGTCACAATCGTAGGACCACCGATCCCGCCCCCATCATCTACACCTCCTCCACCACCATTTATCCCTACTCCTCCTACACCTAGTATTAGAACACCATTACCGTCTCTGCCTCGTCATGACGATGTATCTAGGAAGGACCCTTCAACATCTCAACCTTTATCTACTACACCTGCACCTTCACCACCCAAACCCAATATTCCTTATCCATCTCGTATAGGCAAGACCAAAATGCACAGAAAGGATGACGTTCAAGTGTCAAATTATTTGAAGATGATCTCTCAAATGAATTTCAACATTAGCCTTATTGAAGCACTTGTCCACATGCCGAAATTTGTGAAAGCATTCAAGGAATTGCTGAACAAGAAGGAGAAGTTGATTGAGCTCGCCAACACACGCTTAAATGAAAACTGTTCTGCAGTTATTTTTAAAGAACTTCTGGAAAAGCTTGGAGATCCCGGTCGTTTTGTGTTGCCTTGCCTTTTTAACAAAACTGAAGAATTTACTACCCTTGCTGATCTCGGGGCCAGTATTAATCTTATGCCTTTGAGTGTTTGGAAAACACTATCATTACCCGACCTTACTCCAACAAAGATGACTCTGGAACTTGCAAATCGCACTCTCGCTTACCCCGTTGGTATTGCCGAAGATGTGTTCATTAAAGTTGGCACATTTACTTTCCCGGCCGACTTTGTAGTTGTTGATTATGAAATGGACCCTCGTATTCCTTTAATACTTGGTCGGCCATTCTTAAGAACCGGACGAGCTCTAGTTGATGTTGCGGAAGGTGAGTTAATCTTAAGAGTCGGGGATGATGCACAAGTGTTTAAAATGGGTAAGCTTACAAGCAAATCCTATGGACGAGAATCTACGAATATAATTAATGTGCTTGATGATTTTGTCGTCTACAACAATCCTCTATTCGATTCGTGCATTGATAATCCACTTTTTCAAGATGATGTGGATGATTCTCTCTCCAATTTGGAACCTTCTCCCATTTATGATTCTCCACCGATCTTTGATGCTTATGATGATTCTAGCTCAGATTCGGATGATTATGATGACCTTACTTCCGAGTATCCCGACATGCCTATTTTCGATGATTTTGATGAGGCCGATACTCTTTCGAGTGATTCTTCACATGATGAAGATCCTCCAACATCACTTGATCCTACTTTGGATGATTACTCATTTGAGGAAGACTTCTCTGCATTTCTCAATACTTACTTCCCTCATGAGAGTGATGCACCTCCTTTAGATTTTGAAGATTATCGTCTTGATCCTACTTTGGATTTGAAGAAAATCCTTTCAAAGGAGAAGCAACCGATCGACACCAACATCCGCAGCACATATGATTTAATACCTCTTTGTCCACCTTCCGAGGACGAGGTTGTGCATCTTCTTCGCGGATCTTCTTCACACTCTGCTGAGCCTGAGTGCTATTTTCCCTTAAAGGAAAAGGTGTTCGACCCCGATATTGATATTCTTCAGCCATCTCAGTATCCACCTGATGAAATAAATGGAAAAATCTTTGGAACTATTGAAGACATGCTTGTACCTCACCATACTTGCTCCCACCGTGCTCCATCGCTGCTTAAAGGAACCTTGCCTATTCTTCTTTGGCTTTCCTTGTTCGCCTTAAGCTTATGCTATTTGATGGACGAAAACTATGTCTTTGATCCCGGTGGATGTGTTTCATGCTTCTTCCTATGGTAATCGAGGTCGAGTCAGGCTCACTACTCGGTTAACAAAAATCAAGTGCTTCTTGGGAGGCAACCCATGTATCTATCTTTTCGCTTTCTTTATCCTAAGTGTAGGGGAGACTCGTTGGTGTTTGCTATTTCCTTTCCTCTCTTAATCAGGGATTCGCGCGCTCAATGATCCACTCTTGATGATTCTTGATGACCCGTGATTTTGTGCTTCCTTCTTCCCGGTTCTATCCTAAACTCTTTTCGATTCACTATTTTATATTTTCTCAATATTAAAATAGGAATCTCGTTAGTTGTCTTCTCCTTAGCAAGATTTAAACAAAGTGCACAATATTCTAAGTGTAGGGGAGTTTACTCCCACATGATTAAACATTGAGGACAATGTTTATCTCAAGTGTAGGGGGGACTTCTATCAAAGTTAAGTGGCCTTTTCCTTGTATTTGTCCTCATTTTAACCGGAAAATCAAATTTTCGAAATTTTTCAAAATTTTTGATCTATTTTGGCCTATTAGTTTTATCTTTGTATAGTTATTTTCTTTCTTTGTTAGAATAAATTTTTAATAAAGTGGTTTTAATTTTCAAACGTTGTGAATCTTTTGACTCAACCCGAGTTTACTCTAGCTAGTATCCTTAACGTGTTTAAGTCATGTTTTGCTAGGCTTTTATATAGGGAGCTATAAAACGCGTAAGTCTTAACTCTCACGGGTTAAGAACAAGAACTTTTCGCAAGTTCCTATAATTGATCCTAGAGAGTCGTTTAATAAGGGAACTTTAAAATGCGATTTCTAAACTTGAAAGAGTCTAAGAATTCGCAAGATCCTATAGGCGACTCGAAAACCCAAAACTTTGATTTAATAGGCTAAGCATCCACGAGTCTCATTCCTTGAGATTTTAAATTGTGGAGAACGAGAGATGATAGATCCAATTATAAGTTTGGTATTCTTTCGTGAATTTATTTGAGTTAATTATAAGCCTATTCTCCCATCGCTTGCTAATAAATTTATCTGCAATAAACAAGGTTGTACGATTTGAAAAGTTACTTAGCTTCTAGCCCAAGATCGTTTAAAAGTTGCTCGGTATGGATTAGAGTTCATAGCCAAGGCATAACTTATTGAATCAGGATGCGAAGATTGGCGAGTCCAAAAAGGCCCTAACAAGGCATGAGGGCTATATTTTGTTTCTAAAGATCCCAAGTGATGTGAAGAATCATTTATCGAAAATCAATATGAAGGATCGTGACACACGACGAAAAGAAAAAAAACTCCCCAAAAGTCATGGAGAATTCTATCCGAAAAGATCCTAACAAGGTATGAGGATAAATAAAGCCAAGTCCAAGAAGGAGGCGGATCGTTGTATATCAAAGTCCAAAATAAAGATTGGAGAAAAATGAAGAAGTCGTGGTCCAAGTATGAATCTCTCAAAACTTCAAGTGAAGAATTCCTATATGAAGAGAAGGCCATTATTTCATGAACGTCTCTCAAGGTTTGAAGTATGAAGTCGCTGCCAAATATCGGTCCGAGAAAGGTCTCAAATCGCGAAGCGAGTTATGCCAAGATATGAACTTTATGAGGTCCCGAGAAGCAGTTTTAAAAGATTTTTTCCTTTAGCTAACTATTGATTAAATCGTTCACTTTATTTTTGGAATAAATAACTATCGAAATAAGTCAACAATGCATCCTCGTGATCATTTAAGACAATAATAAAATATAAGAGATACACCTAGGAATAAGGGAGTATAAGTGAATAATTGGCCCACATGAGTTTGTGTTAGTTTGCTAACTTATAATAACAATAATCTTGTTTTTAAGCTTAGTTTGGAGAAAGTGAAAACTTGAGGATGATGATCGTTCATGACATTTTCAAAAGCCTAAGGTATGTTTTTGATTTCTTTACTTTGAATGTTTATAGTTTTCTATCTCTTTAATAAAGGCCAATGTGGATTGATTATGATGAAAAATGTAAACGTGCTTTGTAACTATTGCATTGCATGAGGACATTGTAATGGTCAAGTGTAGGGGATTTGATAGGTGTGTAAACACCCATCCTTTTTACCACTTAATTACAATAATAACCGAGCCAAAACATGTATTTTATGTCTTTTATGTCGAAATTATGCGTGGTTTGTGTTTTTGTTGTGATTTAGGACGAAAAGGTGAAAAGTGGAGAAAACACGGGCATTCACGGGCTTTTATTGAAGAAAAAGATGAAAGACGAAGTCAAGAAGTCAAGAGTGCAAAAAGAACGAAAGTCCAAGACCAATTCTGAAGATTTATCAAAGAAAAAGTCAAAAGACGGAAGTTTACTAAAGCCGAATAACTCGAGTCTTATTTATGAAGAAAATTCAAGACGAGTTTAGAGAAATCCCAAGACAAAGTCCAAGCATTAAGAAGATTAACAAAAGATTAAAGGCTTAAGGACTTGATCATGCAATTAAGAAGAAATGAAGGAGGGGAGGAAGCTTCCTAAGCACTCCCTAATCCTCCCCTATATATAGATTAGACTAGATTAACATTTTTCTTTGTTGGCTAATAGTGACAATTAGTTCTTCCATTTTACTTTCCTTGTCATTTAATTACATGTCATTTACCTTAATTGTCTTGCACCTTAATTACATTTAATTTCAAGTAAGTTTCTCTTTTAATTCTTGTCAATCTTTACTTTTTCTTATTAATCTCCTATCTACCTTTCTTTATTTGATCTTAATCTTCATGCTTTATGGTTTATGTTCTTGTTCTTGATTTTTGTTGATTTATTTAAGTGGGTTTTGATTATTTTGGTTAGTTTTGTTAGTTTTGTTGATTTGGATTGTTTGTTTATGTTTAGTAGATGTTTTGTGATTAGTTTGATTTAATCTTGTGGTTGATTTAGATTGGATTTGTTTAGATTCGTGTGTACCTGTGTTTCCTTGTTCTTTGGTTTGTTGTTGTTACTGATCTTTTCCCAGGTAAAGTTCCGGATCAAGACAAAGTATTCCGGATCAACACCTTCATTCGGAACATAGAAAGTTCCGAATCAAGGCTTGTTCATTCGGAACTTCTTCCGAACCAGTAGAAGTTCCGAACCAAGAAAGTTCCGAACCAGGGAGTTTAATTCGGAAGATTTCATTATTCCTGATCACACTTTCATTCGGAACATTCAAAGTTCCGAATCAAGCTAGTTCATTCGGAAGTATTTCGAACCAGTGGAAGAGGTGTTTTATTCGGAACATTCAAAAGTTCCGAATCAGCAAGTTCCAAACCAAGGGTATCGTTCAAGAAGTTCCGAATCAGCAAAAGTTCAGAACGAAGGATTTATTCCGGATAAGTGACATATTCCGAATAGAAAATTTGTTCCGGATCAAGGATTTTGGTAATATTCCGAGCGAAGAAGAATCATTCCGAACGAAGGTGACATTCCGGATGAGTGATTGTTCCGAACGAAGTATTATTCCGAATGAGCTGTTTTCAGGTTCTTTTTAGTTTTTGTTTTTAATTTTCAAGCTTTACTTTTCTCGCCTTTTCCTTAGTCGCACTTTAAGTTTAATTGCCTTAGATTTATTTTTGCTTTGCCTTAGCTTAAGTTTTAGTTGCGTTTTAAGTTTGCCTTAGTTAGATTTAAGTTTGCATTATTTACTTTTAATTGCCCTTTTAATTTCTCGTCACGTTTTTAAATACTCGCCCTTTATTTTAAATTAGAGTTAGATTTACTTTAAAGTCATTTTACTTTAATTGTTTTGCACTTTTAAATACTATAACGACACAACTATTTGTTTCACCAAAGAACGACTGAGTCGCATAGTTAAACCAGATCAATTCGATTAGACCAACACAACGAACTTAATTTTCTTACTAGGTAAAATCTAGTTATCACCTTCCTTAGCTCGATTTTAAACAACGTACTCAATGTCCTAAGTGTAGGGGAGTTTATTCTCCCACATGCTTAAACATTGAGGACAATGTTTATATTAAGTGTAGGGGGGACTTCTATCGAATTTTAGTGGGCTTTTCCATGAATTTGACCCCATTTAACCGGAAAATTCTAAAAATTTTCAACGTTTTTCAAAATTTTGATCTATTTTGGCCTAGTAGTATTTTCATTTATTTTCTTTCCTTTTGTCATCACATCGTATTTTCTATTTCAAGAATAAAATAAAAAATAAATAATGAATAAAATGGTTTTAACAAGTTTAGATATCTTTGATATATTAGGCCCGTCGTGAATATTTTGAATCAACCCGAGTTTATTTATCCAAGTTTACTCTAGCTAGTATCCTTAACCATATGGACCTTATTTGGTTTTGTTAGGCTAAGCATCCACGAGTCTCATTCCTTGAGATTTTAAATTTTGGAGAACGAGAGATGATAGAGTTGATAATAAGTTTAAGGGTTACTTCTTCCTTATATGAGTTTTTGTGGCTCTTTCTTCCCGCTTGTACATTTAATTGCTTAATAAATGAGGATCTTTGCGGTGTCGATTCGATATCTTAACTCTTAGCCAAATCTTTAATCTCCTTGTAATTAAAGCATGAACACATTGAGGGTGCCAGCGTTGTGGACTTCCGACTAAGGTGGCTCATAACCACTAAGTAGGAGGTATTCAGACCATGGGACCTCGGAATTTGGCCTACTATACATATCATAAATAAAGAAAGAATAAGATTAAAACATGACCTCAAGGAGCCTTACGGTGTGGGGCATGTAGCACGAACCTTGTCATTAGAGCCTTAGGGTGTATGGCATGGTAAGTGTTGAATAAAAATTGATAAAAAATCAATTCCCTCATTTATCGTTCAAGTAGCCTTAGGGTGTGGACAATAGATGAGGAGCATTTTTACACCCTAAAGAGCCTAAGGGTATATGATGTGAACTTGCTAAACTCCACATAAAGCCTACATGACTTTGGAGGAATAATTAATAAGTAGTACTATTGGCCAAATTTTGGGTCCGGAAATTTATTCCCCAAATCGTGTTAAATCATCCTTGATGTGGGCTTACTTTAGTGACAACGTTTTTGAGGACGAGGTTAGGTTTTGAGTGTCGGGTTTGCACCGTTTGGCCTTCATTTTTGGGATAATAATTATCAAATAAGTCAAATGAGCCTACGGGTGAATGACAATCAATAAAATCTAGAGATACAACGTAGGAATTGGAGAAAGAGTATTACACAGTTGTCTTCTATAAATGGTTTTAACTTAAGGACTTATGGTAAACAATGATCTCGTTTTTAAGCTTGGTATGGGGAACGTGAAACTTGAGGGTGATTAATATTCCTGACACCAAAGCCCTAATCTAAGTCTTAGATTTCTTTACGAGTTTCATCCATCAAATAATTTCAAGTTAATAAATTGTTATAACTTTTGTTTCCTTCAAAGTTTTTATCTTTTCGTCGTAGTAATAATAGTATATCTTAATAAAGGCCATAATGGGTTAATTATGAGAAAAATGTAACTTTATTCTTTAAAATAATGCATTGCATGGGGTCATTGCAATGGTCAAGTGTAGGGGATTTAATAAGTGTGTAAACACTTATCCTTTTGCCACTAAAATCAAGGAAAAACAAGACCTAATCATGTGTTTAATATCGTAAAAGTTGGAATTACGCGTGGTTTTGTGTTTTTGTGTTAAATAGGTACAAAAGATCAAAAGGAAAGAAAACACGGGATTAAACGGTCAAATAATGAAGAAAAGTCCAAGAAAGAGACGAAGACAAAGCCAAAGACCAAAAGTGTGCCCAAGTTCACGAAAACCGGCTAAACCGACACGAGTTTGAAGAAAATGAACAAGAAAGCCGAAATCGAGCCCGTTTTTAGCGGATTTAATATTTATGGAGTTAAACGGGATTGTGGGACCCATATTTGGATTAATGGGCCCAAAAGCCCATTAACATAAGCTAATGAAACCATTTTTCACCTAAAGCCCAACAAAAGCCCATTACAATTAATGGACGGATGAATAAGAGGATTTTTGGGCTCATAGCCCATTTACAAATCAATAAACAAAACAAAATGGTCAGATTGGGCCAAAAGCCCAAATGGTTTAAAAAAATTAGACGGTGGAAGTGAAGTTTATTCACTTTGTAAAAAGCTGGTCAAACTCACCAAACGTGTAACTCTTGGTCAACCCTAATAAACAACTCACTCCACACACACGTTTTATAAATAAACTTTACCCTACCTACCCCATATGTTATGATACAAACAATGCAAATCCCTCATTCACCAAACTCTCTCCTCCCCAAATGAAATACGCAGTCACCCCATAGTTTTCCCCAAACCCTAATTTACCATCACAAAAATTACCCACTAAAATTGGGGGTAATCACTTATTCGTGTGATTCACACGAATACCAAATAAATCCCCATAAGAATCGGAGCAATCAGTACTGGTGGTCCTCATCTCCATCATCCAACGTGGCACATCCCCTTTTTGTGATTGGTTATCACCACATCACCACAATCACTTCACCAATCATGTATTGCCACCTCAGCCTAAACAAACACAAAAAACACACCCCTATCCAGGCTGGCGATCCATGTGCCCTTGAGTTCTTTTCAGCCGTTGATCAAGTGCAAGAAAATAGAGAGAAGAAAGATGCGGCCAAGATTAAAGAATGAGAGCACCAATCTTCATGAAGAAGTTAGGGTTTCCCTATAAAACCCACCCCACATCTTGTAATTGATATATTCCATTTTTCTTTATTTTTACTGTCTTTTTTATTAATGAGGAGTAGGATTAATTTAGTTTTAATTTTATGCAAATTAGATGATAGGGTAATTGTAATTTCAGTTTTCCAAGTATTGTAATCAAGATTTTTGGTTATTAATAAAATTGTTATTTCAGTTTAATTAAATCTCGTTTTGCATCTCTTTAAAGTCTCTTGTTATTGAAATATTCAATCTGTTTCTTTTTTTATCATTATTAGTATTATCAGTTTTTTTATTATAATCATAAAAAAAAGTAAGAAAAGAAGGAATGAAAAGAACATCCCACTGGAAGTTTGATGAAAACTTGGTTCGAAGATTGACTCCGGTTCGGTACTGTTCATGATTCGGGTTGGTGTTGATTTTTGATGATGACGAAGGAGGAGTTGTTTCGGTTTGGGTTCAAAGACGGCTCAGCGCCGCTCTTCGTCGCAAAGGTTTCGTCACAAGGTTCTCAATCACTTTTATTTTACAAGTGTTATTTTTAGTTTGCCTGATTTGATTTAAATTGGTTTTACTGTTTTTAATCTGTTTAAATGAATCGATTGCTAGATCCGTTTGGTTTGTTTAGTTCTGATATGTTTAAGTTTGGTTTGTTTCTGCTTTTTCATAGGAGTATGTTTGGATTGGTTTAGTTGTAATAATTTTTATCTGCTTATTCTTTATCTGTATTCGAATTTGTTTTTATCAGCTTATTACTTCTTGATTTGATTCTGCTTATTCTTTGTTTTGTTTGCCTTTGGTTTTGTGTATTTGTTTATTTTTAGTATAAGGTCTTATTATCTTATTGCTTATTTCAGTCAGCTTATTTTAGTCTTAGAATCGGTTTGCTTATAATCTGATTTTCCTATCTGCGTTTACTTTACTTTGTCTGGTTTTGGTTATTGTTCATAGCTTATTTCGGTTTCTTATTTTATTCCTTTGATTTGCTTATTGTTCTTTTGAGTATAAGTTTATTTGGGTTTCCTATTTTCTTATTTGTTTTATTTTGAGTTGCTGATAATACTGCTTAAAAGTAGATTCATTTAATCTGCTTGTTACTCTTATTTCCAAAATATTCCAAAAATTCCGAAAAAAATAATAATTGCAAAAACGTCTGTCAGGGGACTCGAACCCCTGACCTCACGCTTAGCAACCCAAAGCTTCTACCATTTGTTCTAGTACTCTATTTATGTTTAGTTTCGATTCAAGTAATTAATATAGGTTAATTTCTCTCGCAGTTTATTTAAATTAGTTTAATACAAGTTTTTTTTTGTTTTATTAATTTTAAGTAAAAGTTTTATATTAATTTTCTTTAATTACTTTTTGAAATTTAAGTTGTTTTTTAAATTTTGGTTTTAAAAATTAATTTAGTTTTAAAATAGATTTTGTTTAAATTGCCAAGTAGTTTTTTAAATAGTTTAAAATTAGTTTAATAAATTTAAAATTAGATTTGTTTTAATCATTTTAATTAGTTTTAAAATTTAAATAGGTTTTAGTTAATTAAATTATATTTAATTTCAAAATAGTTCAAATAGTGTTTTATTATATAGTCTTTTAGTTTAAAAATACCAAAAATATTCGTTTCACCAAGAACAAATAAGTTTTACGTTTAATCGGAAATCAATTTCGAGCGAGTCGAGGAAAAACGAACATTAATTGCTAAATTGATTGAAAAATCACTACATTAAGCATCATCAAATTCCAAAGGAGGAGAATCACTCTCATTTGGGAAGTAAGTGTTGAGAAAAGTAGCAAAATCTTCCTCAAATGAGTAGTCATCCAAAATAGGATAAAGCATTGTTGGTGGAGGATCTTCATCAAAAGTAGGAGTAAGGTCATCATGACAAGAATCACTCGAGAGAGTATCAACATCATCCAAATCATCATAAGTTGGCATGTCTGGATACTCTGAAACAAAATTATCATAATCATCCCCATCGGAACTAGAATCATCATCATAAGCATCATAAATTGGAGGAGACTCATGAATTAGTGGAGGATCTAATTTGGAGAGAGAATCATCCACATCATTTTGGAAAAGTGGATTATCGTAGCAAGAATCAAAAAGAGGATTGTTGTAGACGACAAAATCATCAAGCACATTAATCATATTCGACGATTCTCTTCCATTGGGTTTGTTTGTGATCTTCCCCATTTTAAAAGTTTGTGCCTCATTGCCGACTCTTAAGATTAACTCACCTTCGGCAACATTGACTAAGGCTTTTCCGCTTCTCAAGAATGGCCGACCAGGTATTAATGGAATACGAGGGTCCATTTCATAATTAACAACAACAAAGTCGACCGGAAAGGTGAACGTACCAACTTTAACAAACACATTGATAGGTGTGAAAACACCCATCCTTTTACCACTTATTTCTGGCTAAAACGAGACCAAAACACGTATGTAATATCATTTGTTTGGAATTATGCGTGGTTTTTGTGTTTATTGAGTTTTCAGAGTCAACCGGATGAATATTGAAGAAAACATGGGATTGCACGGGTTTTATCGAAGAAAAAGACTCAAGACGAAGTCTATTGTCCAAGAGATGCAAAAGATTTGAAGTCATTGTGCCTATTTGAAGATTTATCGAAGAAAAGGGCCAAAGATGGAAGATTCATATATGTCGAAGAACTCGAGTCTATTAAACAAAAGATTATAAGACGAGTTGGAATTATTCACCGACACTTCTCAAAATCCGAAGTTGGAAACGTTTGTTTAAAGAGACGTAACAACTAAAGATGAAAGAAGAAGAGAAGCCCATGTACAAGCCCATTTACAAGCCCACAATCAAACACCTATAAATAGGCCTACACTTCACAACTTTAGGGAGTTAGTTTTTCATTTTTTCATTTTCTCTAGTTTTAGAGAGAGAAAGTTCCCAACTTTCTCTCACTAAGTTTTTCTTTGTTTTCATCTTTTAAATTTAAGCTTTCTTTAATCTTTGCATTTGGATTCCATTAATCAAATTCAAGTTTAAGTTTATGCTTTGTGTTCTTTAATCTCGTTCTATATTTCTTGGTTAGTTTTATCTTTGATCCGAATTACATACTTCATTCATGTGATTTGATGATTTCGTGATTGAAGGATTAAACTTCTTAGTTTATACATAAGCTCTTACACGTATAAGCTATAAGCTCTCTATGCTTATTGGCTTATTTCTTGTTTTAGCTTATTGGTTTTCGGATTTCATCAAGGTTTTAGTCACTCAAAAGTTTCGTTTATAAAGTTTATGATTTTATGTTCTCGAAAGTTGTCAAATTTAAGCTTTTTGAAGTGTTTAAGTTGCGGGTAAAATAGCTTATTGATTGTGCTTACTGAGTTCTAAGGTTGCCACCATTTTCGGATCAAGTAGAGCTTCCATCGCAATCCTGGGGATTCTCCACATTCCGACGGGTTACTGGTTTTGATCGCAATAACCCTTAAGGGTTTTACTTTGCGATCGGTTGGTCATTCCCCCTTATTCCGATCTGGATTGCAATCGCTCATTGCGATCGTATATTCTGACGGGACTAAGGTCTTGGTTAAGACGAAACTCTGCCCATTTTTCGACAGCAATATTCCGATAGATGCACATTGCGACAGAGCCATATTCCGATAGAATTGACTTTAACATTCCGACAGCTTTACATTTATGTATTCCGATGGTTGTGATTTTGGTTCATTCCGATGGACATGATTTGCAATATTCCGATGGACTAAGTTTTTTTTTAAGTTTTTAAATTTTATAAAGTTCTTTCTAAATAGCTTTTATTTTAACATTAAAACGCTTTAATTTCGCTCAACGACAATTTCATACTTGCTTTTAATATAAAATAGATAATCAAACCAACCCCTTTTTAGTAACCAAGAACAACCATTCCACTTTGAACCGTGATCAATTCGAGAATATTCCGAGACATAATCTGAACCCCAATGAAAACACATGTATCAAATGGCGCCGCTGCCGGCTCTTCTCGTTAAGATTAACAGTTTTTTGTGAGAACTTGGATTTTGGGATCCGTTCACCGTGAACGTTACTTTTTCATAAAATTTTCAGAAACCCTAAAAAATATAAAATTTTCAAAAATCCAAAAAAATTAAAAAACCATAAAAACCAAAAATATTTCTTGTTTGCTTTGTTAGTTCTTTTGCAGGTGCATGCGTACACGATCAACGTCTTATCAAGATCCCGAGCCTCTCGAAGACTTTGAAAAAGAAATGCTTTTTATACGTTTTTTTAATGTTTTTGTACTTTTGAATTCTTTAATTTTTAATATTTTTGAAAATTGTTAAGCAAGAAAAATAACGTTCACGAGTGAACAGATCCCAAAATTCAACGCGTCTCTCACAGAAAACCGTTAATCTTCACGAAAAGAGCCGGCAGTGGCGCCATTAAATAACTGAAAAATTATGTGAATTTGTTCTATTATGTCTATTCGAATTGATTATTGGTTAACATGCGACTCAGTCGTCTTTTGGTGGAAAGAAATAATTTGGTCGTTGTAGTAAAATTAAAATGCAAGAATTTAAAATAAATGACGGGTAATTAAAAATAAAACTAATTAAAAAGTAAACGGTACAAATTAAAACTCTTAAAGTAAATTAATTAAATGACAAAAATTAAGCTCGACAAAAACTAAATTAGACAATGTAATAAAAATGAAAATTTGAAAACTTAAAATAATGCAAACTTAAAAAATAAAACTAAGACAAAATATTAAAACAAAACCAAATCCGTCGGAATCCACCTATCGGAATGAGGGCCTGTCGGAATGTAAACAATACTGAAGTATCGGAATAACTACAAACTAAATCTATCGGAATACTTAAAATGAAATCTATCGGAATATATGAAAATAATGCTATCGGAATACTGGCTAAAAAGAAAATCTGTCGGAATACTCTCCCATCGGAATGATACTTCTATCAGAATATGGCTAGTGAAATTTTGGCAGCACTTCGTCGCAACAAAGCCTTAAGACCCGTCTCAATATACGATCGCACCCGCCTGTCACGCGGGTGACCCGGGTTCGATCCCCGGCAGCGGCGCCTTTTAATAACTGAAAAATTATGTGAACTTGTTCTATTATGTCTATTCGAATTGATTATTGGTTAACATGCGACTCAGTCGTCTTTTGGTGGAAAGAAATAATTTGGTCGTTTTAGTAAAATTAAAATGCAAGAATTTAAAATAAATGACGGGTAATTAAAACTAAAACTAATTAAAAAGTAAACGGTGCAAATTAAAACTCTTAAAAGTAAATTAATTATATGACAAAAATTAAAGCTCGACAAAAAGTAAATTAGACAATGTAATAAAAATGAAATTTTGAAAACTTAAAATAATGCAAACTTAAAAAATAAAACTAAGAAAAAATATTAAAACAAAACCAAATCCGTCAGAATCCACCTATCGGAATCCGATCGGAATACCGATCGGAATGAGGGCCTGTCGGAATGTAAACAAAACTGAAGTATCAGAATAACTAAAAACTAAAGCTATCGGAATACTTAAAATGAAATCTATCGGAATATATGAAAACAAAGCTATCGGAATACTGGCTAAAAAGAAAATCTGTCGGAATACTCTCCCATCAGAATGATACTTCTATCGGAATATGGCTAGTGAAATTTTGGCAGCACTTCGTCGCAACAAAGCCTTAAGACCTGTCGCAATATACGATCGCAATGAGCGATCGCAATCACGATCGGAATAAGGGGGAGGAAATACTGTCGGAATCTCAAATCCCTAACCCGATACAACGATCGGAATAAGTGAAGCCGTCGGAATCCAAATCCCCTTTCCGATGGAATGAAATTTGCAATAAGCAAACCAAAATAAGCTATGAACCAAATAAGCACTTTGACAATAAGCGAATTCCAAAAACTTAATTAAAACAAGAATAAGTAAAACTAAATAAGCTCAAATTTTAAAACTTTCAAGACACAAAATAAGAAAACTTTTATAAAGTAAACTAAATGATTAAACTTTTAAGAAAACTTAAAAGACAATAAGATAAATACAAATTAAGCCAATAAGCATGTCAAGCCCAAAGCTTAAATCGTATAAAAGCCTAGATAGGAATAAAAAGATAAACTTTTTAATCAAATAAGCAATAAGATCAAGCAAAATGAATGCTTAATCCGAATCAAAGTCAAATCAAAAACAAGAAAAGTAGAATATGAATGATAATAAAAAGCTTGATTAAAGGAAAATAAGGATTCAACAATAAAATTAACTTACTTGGAATTAAAGGCAAGAAATTTAAGGTGCAAGACAAGGAAATTAAATTGACAATTAAGTAAATAACATGAAATTAAAATGTGCAAGTAATTAAAAGTGGAGAGCTCAGTTGTCAAGTTAGCTAACAAAACTAAAAAATGAAATGAAGTCTCTATTTATAGGGAGAAGGGAGGTTAGCATGTGTTGGAAGCTTCCTTCTCTCTTTCTTTCTTTCTCGTCTTTTCGTATTCTAAATTCTTCGACTTTTTCGACTTTGTCTCGGGATTAATAAAACTCGTCTTGTAATTTCTTCATTAACTAGACTTCAGTTCTTCGGCTTTATTAAACTTCCGTCTTTAGACTTTTCTTCGATAAATCTTCAGAATAGGCCTTGTACTTCCGTTCTTTTTTCACTCTTGATCTTTTGACTTCGTCTTTTGTCTTTTTCTTCGATAAAAGCCCGTGAAAGCCCGTGTTTTCTTCCCTTTTCACATTTTGATCCTAAATCACAACAAAAACACAAACCACGCATAATTCCGACATTTACGACATAAAATACACGTTTTTGCTTGGTTATTATTATAATTAAGTGGTAAAAGGATAAGTGTTTTCACACTTATTAATTCCTCCGGTTCTGGAAGAATCATTGGACTTAACCTATCCTACCATCCTTTTGTCACCACAATCTTCATCGTGGTGAAATAAATGGGTTGTGGGTAAGTATAAATCACTATGAAGTCAATTTTTGATATAGCAAATCCATTTTGCTCCCCCTTAACATATGCCACGATTTTCAAAAACATTTCGCACATGTCGGGAAGGGCTACCACGTTAAGTAAACCATTTTTGATCAATTATTTCTCATATTAAATCACATTTTCTCCCCCATATTAAAAATATTAACCCAACGGATATTTTTGATATCAATTGATTTAATGAAGTTTTAACAAAGTTTTTGGGAAGAAAAATGCAAGTCCGTTTTATCTTCATGATACCAATATGTGAGATATGATACCGATTTGAAAAATAATCATATATTCACCATATAAGAATAAATTGACAAGGTTGGACCTGATTGAAGAGAACATCCTATGATAATATCACATGGTTCTTGTCGGCAAATGTTGGTCACCTCGTCACATCTGAAGTCATCTCGTAACACCACTTCTACAATTGATTTCATTGTCTTGACACCAATTTGGGAACTTGGCACTTTCAACATCGAAGATTCTGAATGCTTGACAATGCTCCCCCTCAATTGTTGACCCGTGTTCTATCGAAAGAGCTGTAGTCGTCATTTGAGTAGTCGCATCATCGAGTATGTAGATACCAATTGTAAATTGATATGGTTGTAGAGATGATAACTTTATAACAACAAGATTTCTATCGTTTTAACAAATAAATGCACTGATGCATACATAAATCCGTGTTAGATTGTGTTATAACAGAAACACAATCCCTTACATGGTTATAAAGTAAAACATACCCGAGAAAATTAATTCCCGTTATTGAGCCAAAGCTTTCATAAGAAATACTTGACTTTAATATGAAAAGCAGGTTGCAGCCTGAAATAACTACAAGCCATAATAGGCATGTTTTATGAAATATTTATAGCTTTTTTACGAACTCTATTTATGGCGCCGTGTAGATATTAATCCACATTTCTAAGGGCTCCTAGTCCGGATGGTTTTACAGCTGCGTTTTTAAGAAAACCTGGGATATTATGGGTGGTGACGGTACATGTGTTATTCGGGACTTTTTCAATAACGGTAAGTTTCTTAAAGAAATAAATCATACTATTATTGCGCTTATTCCAAAGGTGATTGTTCCTAATAAAATCACGGATTATAGACCTATTTCGTGTTGTAGTGTGATTTTTAAATGCATCACGAAGATTATTGCTAACCGTGTTAAAGTGGTGTTGGGGGACTAGGTTAATATCAATCAATCTGCATTTGTTCCGGGGCGAAGGATTTCAGATAATATATTACTTACACAAGAATTAATGCGAAGTTATCATAGGAATATTGGGCCGCCTCGTTGTGCTTTCAAAGTGGATATTCAAAAGGCTTATGATACTGTTGATTGGGGTTTTCTTAGGGTTATTCTGCTGGGGTTTGGCTTTCATAATACGAGGGGTTGAATGGATTATGGAGTGCGTGACTACAGCCTCTTACTCTATTTGTATTAATGGGAATCTTCGTGGCTGGTTTAAGGGTAAATGTGGGCTAAGACAGGGTGATCCTTTGTCACCTTATTTATTTATGTTGGTTATGGAAGTTTTGACTCTTTTGCTGCAGAGGCGTGTTCGTATGGCAAAGAAGTTTCTATACCATAATCATTGTGAGCACCAGCGTATTGTTAATCTATGTTTTGCAGATGATTTATTTATCTTTGCTAGGGGGCATTTGGATTCAGTTCACACTATTATGGATGCTATGGAAGAATTTAAAAATGTGTCAGGTTTGGTTCCAAGTATTCCTAAGAGTACAACTTTCTTTTTTAATGTTCCACCTGATGTGAAAGCTAGTATTCTGGATCTTATGTCGTTTGCGGAAGGCACACTGCCAGTGCGTTATCTTGGGGTTCCTCTTATCTCGTCCAGGCTTCTTTATAGGGATTGCAAAGTTCTTGTGTAAAAGTTGGAGAGTCGGGTCCAGGGTTGGCGCAACAAATTTCTATCTACTGCAGGGAGACTTCAACTTGTTAAATCTATGTTATCATCTATGCACTTGTACTGGGCTTCAGTTTTTATTTTGCCTGTTCGGATTATTCATGATCTTGAGCAGCTTCTGAGTAACTTTTTATGGTGTCAATGTGAGATGAAAAAGGGGAGAGCAAAGGTGGTGTGGGTGGATGTGTGCATTCCACAAAGTGAGGGCGGTCTTGGTATTAGGAGGCTTGATGATTTAATGCTGCTCTTATTACCTCTCATATTTGGTCTCTTCTAACGCGTAAGGAATCATTATGGGTTCAATGGATACATTCGTATAAGTTAAGGGGTAGGAGTTTTTGGGATGTTCCTTGTATGATGTAAGTTGGGGTTGGCGTAAGCTTCTTCAGCTTAGGACATGTGTGTGGCCGTTTATTTGGTATAGGCTTTATGATGGTAAATCTGCGTCTATGTGGTTTGATCAGTGGGCTGCTGAGTGTCCATTACGTGATACTCTTACGGTACGCAATATTGTTAGGTCTGGTTTTACCCTTCAGGATACTGTTGCTGACTTGATTGAGAACAACGCCTGGAAATGGCCGACTGATTGGGTGGACAGATTTCATACTGTCGTCTCTATTCATGTTCCCGTTCTGGAGGAGGGGTGGCCAAATTCTCTTGTATGACGTGATGGTGGTGGTTCTTTGCAGTAATTTTCTGTGGCTCTGGCTTGGGATACGCCGCAAACTAGACGTCAGGATGTTGTTTGGTACCATGTTGTTTGGTTCTCCCATTGTATTCCTCGATACCCGGTGCATATGTGGCTTGTTGTTAAGCAGAAACTGAAGACACAAGATCGGTTGCGGCAATGGGATGTTGGGCCTGCTGTGGATTTAAGTTTGCTACGGTGTCCTTTGTGCAAAGTCACTCCCGATTCTCATTCTCATTTTTTTTAGTGCTTGTATTCTTCACAGGTGTGGACGCGTATTAGGGTACTTTGTGGTATGGTTTCCATTCCTCCTCGTTTGGATGATGTTTTGGCATTTCTTATACCAATATCAGAAGGAAAATCTACTACTAGTATTATTGCTCGTCTAGTTGTTACAGCTACTGTATACTTTATTTGGATGGAACGTGATGCTAGATTGTTCAAAGGGAAACATCTTTCTGTGGATAAACTTGTTAGTATCATTACTTCTACTGTTCGGCTCAAGCTTATTACTTTTAGATTCAAGAAGATGACTATACGATCTTTGGCTATTTTAGATCGGTGGAGACTTCCGTCATCGAGTGTTTCTCATGATGGGGGTACCGGGTAAGGGTTGTACTCTTTTTTCCTTTTTGGAGTTTTTCCCACATGGTTTTTCTCAAAAAGGTTTTTTAAGGAGGCAGCTGTAGATTTGCTTTTAACTAATCCGGTGGTCTAGGTGGGTGGTGAAAGGTGGTGGAAGCCATGGATGAAGTAGAGAAGGTTGTGTGAAAAAGAAAGAAAAACTTTATAAAAGTGAAATGGAAAACACAAGCAACACCCCTCCTTGGAAGCCTTGGAGGGGTATATATAGTCACACACCCCACTTAACTATACATTGTTTCCTAGTCTAGTCTAAGCGTGTGTGACTATGATAACTAATGGGAATTCTTAAATGTCGTCACATAAAGTGAATTTCCAACAATCTTCCCCCATGGGACGACGTGTAGAATTCCTTACAATATTTTTCCTAACAAGTTCAAGATTAAGAACAAAAGCTTCCATGAAGCATCCAATGCTGATGAAGTCTTCTGATGTCTTTGACTTTAAGTCTTCACTTCAAAATGAATCATCTTTAAAGTAACTTGTAGTACAAATACTGTAACGACACGAGCTAAGTAATCCATATACTTCTGGTTAAGGAGAAGCTTCTGAGCTAACTGCCCCCTAATTCATGCCACATAAACTTGATGTGGAAGGTTTTAAATAGCTTACCCCTAAACCGACAATCCTCATAAGCAACTTCAAAGCTTTCAATAAAGCTTAGAATAATTAAGCGGGCATCGGAATTTAAAAAGCAAACCCCATCATATAACATGATATTGTTACTATGAGTGATTGAAAGTAAGGGGAACACCAAGTGGATCAACAACGTCTCTTCTCACGCTTGAATAATTCTTCTGAATTTTCTTCCCCCTGAGAGTTCAAGTTATGCATACTAGAAAGAATCAAGACATTTCTTCCCCCATGTAGTTGAAGAAAGTAAACCAATCCCAATTATGAAGCTCAAATACTGAAGTGGACACTTTATCCCATTCATGAAGTTTACATCGTAACACCAGAGTCAATTAAGTTTTGGAAATGCACATATCTTCTTCCGGAGATGCACCAGAGTCAATTAAGTCCAGGAAATGCATATCTCTCCATATAGGATAATGATGATGAATAATTGCAACATCAAAAAAATTAAACCTTGAATCAGTAGTGTACCGTTTAGAGATTGATAACGCAACGAGTTAAACACTGATTTTCTCTGTGGTTATGAAAATTGTCTTCCCGGAATGTCTTCAAATCAAAAGAAGGTATGAAGTTCATCACGTGTACTCGTTGTGTGTTTAATGTGTCTTCTTCTTCCCCTTGATGGTTTCGAAACTCGGAACCAGCAATAAATCGTATGCACATATACTTGAAATCTCGTGAGATTAATAAATAAGATGAATTATATATTTTGTGAGAATCAGCTATTGATCGAAATTCTCTACTCATAAACTCTCCATGGCCATCTTTACCAACCCCCTTGTAGGCAATTTGAAGTGACCACTGATAGAATGAACCAGATACATCAAACATGAAACTGAATAAAAATCCGTCGATCTTGTGACTTAAGGTTGCATAAATGTTGAATAAGGAACGGTGGATAAATCTCTAAGTACCCAATACATCACTGAAGAAGTATATAAGCACAACACCTCTTGAAATTATCCACGTCGACTAAGCGCGTGACACTGAGTACAACAATGTAACCCCATTAAGTGATAGTTATCCGAGTCATCAACCAACCACCCCGAACCCGGAAACTAGATAACCAAGTCGTCATTCTAAGAAAAAGCACGAACAAGTTATCTTCAAAGATAAAATAAGTGCACGCCTTCGAAAAATCCGTCTTCAACTTCAAATAAGAATACCCGATCAAAAAAATCCGTAGCCACTAAAAATATAGCCATTTTTCTTGGTCTCGTCAAAATAGATTTTGTCACTTTGTCTCATTCATTTGTCTTGTCCAAAACTGTCACACAAGAATATTAGATCTAGATCTAAAGAATATCAAAATACGCGAATTGATCAAGAACACAAACACAAAAACCAAACAATCATCCCATGGCTCTTGATACCATTTGTAGGATATGTAAATCTTGCTTATGTTTAGAGAGAGAAAGAGATAGAGAGATGATGGAGTTCACACACTTATAGAGAGAGAAAATGAAAGATTACTATGTGTAAATTATGAAAACCACTTAATCACACAATAAAAACACGACAATCTAAGGAATTGAACCGAGGCTCTGATGCCAATTGTAGATTTGCTTTTTACTAATCCGGTGGTCTAGGTGGGTGGTGGAAGGTGGTGGAAGCCATGGATGAAGTAGAGAAGGTTGTGTGTGAAAAAGAAAGAAAAACTTTATAAAAGTGAAATGGAAAACACAAGCAACACCCCTCGTTGGAAGCCTTGGAGGGGTATATATAGTCACACACCCTACTTAACTATACATTGTTTCCTAGTCTAGTCCAAGTGTGTGTGACTATGATAACTAATGGGAATTCTTAAATGTCGTCACATAAAATGAATTTCCAACAATAGCCTTATCTGGATCCTTTACTCCCATTATGCTGCTGCTGGTTTTGTGGGGTGGTCGCGTGGTTCCAATATTTCTTCTTTTTGGAGTTTGCTAATGCTGTTTTTTACACTAGTTTTCGAGTTGTAATGTTAGCTTAGTGTTTCTGTGTTTATGGCCTGTCATAAGCACTTGTTGATCAAGCTTTTGGCTTGAGGTTAATACGGTATTTCACCCGTATTCCGTTTGTACTTAACATTGGTTTTTTGGTTAATATATTTACCGGGGTAACTCCCTTTACCAAAAATAAAATCCACATTTATAAGGCCGTAAATATTAGCGTACCAAAAGACATGCCTTTGAAAAATAAAGTAAAAATATTTTTGGATTTTTCTGAAATTTTCAACTTTTATGGTTTTTATATGGTTTTATATTTTCGTATTTTGCTTTTGTGGATAAAATTATAAACAATATATACAAATGATCACCAAGGATACGGAGAATAATTTTCCACCACTATTCTTTCGATTCATCTGCCAACTCCTTTAGACTCTCGGGCGAGAAAGTTCTCAATCCTAGCTTGTCGGCCAAAAATTCAATTCGAGCGCGATCTAAAGCCTTCGTGAAAATATCCGCCAATTGATACTCAGATCTAACAAAGTAAAGCTCGATCACTCCATTTTCCCCTTGCTCCTTGATAAAGTGGTAGCGAATGTCAATATGCTTCGACCGGGAGAGTTGAACGTTGTTACAGCATAGGGCAGTTGCACTTTTGTTGTCGCTGTAAATAGGAATTTTGTTGAAACCTAGACCATAGTCGGTTAATTACGATCTCATCCAAAGACATTGAGCACAGCAACCGGACATAGCTATGTATTCTGCTTCCGTACTTGAAGTTGCAGTGCTTTTCTACCTTTTATATGTCCAACTAATTAGTCGATCTCCTAGTAGTTGCAAAGTTCCACTCGTGCTACGCCTTGTATCTTGACAACCCGTGTGATCCGCATCTGCATATGCCGTGAGTGCAATCGAAGATTCCTTCGAATACCAAAGTCCTCGATTAATGGTTCCTTTAATATACCAAAAGATCCGTTTAACAGTAGCTAAGTGTAACTCAGTAGGCCGAGTTTGATACCGAGCACACATACATATAGAAAATTGAAGATCAGGTCGACTAGCTGTGATATACAGAAGGGTACCGGTCATTCCACGATAAAGTGTCGGATCAACGGCAATCCCACGTGGATCTGCATCTAGCTTAGTTCGCTCCACCATTGGAGTATCCATGGGGTCGCAAGATTCCATCTTATATTTCTTAAGCGATTCAAGGGCATACTTGGATTGGTTGATAAATATGCCTCTAGGACTCTAAGATATCTGAAGTCCTAAGAAAAATGATACCATGCCCATCATTGACATCTTAAACTTGGAAGACATGAGTGTCTCAAACTCATCCGATAAGGTTTGGGTCGAGGCAACAAATATAATATCATCAACATATATTTGTACCATAATCATATCTTTACCTTGTTTCTAAATGAACAACGTGGGATCCACTTTGCCTTTAGCGAAGCCTTGCGTAATGAGGATTGTGACAAGAGATCATACCATGCGCGTGGAGCTTGCTTCAACCCATAAAGAGCCTTCTTAAGCTTGTACACGTGATTAGGATATTTTGAATTCACAAAACCATCCGACTGTTGAACATAGACCTCTTCCTTGATTTCACCATTGAGAAATGTCGTCTTCACATCTATTTGATAGACGATCATATTCATATGAGCTGTATAAGCGAGGAATAGTCTAATAGCTTCCAAACGGGCAACCGATGCAAAGGATTACATAAAGTTGATGCCCAATAATTTCTTGTATCCACGAGCTACTAGTCGAGCTTTGTTCTTCAATATTTCACCTAACTCGTCCAGTTTCACCGTGTAAACCCATTTCAAAGTGAGTAAATTCACTTGATGCGGGCATGGGAAAAGTTCCCATACATCAAGACGTATAAATTCATTAAGTTCTTCTTGCATAACTTCTATCCAATGTGATTGAGTAAAAGCTTGTTGCCACATCTTCGGTTCAACTTCACTGAGAAAAGCATCAAAATGACAAAAAAATGCACTTACTTGTAACTAACTTCGTGTGGATACCGGAAGATTAGGGTCACCAATAATAGAATCTATCGGATGATTCTTTGTCCACTTGTTGTCATGCTCACGAATCCGTGGATTGGAGTAGACCGTAGTAGGAGCTTCCTCTGAGGTTGACGACCCAACTTGATTAAGGTCGAGAATTGGTACTGATGATGTATAGTGGCTATGCTCACTATTCGTAATCCCAAACCATCATCTTTTCGCTAAAAATAGCCCATTACGAGTGGAGCCATATGTTACAGACGACCCATGAGGATGTCCTAGTAGCAAGCCGCACGCGGTTGTTAGTGAGCATGATACACGAATGAGTCTAGCATAACATGATCATCAACCATATCATACTAGACTGGGGGACATGTCGACGTACAGTCGGTTAAGGGCCCAGCCCGACTGGCCCGCGGCCCACACACACCTTAACTTATCCTTTAAGAAACCCTAAGCCTATATAAACAGGGGCAGGGGGTCTCATTCTACATCAGGTTCTCTCTCTTAACCACACCTCTTATACAATATATCGATCAAATACTAACTTGACCGTCGGAGGTGGACCCCGGGGCTCCGGCCTCGGGTCCACGTCTAACCGGTTTACCTTTGTTTACAGCATTACCCAGGACCCGTGAAGACGATGAACGGCCCAGGATAGTCGTCAGACCGGCCTAGCCAAATTATGCTCCAACAAGTTGGCGCCATCCGTGGGACCCTGACTAAAACATTCTTCGTGTTCTTTTTCGGGTTCGTTTTTCTTTTTCGTTACTACTTTGATAAAAAAAAATAACAGCCAGATCCAAATTATATTATGTTTATCACGTGAAACACGGAACATATAACATATAATTCCTTGATGCCATGCGTTAGAAGTTTGTCTACAAATCAACACGCATCTAACCGTTTGTACAGGAATAATTTTAAATCTATGACGCATGAATTAATAGTAGTATTTTTTTTTAATGTTGAAAAATTGGATACATACATATATTTTCTCAATAATCAACTTGTTCAGTGGGTACCATAATAATTGCTTAGCTAAAAATAAAATATGCCATTCGATTTAATGGCTTCCTCTTATTCCTCCGGCTCGGTCTTCTCGTACCGTTTCGCGCGGCAGGACATTTGTTTTATTTTTTATCCACGGTCGTGGCATGTCCGGCCACACTTGTCCACACGTTCCGGAGTATTTTATTTTTTAACTACGATTGTGAGCCGCGTTCTCTCGTGTTAGTCCTTGCATTCAGAAATATTACTAATAAAAAATATTACACATGTTTTTTATCTTTTGAATTTAGCAAAGGTATATTCCTATATTTTTTAAAGGGATAATATATTCTCCATATTTTTTAAAATAGGTAGTAAGATATTGCCTATACTTTTTAAACTAATAAAAGATATTATCCATATCTTTTATGTTCAAAAAACCTTATCAATATTTTTCATATTAATAAAAAATATTGCATAAATCTTTTTATCGGCAAAAGGATATTACATATATCTTTTAATTTGGTTACTATATTTTCCGTATAAGTTACGATCCGACCTACTAATACCGTGTCGCGACTCGCCCTTTCCATCCGCGGTCATGGTCCGTCCATCCGCACTCGTCTGCACATTCATCTATTATTACATATAATTTGAATAATATATTTTATGTTTTTTTATCGCGGTTATGGTATGACCATCCGCGCTAGTTCGTACATTCGGACATCTTTAGCCTACGGGCGTACATGTACACATCGTTCCCAGGTGGAATAAGAGGATTGAGTGAACCTAATAATTCAACTTGTCGTGTAAGAGGGATGCAACCCCAACGACCACGGATCATGTATCCTTGTTAGACACCTTGCTATCAAGACGTTGTAGTAAGTTACGCAAACCACATGACTCATGATGGACTTGCAAAAGACACACTGTGCACGTCTAACAAAATTTTGTCATACATTTGACCGTCCTTATGGTAGATGCGGTACACCGCACGTAGTGGCATAACTCATCCCATAAGTTAGTTAAGATACGTCTTATACTATGTGACAATTCGCGGTTGAGGCAGGACCCGTCCGCGTTGGTTCGCACGTCCGAACCCAATTTCCATCTTTTGTACGCGGCTATGGTACGTCCATTCGCGCTGGTCTACGTGATCGTAATTTTTTGAATACTTGATTAAGTTTAATATTACTAATCGAGTTTAGCACCATTAAACTTGGGGGGCTACCCGGGTATAATAATACCACTATTTATGTGCACGACACACAAATATCTTTGGATATATTCCTTTGCCGCAGAAGTCCGCCTTCTGCCGGTTTATTCCTTTACCATGGAAGTATCTCTTCCATTGGCTTTTTCCTTCGCCGCGGATGCCCTCCTTCCGTGCGCTTGTCCTTTTTCCACGGAAGTATCTCTTCCGTTGGCTTATTCATACGCTGTGGAAGTATTCATCCACGTGCTCATTATCATTCCTCGTGGAAGTACTCTTCCACGTACTCATTATCTTTCGCCGTGGAAGTATTCTTCCACGGGCTCATTCTCCTTCGCCGTGGAAGTATCTCTTCCACGTGCTCATTATTTTCGCCGTGGAAGTATTCTTCCACGTGCTCCTTATTTTCGCCGTGGAAGTATCTCTTCCATGTGCTCCTTATTTTCGCCGTGGAAGTATTCTTCCACGTGCTTGTTATTTTCGCCGTGGAAGTATCTCTTCCACGTGCTTGTTATTTTCGCCGTGGAAGTATCTCTTCCACGCGCTTATTATCTTCGCCGTGGAAGTATCCCTTCCACGTGCTCAGTCTCTTCGTCGTGGAAGTATTCTTCCACGTGCTTCTTATCTTTGCCGTGGAAGTATCCCTTCCACGTGCTCATTCTTTTCGCCGTGGAAGTACGTCTTCCACGTGCTTCTTATCTTCGCCGTGGAAGTATCTCTTCCACGTGCTTGTTATCTTCGTCGTGGAAGTATCTCTTCCACGTGCTTATTATCTTCGCCGTGGAAGTATCTCTTCCACGTGCTCATTATATTCGCCGTGGAATTATCTCTTCCACGTGCTTCTTATCTTCGCCGTGGAAGTATCTCTTCCACGTGCTTATTATCTTCGCCGTGGAAGTATCTCTTCCACGTGCTTATTATCTTCGTCGTGGAAGTATCTCTTCCACGTTCTTATTATCTTCGTCGTGGAAGTGCCTCTTCCGCGTGCTTATTATTTTCGCCGTGGAAGTATCTCTTTCACGTGCTTATTATCTTCGTCGTGGAAGTATCTCTTCCACATGCTCGTTATTTTCGCCGTGGAAGTATCTCTTCCACGTGCTTATTATCTTCGCCGTGGAAGTATCTCCTCCACGTGCTTCTTATTCATGCGCCGTGGAAGTATTCTTCCACGTGCTCGTTATCTTCGCCGTGGAAGTATTCTTCCACGTGCTTCTTATCTTCGCCGTAGAAGTATCTCTTCCACGTGCTTATTATCTTCGCCGTGGAAGTATTTCTTCCACGTGCTTATTATTTTCGCCGTGGAAGTATCTCTTCCACGTGCTTATTATTTTCGCCGTGGAAGTATCTCTTCCACGTGCTTCTTATCTTCGCCGTGGAAGTATCTCTTCCACGTGCTTATTATCTTCGCCGTGGAAGTATCTCTTCCACGTGCTTATTATCTTCGTCGTAGAAGTATTCTTCTACGTGCTCATTATCTCCGCCGTGGAAGTATCTCTTCCACGTGCTTATTATCTTCGCTGTGGAAGTATCCCTTCCACGTGCTCGTTATCCTTCGTCGTGGAAGTATCTCTTCCACGTGCTTATTGTCTTCGCCGTGGAAGTCCTCCTTCCACCGGCATATTGTCTTCGCCGTGGAAGTACTCCTTACACGGGCTTATTGTCTTCGTCGTGGAAGTATATCTTCCACGTGCTCATTATCCTTCGCCGTGGAAGTACTCCTTCCACTGGCTTATTGTCTTCGCCGTGGAAGTATTCCTTCCACTGGCTTATTGTTTCGCCATGGAAGTAATCCTTCCACGGGCTTATTGTCTTCGTCGTGGAAGTATCTCTTCCACGTGCTCATTATCCTTCACCGTGGAAGTACTCCTTCCACTGGCTTATTGTCTTCGCCGTGGAAGTACTCCTTCCACTGGCTTATTGTTTCGCCATGGAAGTAATCCTTCCACGGGCTTATTGTCTTCGTCGTGGAAGTATCTCTTCCACGTGCTCATTATCCTTCACCGTGGAAGTACTCCTTCCACTGGCTTATTGTCTTCGCCGTGGAAGTACTCCTTCCACTGGCTTATTGTTTCGCCGTGGAAGTAATCCTTCCACGGGCTTATTGTCTTCGTCGTGGAAGTATCTCTTCCACGTGCTCATTATCCTTCGCCGTGGAAGTACTCCTTCCACTGGCTTATTGTCTTCGCCGTGGAAGTACTCCTTCCACTGGCTTATTGTTTCGCCGTGGAAGTACTCCTTCCACGGGCTTATTATCTTCGTCGTGGAAGTATCTCTTCCACGTGCTCATTATTTTCGCCGTGGAAGTACTCTTCCACGTGCTTCTTATCTTCGCCGTGGAAGTATCTCTTCCACGTGCTTGTTATCTTCGCCGTGGAATTATTCTTCCACGGCGCATCGTTATTTAAGCCGTGGAAGTATTCTTCCACGGCGCATCGTTATTTTAGCCGTGGAAGTATTCTTCCACGGCGCATCGTTATCTTTTGCCGTGGAAGTACGCCTTCCACTGGCTCATTCTGCCACAGAAGTACGTCTTCTGTTGGTACATATCTTTGTTACGGAAGTACGTCTTCCGTGATGAATTACTTTGCCCGACAATGGAGTGATGTTTCCAAAATTTTCATCGTTTATACTTAATTAGATGGAGCTTGATCAACTGTGTTTAATCTAGGAAAAACTGTGACAAATTTCGGAAGTCATATCGGAGGTCGGGGCCGTAAGACGGATGTAATATCCGCATCACCTTTCCACAGAGGTACGTCTTCTGTTGGATTTAAGACGAATGACACATTCGCATTATGTTGCATCATTAGTGGGTATAAGAAGTACACCTTCAAATGTTCACGATGCAGCATACGGGTTCCACCTCCACTTTCACAAAACCTTGTTATCATCCTCACGGTAGAGATGAATAAGAATGATACCTTGCCAATGCTAGTGTTACCCCGGCTATAGAAACATGTTTTCTTCTTACGGGGTCCTTACCGTCTAAACACGGGAAACCAAGCATTCGAGCACAACCACCCGTCTTACGTCTTACGTATACATGTTTTCCCAGTTCTTTCGGCGTGGATATGCTTACAAGTAACGGATATGGTGTAAAGTCTAGTAACCTCGGTGATAACCTCGCATACTAGACTGGGGGGACATGATGACGTATAGTGGCTATGCTCACTATTCGTAATCCCAAACCATCATCTTTTCGCTAAAAATAGCCCATTACGAGTGGAGCCATATGTTACGGATGACCCATGAGGATGTCCTAGTAGCAAGCCGCACGCGGTTGTTAGTGAGCATGATACACGAATGAGTCTAGCATAACATGATCATGAACCATATCATACTAGACTGGGGGACATGTCGACGTACAGTCGGTTAAGGGCCCAACCCGACTGGCCCGCGACCCACACACACCTTAACTTATCCTTTAAGAAACCCTAAGCCTATATAAACAGGGGCAGGGGGTCTCATTCTACATCAGGTTCTCTCTCTTAACCACACCTCTTATACAATATATCGATCAAATACTAACTTGACCGTCGGAGGTGGACCCCGGGGCTCCGGCCTCGGGTCCACGTCTAACCGGTTTACCTTTGTTTGCAGCATTACCCAGGACCCGGGAAGACAACGAACGGCCCAGGAGAGTCGTCAGACCGGCCTACCCAAATTATGCTCCAACAAGTACACCAAAGAATGGAAGTTCACGCATTTGAGCGAATTCCAAATCGTGATCATCATCATCCTCTTCATCATCAATAGGCATTACATGGGTAGTTGATTCGAGTGTTGGTTGAGAATTACTCGTTGAGGTTGCCTCTTGACCAATTGTAGGTGTAGACGTATCTGATTGTGCTTCGTTTTCTGGAGCGACAACTTTGTTGACCGGAGCTATTACTTCAGGTTCTGGAGCAACAATACTTGGAGAAGTAAAGAATTCACCAAAAAACGATTGAAACAAAGTATCCCATTCATTCCTAGAAGGTGGTGTAAAAGATGATGAAGTAGGGTTGTTTGGGACAAGACCAGAGCTAATGTTACTGGGTCCTATTTCATGAAGTGCGGGTTCAGAGCTGCTTTTCTCAGAAGCCATTGCCGTCAGCTCATCAAAATAAACATTCATAGTTTCGAGGATCTTAAGAGAGTTACGATTGTAGATTTTGAATGTCTTCTTTGCGGGTGCATAACTAATGAAAATACAAATATCAGCCTTTGGTTGAAGTTTTCCCAAATTATCACCATCATTATTTGGATAGCAAAGAGAACCAAATACATGAAGATATGATAAATCTGGTACTTTTCCATGTAGAATCTCATAAGGTGTTTTACCATGGCATTTTCGAATTAGTGACCGGTTTTCGGTGTAAACTGCTATAGATACTGCTTCTACCCATAAAAATAATGGAGCCTTTGCGTAAATCAACATCGTTTGAGAAACTTCCATAAGTGTACGATTTCGCCTTTCAACGACACCATTTTGTTGTGGAGTGCAAGCAACGGAAGTTTCAAAACAATTACGCAAGATTTGATTCACAAATTCGATTCCATTATCTGTGCAAATGTGTCAGACAGTAGTGTTGAGACGCACTTGAATCATATTGAGAAATCCGATGATGAATTTAAGTGCCTCATTTTTTGTTGCAAGAAATTTCACCCATGTAAACCGAGAGTAATCATCGACAATGACGAGGATGTACTTTTTACCACTAAGACTTTCAACACGCATTGGCCCACAAACATTCATATGCAACAATTAAAGTTTCTCTTGGTTGGTGTATTTAGTCTTGTTTTTGTATGATTTCTTAGTGCTTTTCCCCATTGTACACGCGGAACACAAATGGTCCTTGTGAAATGTGAGTTTAGGAAGACCACGAACAAGTTCGTTTTTAGCCAGATGATTAATAGCGTCAAAGTTAAGATGAGATAATCGTCGATGCCATAACCATGACTTAGTCTTCGATGCTTTGGAGAGAAGACATACGGGAGAAGCGGCCATCATATCTTGTAGAGACAAAGTGTACAAATTATTCCCTCGTGTACCTTTCAATAAATCAATCCCTTCCAAATTACGAATGAAGCAGGCATGCTCACGAAAAGCTACTTCAAGATTTGAATCACAAAATTGTCCCACAGATAATAAGTTGTGACCGAGACCTTCCACATAATACACTCTTGAAATTATAACATTCCCAATATGATATTCACCGTAACCCATTATCTTTGCAATATGATCATTTCCAAATCGAACTGTACCAAGAAACTTGTTGACGAAAGAGCAATCTCCGGTCATATGCTTGGAGCAACCAGAGTCCAAATACCAGAGAACAATTTGGACAACCTGTTTTCAGCAACAACAGTAGACAATGCATTGGAAACTATAGGTTCCAGAGTGTTAGCAGATACATATATAATATTATCTGAATTACTAACATTTGTGTTATCCTTAGATTTCCGACGTTTTCTAATGTGAGTTTTACAAATAACAGGTTTTATTGTTCCAACTTTGTGAGGTTTTGGATTATTTGCGGGCACTACAGTCGGAGTAGACCTATTTAAAGGGCACTTGGTTCCTACAGTAGTGTTGGTGTTCCTAGTTAAAGGACACGCTTGTGTTTTGGTAGCCTTGGTACTCCTAGTTAAAGGGCACGCTTTCTTCGCTTTAGTGGGAGTGATCCTAGTTAAAGGGCACGCATTTCCTACTATAGTGAAAGTTCTACCAGTGGGACGCCATATCCAACCAACTTGGGTTAACACTTTCCCAGTCGGTTTCCATTCTAAATTGTGCTTTCGGGCATTCATCTCATTCATATTGTCAATAAGGCAAGAATCATGACGACTAGAAAACATACATTCATTGCAATTCCAACATTTCAAATTAGAAATCACAGTAGGCTTAGAACGCTACACAATCGTAGAGCCTTTAGGTTTAGCTACATGATTCTTTTTATTCAAAACAGAAATAAAATTCCTAGGGTGGACTTATTCTTACTTCTTCACTTGACTACTAGATGGGGGCAAGAACCTATCATTCTTCGTGTTTCTTTTAAGCTTAGATCTTTGAGCCTTAGTAATGGTGTTTACTCCTGTAGAAGGCATCACAGGAATTTTAGAAGCTGGTTTTGATTGTGTCTTATCTTTAGTGACCAATTTTTGAGTATGTTTAGTCCTAGGGCCCTTGTTAAATGGTGTGACGGCGATGAGGTTCCTTTTGATTGCACAAGAGGACGATGTTAAGATGGTGGCTGCGATATCCACAACATTCTTACCTTTTAGGGTATGAAGTGTTTCCTTAACTCAGCCAAATCCAAATTTTTATCAAAAATTCGTTCCCTCAAATCAGATATTTCCACCGACTTTTGATTCAATCGTTCAATCAATAAATTGATTCTATGCAGTGGTATTAGCACATGTGGGCTTTACTGAATCGAAGAGTTGTGTATTTTTTCTGTTTTAAGTTATCAACTTTGGACAAAATCTTGGAAACTCGATTATCTAGATCAAGTTTAAAATTCTCAGCGGCCTCAAGTACATTCACACAGTTAATCTCCTTATGTGACAATCCGTCAATTTATGATTGATATTTTATTCTCAATATTTATTTGAAAATATTAATTTTAATGTTATATTATGAACTCACTTATTTTTGGGAAGAAATTTGGATTTACGTCTTGAAGTAGCATCGACTACGTCTAAACCGGAGGATTCAACGTTACGTGCTTACGTTTACATACACCGTTTTGGTGACAGTCCGACATTTCAGAAAATAAATTTATCCGTGAATATTATTTTGAGATTTTAAATTTGTGTTGGTTCACAAACTCACAAATTTACGAGAAGAGATTAGGACTTACGATTTTAATTTAACGTCCTTTACGACTAAACCAGAAACCTTAGGATTACGTATTTATGTTTTCGAACTCCGTTTTTGATGAGACAATTTTATTAGAATCGTTTTGTGTCGTTGATTCATAATTTATAAAAACGTTTTTCGTAAAACGACCCGAGGGCACGCAAATCGAGGAAACTAGAATCGAGGAATACCCGTAAATTAATGGGGATGGAACAAGTACATACTTTTCCCACCCCCACACATGGCTAAACAAAGCTAACAACACCATGTGGTGTCAAGCTTACAAGATAAGCTAAGACACATGTCTTAGTTTACTTGTAAACTAGCAACCAACATCAAAACCACCACCTGAAACCATTTTCATTCATTTCAACACATGCAAACCACTAAACACTCTCCTCTCTCTCTCTAAAATTCGTCCCAAACTCATCCAAAACAACCCCCATTTGATCTTTATTCAACCATAAATCATATGTATAATTTACATATGATGAAAACCCATTGAAGTTATGAAGATTGGAGGTGATCTTAACATGTAAAAAGGAGTTTTCAAGGGAGATTGGGGCTGATTTCTCAAGGAGTTTTCATGAAGAACAAGGGCTGATTTTTGGAGGAATCTACAAATACTTGGTGATCCTAGAAGTGGTTTTGATATCTCATAAGATTGGTTACCCAAAACCATGTCTTGTACATCCAAAAGCTCATCATTTCATCACTTTGGTGGTATAAATATTGTTCTCCCCATCCTCTTGTTATTTTGATTATGTAATCATGTATTTTCTTTCTTATTGTATATTTATATGATGAATATATGATGATAAAAATGTTGTGTGGCATTGAAATGTTGATAAATATGATTAAAGATATGAAAAACCATAGGTAACAAGGTTAAAATCTTGCTAAATATGATGGCTGTATAAAAACAGTAAGTAACCAAATGTTAAACTGATAAAATGGCATGGTGGAATCAATTTACAGTAATTATTAGATGTCATACACATGTGAGAGTTGGCCATGCAATGGAATCATCAAAATGAGTGAGATATGATCAAAACAAGTTTAGAATACAAATCTGAGTTCACTGTTTTGGACGATTTTTAGAAAATACTTAAAGGCTGATTCAACAGTATCTATAAAAGAGTTAATTGGAGAAAATATCATGTAGTTTGTGTCATAAAATTTTGAGCTTCTATCTCCATATAGAACTCTAGATATGGCTGTTTTGGTGAACATGAAACTAAAAATCAGATTTTTAAAGAATTAATGTTTAATAGTATTATATAAGCACTCAACTAAAAATAGTATAAAATGTGAATTAAAACCCACTAACTTATATAATACATTTATATAAATATGTATAAGGATAAATAAATGAACATTTTATAAAAATAATAGTTTGATAAGTTTTATAAGTTATAAAACTATAAACATGATTTTTACGACTTTTTCGGCTATTACCGTAAAATTAACGTTTTTGTTAAATAAAACTTAGACGGTTGGACCCGTCTAATGTAAACTTTTATAAACTCATATACTGATATATAAACATATATAACAAGTAAAAACCGATAAAACCCGAACTATAAAACATACGGACATTAACGGGCTAAGTTAACGTTATTGGACTAATAATACAACAAAATGGGCTAAAACACTTATAAACTTATTTATTGGGCTTAACCCATTTGGGCCCAACATGTAAAGTATAAATACTGATAATAAAAGTATAATTGGACTAATGAATAGTATTGGGCTTATAATAGGCTTATTGGGCCTAAAACATGTAAATAAGTAAAATTAGTAAACTAGTACAAAAGTTACCAATACATAACACTATAATGAATGAGTAAAAATGTATAAACCCACTTGATCATCATCATATATATATAAAATCATCATATGTATACATAATTGTTATTTTTATAAAGTCATTGGACAAGAGTCTAAGACGAGTATTATTTGTCTAGGTTTCCGTGATTGAAGCACGTACCGTACATCCGAATTGCCGATAACCCGCTTTCCTACATCCACCTGAGTTCATAGACTGGCACTCTTTTAAATGTTTTTATGAAATATTTATAAACCCGCGAGGGAGATAACATGTTAGTTTTTATAAAATAGGACACATTTGTCCCGATTGTTTGTTTATTGATTTGGACCCGGATGATTGTATGACCCTATGAATGATTAAATGACCCGATAGATGAAATAAAATGGATTATTAAAGTTAGGTTATATCACTAAAAGTCCCATTAGCATGAATTGTGAACTACCGGGATTTGGTAGACGCTTATGCATATAATAGTACTATTTGGGGACGATCACCCCAGTTCGCGCCTTGACGGTTGATCCCCGTCGTGCCACATTGATTGGTAAGCGAATTTATGTATGAGAAGATTTCCATAGCGTGACCTTTGTGACGACACGCTAATTTAGATGGGCAAATTGAGTTTCGGGCTAGCTACCCGTTGTTTGGTTTAGTAAGGTAACAATGTCATGCGGCTTATAATAATCCAATTAACGAAATACTGCTATACGCACCGAATTACAATATATTGCCTGACTAGCAATACGAGGTCATATTATTGATATTATGTTTGTGTTTTGGTTTTCATGACCATATTCATATAACGGTTTTTATTTAATCTATACAACGTTATAAAACGTATTGTATGATGTTTTTACGACATTGGCTCGTATAATGATTTTTAAGGCAAATGCCTATATTATTATTTTCTATAAGGATTTGTATAAAAATGACTTTGGCTATTTTATGGCCTATTACAATGATTTGTACGAAATGATTTTTGGTAATAATTTTATACCAAAGTTATATTGATGGAATTTATTAAACTCTGTGAATTCACTCGGCGTTATCGCTGACCTTTTCTTTTAACATATTTTATCTCAGGTACTTGAAGGTAATTCTCGGGAAGACAACAAGAATTCATGGCCCGCACTTAAATATTAATTTCCATTCAAATGCTTTGTAAAACCTGTATAAATTACAATGACTTGGGACCTATGTAATTTTGATATTTATGAATGGAAATGATTTTATTATTAAACGACGCGATTTTTAAGCGTTGTCTATGATGTGAGTAATGTTCTATCCCGTAACACCAACTAGTCTTCCGTTGTATTAAGTTGTATAAATTTGGGGGTGTTACAGTTTGGTACCAGAGCTCTCGTTATAGAGAACAAAAGATTTTTAAAACCAAGGTTTTGAATAAAACATTTCAAAATATTTTAACTATAAACATTTTTCTAAAATGTCTAAAAATCTTTTGACTATAACGGTGCCGAAGAATTCCCGAGTTACCGACAAGGCCAGACTGAGAAGTGTTATTTTAATATATATATAACTTGGATTATATATATATATGATGTAATTTTATTACATGATTGTTTGATGATTATTTTGATATTTATACGAGGTATTTATACGGCGTAGATTGTCACGGAACCCTAAATCCCCTAGTAAATTAATCGAAGCTATTCTCGTAGGAATTCTAGCTATCCTAGATATAAACCAAGTTGTGGATGTTTATAATCCCAACAAAATGGTTGATATTCGTAGAAATGTTGATATTAGTTGATTGTGATATTAAAGAAGAATTGGCGAGATTAAATATGATATCGATGTCATGACGATCTTTCCTTATAGAGTGGAGTTTGACAAAACGTTACCACCTAGAAAGATGTCATCTGATTTGTTGTCATCCAATTCTTAAAATGAAATCGAAAGGGTGAATGTTGCACTTGAGGCTGTCATTGGAACCATTACCCAAAAGCCTCATGCCACTAGTACCTTTCCGAGAAGTCTAGTTGAATGTGTGAGTCATTTCATACTAGTGACTCATTTGATAACTATTGTTGTAAGAGCTTTAGGATTGGAAATTAAGTGTTGATCATATCGAGCTTTTATTGCCCTTTTAAGGTTTAAAAATAAAGTTGAAAGTATTGGAGAATGAAGTAAAATTTAACTTTTATGGAATATGAAATTGTTAAGAGGAAGTCGTTAGGTTCTGTGATTGAATTATAAGGTTTTAATTGATTGTTAGTTCGTGTTAAGGGTTGTTCCTAGGCCATTGTCCAATGACGAGGATGCCCAGTGTCCAATAAATAAATTGAAGAAATCTTCTTCTAAATTGGGACCGATTGATCTTCTGGGACAGGTGGGACACCTAATGACTCTTGTAGATTAGTATTCATTGTGGTATCTTTTAAAAATTCCTAACTTAACTGAGACATCAATTGGTAGGATGAGTTCTGAGAATTGTATGACATAGTGACACGTAATGTGTTACGATACAATTTTGACTTGTTTGTGATTAATAAAAAGACTACCTTTGATTGCTAAATTCTACATGTATCGATGTTATCTATCTTTTCTTGCTTGTCTCTAATGCTCGCATTAGTGATGCAACCATTGAACAAGTACTCATTTCGAATTGAGTTACGTTGTGGATTATTCTTTTTGAGTGCCATTGAGGTCATGCACCTCATGATTAATTGGCTAAGCTCATTTCCTATTATATTGTGGTTAGTTCTTGGTAAACAACTCTCCATCACTCTTTTGCAGATCACTCATTGTTTTTCTAAGATAAAACAATATCCTTTGAGAAAATTGAATTTTCATCACTATATGGATTATTTAAAGTGAGACTTATAAATAATCATTATTAAAATAAAGTTGATTATGAAATACCTTGGAAAACTTAATTGTTTTCATAACAAATAAAATCTTTGTAAATGTTTTTATTATAAACATGATGATAAAATTTTGACGAACTGAGTATTGCATCGTTAATCTTGAAATTGTATATAGTTGCGCGCCTACATACAATTTGGAAGTGACCATGCAAGACTGATTAGTAGTCACCATGAAAATATAAATAAACACTAAGTTTTCTTTGAAGATTGTGAAAGATTAAATTTTATGAGATCTACAAGAAGTGAAAAATAGGGACATATTGATAGGGACACCTACATATGTGCCCGTACTATTTATTCTTCTGATTCGAATTTACTCATCTATAGAATTTGTCTTATTTGACAATTGATATTCCCTTCTTTTCCAATTCTCTCGTAGTGAGATTCTTAGGAAAAGTATCTGATTGCTGAGTGTTGATACCCGACCGGATGTATCGACGTTCTTATCATTTCTTTTGATTAGATTTCATATTTGAATTACTTGGGTAACGATCCGAGGAGCTTTCGAATGCGTACTCAATTCATGAAAACATGGGATATATTCATATTCATTAAATCTTTTCGTCTGTATCTGATTTGAAATTCTCTCGCGTGGATTATGCGTTGACCTTACTCTTTTGAGGTTAGTTGTGTCTCCGTATATCCTTGAATTTGCGAAGGATTATGAGTTATTATTAGTCATTTGAGAAGTTCACATCTTATCGACGGCAATAAAACTGAAAAGTTGGTAATGCCAGTAGAATGGATTGATTGATTATGACATGACGACATTGTCTTAATTGATGGGAACTCGAGTAGAAATCCCCTAAAAGATAAGATGTTGATTATCAAAAGTGATCTAAATAATTCTTGATGGATGACCATATCCTGCATTTAGACTAAAAATTATACCATGAATGGTTGTGAACTAGTTATAGATATTGTAATCTAGAAGAACCTAATATGAATGTATTATAAGAGGTTATTGTTATCTGAAACGTTAGGAGGTATTTGCTGGTAAATTACCTAGACTTTCACCATTAAGGCAAGTTGAAATTGGTATTGATTATATTCCCTGTGCTGCACCTGTGGCTTGCGCACTGTACGTCAGCACCATCTGGATTAAAAGTATTACCGTACAACTGAGAGAGTTGTCGGAGAAAGATTTTATTCTACCAAGCTCGTCATCATGAAGAGCTATGGTGTTATTATTTCTTATATTTATAGATTACTGTGAACTGAGTAAATTGACAATCAAAAATGATATCCATGACTCGAAATGGAAGATTTGTTCAATCATTTACAAGGTTCTAGCGTATGTTTTAAAAATTTGATCCTCGGCATGGTTATCATCAACTTCGCATCTGCGAAAAAGATTATCTATTCCAATCACTACATCCAGAACTTGTAATGAACATTATGAGTTTCATGTTATGTCGTTTGGATTGACCAATGCACATGTAGCATCCATAAATTTGGTGAATCACGTGTGTAGGCTGTAATTTGATAAATTCATGCTTGTGATCATTAAGGACCATCTTTTTGTTTATAAGAATAAGAATGAGTTAATAATTATTTATATATTGCCCTGAGTCGGCCGAGTAGTGAAAACTTGTACCTTGAATATTTAACATGTGATGAAAGACTTAATCCTTTAGATTATTTGACCGTATGATTAATAGAAAAAGGAAATATATTTTGACAGATGTTTTAACAAAGGATTTTTAAGGGATTATTCCCTTATACACAAATCATTTAACTAAACTCCTGTTTAGGGGTAAATGTTCGTGTATACCTCAAGACAACCTAAGAGTGATTAAGGAAAACATTTAAACCATAACTTGAAATTTGAAACGACAATTTTTGCTTTTCAACTAAGAAAATTTTGACCAAAGTGTAAACAAAGAACTTTTCGAACATTTACGAATCTTATTAGTTATTTTCAATAAATCAACAAAAATTGTGTTAACTAAATTCAAATTTATTTTGAACATTTTTCTATAATTAGACGAACTGAGAAAATTAAAACTTTCACGTTTACATTTCATAAAAATTTAATAATTATTATTAATTTATTTGTAATAATTATCGACGCTTGAAAAACGTCGGATTGAGAAAAACTGATAAAAATAATAGTTGAGACGAGACTAAAACTTAGGAAATATGAAGAAAGAATATCTGAGTGAATTGTGGACATGATAATTATATCATCAGGAGAGGTGAATTTAGATATCGACGCATTATGTAAAAAGGATAAAGAACCAATCATGACATGTTCCTTAATAATGAAGGTGCAAAATAAATTGTCGAACAATATAAAAATAAACAATGCTTGTAAGAAGGATAATATAGATAATAAAAAGGGGTTCACGACTTATGTGAACCATTAGAATTGAGAAGCCAATGGCGTTAAATGTTTTAAAATGCCGTTTATGGTTGTCTAAATATGGAGGATTGTGAGATATAGTTATATTGGAATCTTGTAAGTATAAGTATTCTATTCCTGTTATTTCTGATTTAATGTATCATTATCAGAAGAAGTTGTACTGATGGCAAATTATGAAGGCAGACATCGCCTCATACATTAGTAAACGTCTAACTATTGCAAAGGTCATCATTTGAATTTGATTCGATTTGGGTCATCATCGACAAACTAACCAAATCTGCTAATATCATTCTCGTTAATGATAAATTCTTGCTGAAGAAATTGACTCTTCTGTATTTAAAGGAGTTATGAAAACACAGTGTGCCGTATCAATCATCTCTATCAAGATCCTCGCTTCGCATCGAATTTCTAGAGATTTGCTCAGAAGTCATTGGGAACGAACCTTGATGAGAGTGTTGTTTACCATCCCAATCGAAGGGACGAGGTACAGTAACGATACAAAATACTAGAAGTCTTGTTTTATGTTTGAATGATTGACCTTTGGTAATGAACCGTATAATCTTTTTTTCCTGTGGAGAGATTATCATTGAAAACTATCGTATTAGGATCGAGATCGAATCTGGTGAGGATATATATTAGAGCATCTGTAAGCAGGAGTTAGGAGGAAGACACCCGACATACACCCATTGTGAGTTGGACATGTCTTTTAGGTTTAAGGTTTCCTATGATGGCGAACCTAACCTTACAAAATACCCGACCCGCGAGACCTGAAATGATTTTTGAAATTAGGATCTGATTATTGACTGCCGGTAGTGGGCAGGAGGTTATGTGAATATGAAATGTAGATCTTGAAGTGCCAGATGGGTAGCGAAGTTATGCCAAAATTTTTAACCATGGAAAAATGAATTGATGATCTGAAAGATCATGGGATATAAGTCCCCGTTGTATGGGACCATTGAGATGATATAAAAGTTGGGTTGAAAGGCATATAAGCTGGATCTACCCTAGGACTTCAAGAGCTGTGTGAATTATGATTCGTATATCGAACTTGATGAAATGTCTATCCAGTGAGAATCTGATTGTTTCTTAGTAAAGTTTAGATCGGCGAAAAGTTGCATTCATCAAAAACCCGTGAACATCATGGATAGAGAAAGTAAGTCAACATTAAGCCTGATCTTATTCCCGTAGTTATGTTTGATGAAACTCGCGTATTGTAATGAATTACACTTGTTAGAAGGGACCGAATGTGGAGGAAATACCCACATGGCTTTAACTCTATAAGAAGCGAGTATTAAGGTAAGATGATCTTTGAGGACAAAGATCCTGTTTAGGGGTAAATGCTGTGACAATCCGTCAGTTTCTGATTGATATTTTATTCTCAATATTTATTTGAAAATATTAATTTTAATGTTATATTATGAACTCACTTATTTTTGGGAAGAAATTTGGATTTACGTCTTGAAGTAGCATCGACTACGTCTAAACTGGAGGATTCAACGTTACGTGCTTACGTTTACATACACCGTTTTGGTGACAGTCCGACAATTCAGAAAATAAATTTATCCGTGAATATTATTTTGAGATTTTAAATTTGTGTTGGTTCACAAACTCACAAATTTAAGAGAAGAGATTAGGACTTACGATTTTAATTTAACGTCCTTTACGACTAAACCGGAAACCTTAGGATTACGTATTTACGTTTTTGAACTCCGTTTTTGATGAGACAATTTTTATTAGAATCTTTTTGTGTCGTTGATTCATAATTTATAAAAACGTTTTTCGTAAAACGACCCGAGGGCACGCAAATCGAGGAAACTAGAATCGAGGAATACCCGTAAATTAATGGGGATGGAACAAGTACATACTTGTCCCACCCCCACACATGGCTAAACACAGCTAACAACACCATGTGGTGTCAAGCTTACAAGATAAGCTAAGACACATGTCTTAGTTTACTTGTAAACTAGCAACCAACATCAAAACCACCACCTGAAACCATTTTCATTCATTTCAACACATGAAAACCACTAAACACTCTCCTCTCTCTCTCTAAAATTCGTCCCAAACTCATCCAAAACAACCCCCATTTGATCTTTATTCAACCATAAATCATATGTATAATTTACATATGATGAAAACCCATTGAAGTTATGAAGATTGGAGGTGATCTTAACATGTAAAAAGGAGTTTTCAAGGGAGTTTGGGGCTGATTTCTCAAGGAGTTTTCATGAATAACAAGGGCTGATTTTTGGAGGAATGTACAAATACTTGGTGATCCTAGAAGTGGTGTTGATATCTCATAAGATTGGTTACCCAAAACCATGTCTTGTTCATCCAAAAGCTCATCATTTCATCACTTTGGTGGTATAAAGATTGTTCTCCCCATCCTCTTGTTATTTTGATTATGTAATCATGTATTTTCTTTCTTATTGTATATGTATATGATGAATATATGATGATAAAAATGTTGTGTGGGATTCAAGTGTTGATAAATATGATTAAAGAGATGAAAAATCATAGGTAACAAGGTTAAAATCTTGCTAAATATGATGGCTGTATAAAAACAGTATGTAACCAAATGTTAAACTGATAAAATGGCATGGTGGAATCAATTTACAGTAATTATTAGATGTCATACACATGTGAGAGTTGGCCATGCAATGGAATCATCAAAATGAGTGAGATATGATCAAAACAAGTTTAGAATACAAATCTGAGTTCACTGTATTGGACGATTTTTAGAAAATACTTAAAGGCTGATTCAACAGTAGCTATAGAAGAGTAAAATGGCGCATATATCATGTAGTTTGTGTCATAAAAATTTTAGCCTCTATCTCCATATAGAACTCTAGATATGGCTGTTTTGGTGAACATGAAACTAAAAATCAGATTTTTAAAGAATTAATGTTTAATAGTATTATATAAGCACTCAACTAAAAATAGTATAAAATGTTAATTAAAACCCACTAACTTATATAATACATTTATATAAATATGTATAAGGATAAATAAATGAACATTTTGTAAAAATAATAGTTTGATAAGTTTTATAAGTTATAAAACTATAAACATGATTTTTACGACTTTTTCGGCTATTACCGTAAAATTAACGTTTTTGTTAAATAAAACTTAGACGGTTGGACCCGTCTAATGTAAACTTTTATAAACTCATATACTGATATATAAACATATATAACAAGTAAAACCGATAAAACCCGAACTATAAAACATACGGACATTAACGGGCTAAGTTAACGTTATTGGACTAATAATACAACAAAATGGGCTAAAACACTTATAAACTTATTTATTGGGCTTAACCCATTTGGGCCCAACATGTAAAGTATAAATACTGATAATAAAAGTATAATTGGACTAATGAATAGTATTGGGCTTATAATAGGCTTATTGGGCCTAAAACATGTAAATAAGTAAAATTAGTAAACTAGTACAAAAGTTACCAATACATAACACTATAATGAATGAGTAAAAATGTATAAACCCACTTGATCATCATCATATATATAAAATAATCATATGTATAAATAATTGTTATTTTTATAAAGTCATTGGACAAGAGTCTAAGACGAGTATTATTTGTCTAGGTTTCCGTGATTGAAGCACGTACCGTGCATCCGAATTGCCGATAACCCGCTTTCCTACATCCACGTGAGTTCATAGCCTCTCTTTTAAATGTTTTTATGAAATATTTTATAAACCCACGAGGGAGATAACATGTTAGTTTTTATAAAATAGGACACATTTGTCCCGATTGTTTGTTTATTGATTTGGACCCGGATGATTGTATGACCCTATGAATGATTAAATGACCCGATAGATGAAATAAAATGGATTATTAAAGTTAGGTTATGTCACTAAAAGTCCCATTAGCATAAATTGTGAACTACCGGGATTTGGTAGACGCTTATGCATATAATAGTACTATTTGGGGACGATCACCCCAGTTCGCGCCTTGACGGTTGATCCCGTCGTGCCACATTGATTTGTAAGCGAATTTATGTATGAGAAGATTTCCATAGCGTGACCTTTGTGACGACACGCTAATTCAAGCAACCTCCATCGTACCGGTGCGACCACTAAAGAATTGCTTATACACTAAACAGCTGCTTATATACGCTTACTAAAAGACTGATGGGCAAATTGAGTTTCGGGCTAGCTACCCGTTGTTTGGTTTAGTAAGGTAACAATGTCATGCGGCTTATAATAATCCAATTAAAGAAATACTGCTATACGCACCGAATTACAATATATTGCCTGACTAGCAATACGAGGTCATATTATCGATATTATGTTTGTGTTTTGGTTTTCATGACCATATTCATATAACGGTTTTTATTTAATCTATACAACGTTATAAAACGTATTGTATGATGTTTTTACGACATTGGCTCGCATAATGATTTTTAAGGCCAATGCCTATATTATGATTTTCTATAAGGATTTGTATAAAAATAACTTTGGCTATTTTATGGCCTATTACAATGATTTGTACGAAATGATTTTTGGTAATAATTTTATACCAAAGTTATATTGATGGAATTTATTAAACTCTATGAATTCACTCGGCGTTATCGCTGACCTTTTCTTTTAACATGTTTTATCTCAAGTACTTGAAGGTAATTCTCGGGAAGACAACAAGAATTCATGGCCCGCACTTAAATATTAATTTCCATTCAAATGCTTTGTAAAACCTGTATAAAATACAATGACTTGGGACCTATGTAATTTTGATATTTAGGAATGGAAATGATTTTATTATTGAACGACGCGATTTTTAAGCGTTGTCTATGATGTGAGTAATGTTCTATCCCGTAACACCAACTAGTCTTCCGTTGTATTGAGTTGTATAAATTTGGGGGTGTTACACCTTAGATTTCTCTATGTCTATCAACAATGATTTAGCAACTTTATCACTCGGTTGACGCTGTTTTGATTGTAAATTCAATCTTAAATTCTTTTGTTAATTTAGATAATCTATATTAACACCTTGGAATGACGTTTCAAAAATCTCTTGAATAAATTGTTGTTTACATTCAAGCGAAATGCAATGTTTTTTAATCTCATAAAAACGTTTTGAAAGCAAAGAATAAGAATCTTGAAGCTTTAAAAGTTCAGCATCAGATTTGTGACAAGTACTATCTACCACATTATCCACAGATTCAACATTATGCACAATGGAATCATTATCAACACTATTATTCACATAGACGGAAACAATATCATGCGACATCACTTGCTTCAGAAGCTGATAATATTGGCGTGAAATTTGTTCTATTTCAACTAAACCGTTTTCATAAGCATCATCCATTTCATTTAAAACACGTTTAACTTCATTTAATTCCAAAACCAAATCTTGATCAATATTGCTAAAACATACTTTAATATTGTTTACAAAGGGAACAATTTCGTCTCGAAACACAAGTCTAGTGTGTTCAAAATTCCGTTCACCTTCCGTTATGGCCGAAGCCGTCATACCGTTCCTTAATGACCTTGTCAAAATCAGTAAAGTGTTGGTGCAACGCATTTAAGCTATTAGACACCTTGCTTACCGGTGGAATTAACTTAGCTAAATCCTTTTTGACAAGTGTAGGAGACGTACTAGAAAGGTTTTCGTTTAACAAACTTTGGGGCACACAAGCTGATAATTGAGCTAATTCCTTTTGTACTCGAAAATGGGTCTTTTTATCAAATTGATCTTTATTATGCTTAACATAGTCAAGCTTATGGAATGTTGAAAGCATTTTAGATCGAGTTTCTTCCGCAAGTGAGATTGTCTCCTCATCATCACGAACATAAGGTGCTTCTTCCGATTTGCCAATTACGGTCACATAATAAAGACAAGGAATATATTCCTGAGCCTGTTTTGCATAACCGGGATTAGGTGGTAAATCTTGAAGACGCTTAAGTTCTAAATCTTTAAACAATTTAGTTAAAAGATTAACCTTTTCTGTGGAAGCATATTGTTTTAAAAGCTGTTGTTCCTTGAATTTAAGAAGTTCGGTAGCATTAACTTCCGATTCAAACTTTTTAGACTCGAGAGTTTTGAAATCCGTTTTAAGTTTTTGAAAATCATTTACAACCGACTCTTTTTCTTTTTATTCATTGGAAAGATTAGCTCTTAATGATTCTATTTCATTTAAGTGTTCTATCCTTTCAAAACGAAATTGGACAAATTCAAAATAAGTTATTTTCTCTGCTTGAGGGACCATTTCAAAAGTTTTGACCTTTTCCTTATACAACGCAAGCTCAGCGGTTAGATTGGCATTCAAATCTACGGTTTGTAGGACGACCACATTCATGTTATCAATAATATTTTTAGGCACCATTACCAAATAATATTTTAGCATTTGGTTGAGGTTCACTCAAATGTGTTGGATCGGATACCACATCATTTGAGTTACTAGTTCCCGAATGCTGTTCGAGGTTGTCATTTTCATGGTCAACTTGATGTGGATTATCATGAACAATATTAGTTGTGGTTGGTACCTCACTGACGACATCAGAACCGTAGTGAGAGAGATTAACAACGAGAGCAGCTTAGGCTGAGTGAATGTCATCAAAATCCGAATCATATGCATCAAGATCATCTGCTTGATATGCTGCATTAGACGTAGAGACGACTGCAATGCCTTCATTATCTGTTGCCCATGGGTCTGCAAGAAATGCTAATTCCTTTGAATCCAAAATCTTTCCCTTAGATTGAGCATCTACCAAATACATCTTCCCCCCGAAACCATGATGCATCCCTTCTCCTTTTTAGTTGAGTGCATTCCCTAGCCATATTACCTTGTCCTCGACAACTGTAGCAAGTCACAACCTTTTGAGGACCAATAGGGCTTCCATTTCCACTAGCTTGAGAATTCACAGCTTGAGCATTCACGGTCCTTGTAGTGGGTCCATATGAATTTTGCCTTCTCTGAATGGATTGCATCGTCACTTGACCGTCTTGAATAGTGGCTTGTTGTCGAGGATTTGAAGAAGTGCGGAGCTGATTGTTTGTTGGTGGAAAACCTCTAGTAGCAACAAGTTTTAACAAGTAGGCAGTGAGATGGTTTAAAACATTTGTTAGCGTATCATTTGGAGAAAAGACCAGTGCTTGAATTGGTGGAAGTTCATTGGAGTAGAAGGCTTGTGCTTGTGGTGCTTCAATTGGAAAATATCCTTGCTGAGGAGTATAGCCCATTGAGGAAGTGATAGCTTGTGATGGTGATGCCTGATGTGTTTCTTACTGTGGATAATGCTGTTGAAGAACACTTTGTTGAAATGCTTGCTGTGGCATCATTGATGGTTGATAAAAAGATTGATGTGGTTGCTGATAGGTGTGTGATGTTTGCTGCAAGTATGATGGTTGTTGATAAGAATATGCCATGTTGGAGTAGTCATTTGATGAGCAGCAATCATGGCAAGCGGATCATGAACTTGAGGTGTTGACAACCGAGCCTCGATTACGTGGCATTCATGTTGTTGAAGAAAAGCTTGAAGTTGATCCACGTTGGTTTGATGAAAATCCTTAGCAAATTTAACAGTCGTCACGTACTTGCACCATTCAGAAGGAGGAGTATTCAAATACTTGGTGTTTAATTGAAACGTAGGAATTTCCATGCCATAGATGTTGAGCTCATTCATCAAGAGAGTGAATCTCAAATAGTAATCATTGAGAGTCTCCTTGGGGACATAGACAAACTTATAAAACGTATCATATAGCTTACACCTCTCGTTCTTGTTTAGTTAACGAGGTTCCTTGCATTAGAACACGAATTCTATCCCATAACTCTTTGGCAACTTTATGTTTACTGACGCGTTTGTAGACATATGAAGGAAGGGCTTGGAGAATGATGTTTGTAGCTTGTTTATCACACTTATATTGAATCTTAGCATCTCTAGTTAATTCACCCGTTGTGCAAGGACGAGTAACTGCACATTCCGTCACAGTACCATATACCAGTGGTCCATTGAGCACCAATGCCCAAATGAGATGTCCGTTCTCTTTATTCAACATATAAAGTTCCATTCGGGAAGCCCAATCCTCGTACATAGTCTTCACCAATATTGGTGAATGATTATCCGTACCCGAGAAAATGTACTTATCCATAAGTGAAGTAAACTCCATTTCGATAAGTTAAAGATTTACAAACATTGATCGAACAATGAGAGAAAGTAAATGTGTTTGTTGTCGTGTGTAGAAGTCAAGAAAAAATGTTGAAATCCCCTAAAATATGTTCTCGATAAACCAAAAAAATTCCAATGCAAACAAAAACTCACGATATCACAAGTCACTCTTCGCAATATCACAATTCACTCTTCGCAATATTACAATTCACTCTTCGCAATATCACAATTCACACTTCGCAATATTACAATTCACTCTTCGCAATATCACAATTTACACTTCGCAATATTACAATTCACTCTTCGCAATATCACAATTCACACTTCGCAATATCACAATTCACACTTCGCAATATAGAAACCCTTATATATTGCGAAAGTTGAGATTTCACAATAATAAAAAATATTCGGACTTCCACTTTTCCCGGATGAAACTCACCCAATTCTAGATTTTAAGCCAAAAAATGATCCGAACACCCAAAGTGTGACACCCTAGAATCGAGGTCATTAACGATACCCTAAATTACGCTAATTTTTGAAATTTTTATTAAATTTTAATTTCTATAATTTATAAGTATTTTGGTTAGAGCCGATGTTCGAGGTTATAATTTTTACGGTTGACGTTTTAAGAAGGACGATGACGATTACGATCCCGAGGGATGCCCAATTTTATATAATTTTTGACGATTTATCGATAATGTAATTTTTCGAGAATTTTATTTACGGTTCGTGTTAAGTTGAGTCGGGTGAGTTTTATAGCCTTCCGAGTACATTTAAAGTATCCCAAAAATATTTTGGAGCGTTCGGGAAGATTTCCGACTCCCGTAAAATTTTCAAAATTGACAAATGAGTCGAACCCGCAAAGTTTTGAGGACGTTTTTCATTTAAGGACAAAAGAAGCCAAAAATTGCACAAAGGTCCCTCCTAACCCACCAAAAAGGCCAAATTTGCCATAAACACAAACACACACAACACTTGCACCAAAAATCAAACCATCACTCTCTCCTCTCTCTCTAAAGCCGACGGACACCCCCAAACCCACCCAAAAATTCACCAAAAATCTTCTTCCACTGGATTTTTCAAAAATCTAAGGTTAGACCACACTTAGTTTGGTCATTCCCCACCTATTCATGTGCTCAAATCCAACATGCATTGATAAAAATTTTTCAAGATTTTTCCATATGATCCAAATTCGTTTTTGAGGCTAAATGAGCTAATGCATGTTGATATTAAGTGTTATGGAAGTATAAACACCATGAAAACCCACCAAAATTAATTTGGTTGTGGTGATTGGGTCACCCAAACCCCACGACAAAGGGGGTGTTTGGGGAGCCATGGTGGTTGTTGGTTTTGCATGTTAATCTTGTGTTTGGTATGATGTTTAAGGGTGTTTTACATAGGTGCTAGTGGTTGCATGTTCATTTTCTTTGATTCTTGATTTTGAGTTTGATTGATCAATAGGGGTAGGATTGAAGTTTGATGTTAGGATATGTTTGGGAAGGCTTAGGATGATGTTTAGTGCTAATTAGAAGTCTTGGAATCGAGTCTAAGCATGTTTTTGGTATGGTCATTTTTAGGCAGAAACATTTGGTCCATTTTATAAAAATGATTTTTGTTCCAGGTCTTGAAAGCTAAATGTAGTGATAGAGGGTCTTTCTAGCTTTAATTTGGTATAAGGTAGAGCCCGTGACTCAAAACGAGCTAAAAGTTATGACATTTTAAAGATCGGGTACCGGGAGACGAGGACTTTCACAATCCGAATTTGTGCAAAGTTTTAGTCAAATCCCGAGGGTCACAAGTATAAATTGGTAAATGGTCAAGGGTCAAAATTTGGTCCCTAACCTGTGTAAATGACTATATATGTTGACTTAGGTGTCAAGGAAGTCAAAGGTATTTTTCATATAGGTCAAAGAGGTCAAAATTGGTCGAAGCGCAATTTCAGCCCGTAAAATGTAGTCGTGGAAATGAGTTGCGTAACGGGTCGGAAAAGTAAAAACTTTTATTGGGCTTAAAAACATGTTATCTACAGGTCATATAGGATTTTTGGAAATTTTGTCAAATTTTATAAGCATGGTTTAATAAGGTAAAACAGCCCGTACTTTAGTCAAGTACCGGCGAGAACGAATAAAAATGGACAACGTAAGTATTGAGAACGAATGGAATAAAATGAATGATACTTGTTGTTTTGTTTTTGGCGTGAGTTATATTTGTCCTAAGTGACTTGTATATATGTATTTTATACAGTACCGTAAGTATTTAAATGAGATTACTCATTACGCGTTATTTGTGATAGGTGTTGATTTACACGGGCATCCGTTTCGTCGTCAGTGATCACTCCTCGAACTACCGACTACTTAATACCTAAGGTGTGAATTTATAGCCTCGCTTATATTATTTCAAATTGTTTTACCCGCGAGGGAAATGCATGCTAGTTTTTAAAAGGAACGTATATCATGAATGATTGTTAGACCCGAAAGTTGCCTTAGAAATTGTGTTGAGTACCAAAGTTGCAAAAGTCCCTAAAATCATGAACTATTAACTATTGTCTTGCCCTCGAGTAGGGGGAAATAGCCGCTTATGCAATTTGTAGTACTACGGGGTTAACGACCCAATGCTAGCCGAGAAGCTGTACTTATAGTAAGTTCTGCGGTAGATTATTTTGTATGAGAAATAAGGTATAATTGCAACTGATGCCTTTAGAAGGGGCACTGGTTTCATCTGAATCATGCCGGTATATTTACGCGGGTGATTGAGTTAATGGATTAGTGTCATGAGCTTAAACACAATTGTCAGTATCCTGATTATAGTTTGTTTGATCGACAAGACTATAAATGATCACGAATGGTTTTTATTATATATATACGTTCAAATGGATTGAAAAACCTATGAATTCCACTCAACGTTTTCGTTGACCAAATTTTTGGCATGTGTTTCAGGTAACCGTTGAGAAGTAGGATGGAGCATGCATGGGATGGATGTTGTGTGTACGGCTTGGTGTCCGCTTGTTTTTCCCTCCTTTTCTACTTAAACAATTTTTATGTTTAATGTCATGTGGTTGTAAACTGAAGTTTTTGGGGTTGAGATTCATGGGGACCGAAAACGCTAAACTCTGTGCACTATTTGGGGTTGGAAAAACTGTGGACATGTATTATCTAACAATTTTTAAATTTCAAGTTTTAAGTTGACGTCTTTTAGCGTCGTTTGATATATCTTGTGTGCAATGAATACTGTGTAGCACCCATTGTTGTAGTTCCGCTGCGCATAGCAATTGTGGGGGTGTTACAGATTGGTAATCAGAGCCACGAGTTATAGAGAACTAGGTCGTTTTTGAAAATCCTAAACTATAACTTTTGGTGTCGTAAGAAGGGGTCCAAGCACACACAACTATCCTGCATGGCTCCGGTAAGATTTATTGTTGTATTTATGGCATTTGACGTATACTTTTGAGTAAAGTATATATATGCGGGTAATTATTATATAAGTATGGAATTACTATATGTAGACGTTAAATTTTACGTGAAATATCCGACATCGTAATTTTTGTATTAATCATGCATGAGCATCATATTATTACATTTCGGGCATATGTACCACCTTTGCATTGCATTTGCATGCATATATTTATAATTATTGTATAATTACTTATGTACCCTCCGAAATTCGCTGTTATTGCAGGAATGGCCGAGGTACCGCCCAACGATAACGGAAACGATTACGTCGTAGGTCACGAAGGGGGACCGTTTCCTCCGAACCCGCCGGACAATAATAATGGATGGATCGCTCCAGAAGACGAAATAGGGCCGGAAAACGACAATGGCGAAAGTGAGGTGGATAATTTCAGCATGAGTAGTGACGACAATGAGGATTCCGAAGAAGAGCCCGAGGAGCTATTGGATGATGGTATTCCCGAGGATGCCGTAGGCCAGACCGAACCCGATTTGTTTCAGTCCCCGAATTCGCCGAAGGGTTATGAGGTACCACCGACCGGTCGTTATGAGCAGCAACCCTTTGATCGCCCGATGGACAATTGTAAGAATTATTTGAGATCAGTGCCAGGATTTGTTCGAGAAGGTGATGGGAGCAGTGGAGAGTCCAGCAAGTCGCTATCGATTCATGAGAATATTGCAAGGGTCTATTTTCCGAGACCGAGACACTACTGGGATCCCGCAGGTCGTTTGGAGAGGATGGAAAGGTTGATGTATGAGCGGTTTGTAGTTGAGACTAGGGTGATTAAGAAGTTTGATAAGACTGAAAGGGAACATCAAAGACTGTTGGAAAGGACTTCAAGAATTGCGTATGATGGGATAATGAACACAAGTGCCATCAACAGTTTAAAATCAATGGTTGCAAATTTAAGTGCTAGTCTTGACCGTGTGAGGGAAGATCAGATGAGGTTGTCGAGGATGCAGAGTTGGGAGCATCGTGTGAGGGATTCATTGCCCCCGGATTGGAGATTCGTGGACGATGTGGAGATGGAGGCGAACGACTTCATGGTTCAGCCGCCTGCTGGAGGTGCTTGTATTTCGGTGGGAAGTCGGGTAGCGATTGAGTATGGATCCACATCAGGGACGAAAAAGGAAACAGAATGTGGGCCAGATGAGAAAGGAAAAAGGAAAGTGGATGATGTGGATGAGGACGTAAGTGATGAGGAAACCGAGGAAGACGACGACGAGCCGCCATCCAAGAGGCCGTGTGGATCACCACATGCCTAGTTACTTGTTTTGTATTTTCTTTGATCATTGTAATAGAACTATTTTAGACCTTTGTATGATGGTATTATGACGAGAAACTCAAGTACTTGATGTTTTGTGGTGAACGATTGTAGTGGCATTACTTGTCACGATTTTGGTTAATTATCAATACAATCTATGTTACCTTTCATGATCTGTGATATGTCTTAAATTTGATCTTTTGTGGTGTGAATTGATGAATATTAGTAACTCCGTAGTGATGTGTCGTTGTATGTATTTTATGTCTGGGAAACTTGATATGAATACTTACATTGTTTTTCTATTTTCCTTGTCTTGCAGAAAGAGATATTCGGTAACACAATGCCTCCAAAGTTGACTGCCGATCGTGTTAACACCATGATTCAGGAAGCTATAGCAAATGCGTTGCAAGCGGACCGAGCTGGGAGAAATCAGGATCCAGGAAGGAATGCGGGGAGACAGCAAGCCCCGAGAGTGTGTACCTATTCTAGTTTTATGAAGTGCGGTCCCACGCAGTTCCGTGGAACGGGTGGAGCTTTAGAACTTAGACGGTGGTTGGAAAAAGTTGAAAGTACATTTGAAATCAGTGGTTGTGCAGAAGCAGATAAAGTGAAGTTTGCAGCAGCTACGTTTCTGGACGATGCGTTAAGTTGGTGGAATACCCAGGTAGCTACGGTTGGATTGGCTGTGGCGAATGCAAGGACGTGGAATGCTACCAAAGCTTTGTTGACAAAGAAGTTTTGCCCAGAGGAGGAATTGGGGCAATTGGAGGACGAATTGAGGCATTTGACCTTAAAGAACAACGATATAGCTGCTTACACCAGGAGATTCAATGAGTTAAGCCTTTTGTGTCCGGACATATTTTCCAATGATGCCAAGAAAATGAAGCAGTATATAAAGGGTTTATCTAGCAACATCAAAGGTGAAACAACTTCGTCGAAACCTGGAACGTTTGATGAAGCGGTTCAAATGGCACACGCTTTGATGGACGTTAAGCTTCAGGACAAGCAGAACTACATTGCTGAAGGCAACAAAAGGAAATGGGGGGCAGCACAAAGTAATCAATCCCAAGGCCAGAACCGAGGTGGAAATCGAAACAACCATGGGCCGAACCGTAATCAGCAGTTTAATCAGAGAAGGAACGAAGGGATGAGGGCAGTGACGAACCCTAGAGGTGTGAAAGTAAATCCCCATTGTGGAAAGTGCAATTTGTATCATGTTGGAAATTGCCCGCCGGCATGCGGCAAGTGTGGAAAGGCAGGTCATAGGACTGCTAGTTGTCGAACGGGAGGAGTAGCCACTGGGGCTAATGCTATCAGGATGAGAGGATGTTATAGTTGTGGAGAAAGGGGTCATGTGCAAGCGAATTGCCCGAAGGAAGGAATCAGGCGGGGAGGTAATAATGCGGCTGCTGTGTATCAAGTGGGAACTGCTGATAAGCCACAGGGTCCCAATGTGGTTACCGGTACGTTTTTGCTAGACGCTTGTTATGCTAGTATTTTATTTGATTCTGGCTCCGACAAGAGTTTTGTAGACGTTAGATTTAGTCGTCATATCGATAGAGAACCGGTGTTGTTAACGACTAGTTATAATGTTGAATTAGTCGATGGAAAAATTGTTAGTACGAATTCTATACTGAAAGGGTGTACCTTGAAGTTAGGAAATTACGCTTTTAAAATCGACTTGATGCCTATAGAGCTAGGATCGTTTGACGTGATTGTGGGAATGGATTGGTTAATGGCGTATAGTGCTACGATCGTCTGTGGTGAGAGATTGGTGCAGATTCCGCTGAGGAATAGGGTTTTGACGGTAAAGGGAGACGAATGCACTTCTCGTTTGAAGGTGATTTCGTGTTTGAAGATGATGAAGTACGTAGAGAGCGGATGCGATGTGTTCTTGGCACAAGTTTCGAGCGATGGTGATGTAGAGGCGAGGATTGAAGAGGTACCAGTTATTTGCGAGTATCCGGACGTTTTTCCAGACGAGTTGCCAGGTTTACCGCCTAACCGTGAGGTCGAGTTTCGAATTGATTTAGTGCCAGGAGCTGCGCCAGTTGCACGTGCACCTTATCGCTTAGCACCATCTGAGTTAAAGGAGTTATCGGATCAATTGAAGGAATTGATGGACAAAGGATTTATTAGGCCGAGCTCATCACCTTGGGGAGCGCCAGTGTTGTTCGTAAAGGAGAAGGATGGTTCGTTTAGGATGTGTATCGACTATAGAGAACTCAATAAGCTGACGGTTAAGAATCGGTACCCATTACCGAGGATTGATGATTTGTTCGATCAATTGCAAGGTTCCAGTGTATACTCAAAGATCGATTTAAGATCAGGGTATCATCAACTGCGTGTAAGAGAGGAGGATATTCCTGTAACCGCCTTTCGTACGCGGTATGGACACTTTGAATTTTGAGTGATGCCGTTTGGGTTGACAAACGCGCCTGCTGTATTCATGGATCTTATGAATCGCGTGTGCAAGCCGTATCTAGATAAGTTTGTTATTGTTTTCATCGACGACATACTTATTTACTCTAAGAGTAAGGAGGAGCACGAGAAGCACCTAAGAAAGATTTTGGAGTTGTTAAGGAAGGAGAAGCTGTATGCAAAATTCTCTAAGTGTGAGTTTTGGTTGGAATCAGTGCAGTTTCTAGGTCATGTGATCGATAGTGAGGGAGTTCGTGTGGATCCTGCCAAGATCGAAGCGATCAGGGAATGGTCAGCACCGACGACGCCGACTGAAGTTCGACAATTTCTGGGTTTAGCTGGGTATTATAGAAGGTTTATCGAAGGATTTTCGTTGATTGCGAAACCATTGACGAGGCTTACCGAAAAGAATAGGGTGTATGAATGGGGAAATGAGGAAGAGCTTGCTTTCGAAACGCTCAAGGATAAGTTATGTTCCGCGCCGATTTTATCATTGCCTGAAGGAACCGAAGATTTCGTAGTGTATTGTGATGCGTCTCGTAAAGGTTATGGAGCGGTATTAATGCAACGTGAAAAGGTGATAGCTTACGCGTCGAGGCAATTAAGGAAGAATGAGGAGAACTACACGACGCACGATTTGGAATTAGGAGCGGTGGTTTTTGCGTTGAAACTGTGGAGACACTATCTGTATGGGACAAAGTGTGTTGTATTCACTGATCACAAGAGTTTGCAGCACATTTTAGATCAAAAGGAGTTGAATATGCGACAAAGACGATGGGTTGAACTACTGAGTGATTATGACTGCGAAATTCGCTACCACCCTGGGAAGGCGAATGTTGTAGCGGACGCATTGAGTAGGAAGGAACGGGAGAAACCTTTGAGGGTTAGAGCTTTAGTGATGAGTGAGAGCGTTGACTTAACCGAAACCATACTAAAGGCTCAGGAGAGAGGTTTAATGAAAGGGAATGTTGAAGCCGAGAATTTGGGACGAATGTTGAAACCTATTTTCGTGATTAGGTCTGACGGACTGAGATATTTTGAGAATCGAATTTGGTTGCCACTGTGTTCATCTGAGGAAGGAAAGCCTGGAGTTCGAGAATTGGTTATGAATGAGTCGCATAAGTCGAAGTATTCGATACATCCTGGATCGGATAAGATGTACCACGACCTGAAGAAAGTCTATTGGTGGCCGAATATGAAGGCAGATATTGCTCGTTACGTCAGTAAGTGTTTGACTTGCGCGAAGGTCCAGACAGAACATAAGAAACCATCTGGATTGTTGGTACAACCAGAAATCCCAGAATGGAAATGGGAGAAAATCGCAATGGATTTTGTGACGGGTTTACCTAGGACTCCTAGTGGAAGTGATATGATATGGGTAATTGTGGATAGGTTGACGAAATCTTCTCATTTCTTACCTATGAAGAAGACGGACAGCATGGAAAGACTCGCCAGCATGTACGTGAAGGAGATCGTCTGTAGACATGGAGTGCCGTTATCGATCATTTCGGATCGCGACAGTAGATTTACGTCGGAATTTTGGAGATCGCTTCAACGTGCGATGGGCACTGAACTGAGTTTAAGCACGGCTTATCACCCGGAAACTGACGGCCAGAGTGAACGAACGATTCAAACGATGGAGGACATGCTCCGAGCATGCGTGATTGATTTTGGGGGAAGTTGGGAACGCCACTTGCCTCTGGTGGAATTTTCGTACAATAATAGTTATCATGCGAGTATCAAAGCGGCACCGTTCGAAGCATTGTACGGAAGGAAGTGTAGATCGCCGGTGTGTTGGAGTGAAGTAGGGGAAAGTCAATTGACTGGACCCGAAATGGTTTTAGAAACGACAGAGAAGATCGTGCAGATCAAGAACCGACTACTTGCTGCGAGAAGCCGACAGAAGAGTTATGCCGATAACCGAAGGAAACCGTTGGAGTTTGAAGTTGGAGATATGGTTATGCTCAAGGTATCGCCATGGAAGGGTGTAATTCGTTTTGGAAAGAAAGGAAAGTTGAGTCCGAGGTATATTGGACCGTTTAAGATCGTTGAACGAATTGGACCAGTAGCGTACAAGTTAGAATTGCCGACCGAGCTTAGTGCTATTCATGACACGTTTCACGTATCGAACCTGAAGAAGAGTTTGGCGGACAAGGAATTGGTGATTCCTTTGGACGAGATTCGACTAGACGACAAAATGCACTTTGTGGAAGAACCTGTGGAAATAATGGACCGGGAGGTCAAGCGGTTGAAGCATAGTAGGATTCCTATTGTGAAGGTCCGATGGAATTCTAAGCGTGGACCGGAATACACCTGGGAACGTGAGGACTTTTTCAAGGAAAGGTATCCTCATCTGTTCCAGTAGACGAAATGTGAGTACAAGAAGAGGCGAGCGCCGGGACGTCGCTCTCTTTAAGGAGGGGTGGATGTGACACCCTAGAATCGAGGTCATTAACGATACCCTAAATTACGCTAATTTTTGAAATTTTTATTAAATTTTAATTTCTATAATTTATAAGTATTTTGGTTAGAGCCGATGTTCGAGGTTATAATTTTTACGGTTGACGTTTTAAGAAGGACGATGACGATTACGATCCCGAGGGATGCCCAATTTTATATAATTTTTGACGATTTATCGATAATGTAATTTTTCGAGAATTTTATTTACGGTTCGTGTTAAGTTGAGTCGGGTGAGTTTTATAGCCTTCCGAGTACATTTAAAGTATCCCAAAAATATTTTGGAGCGTTCGGGAAGATTTCCGACTCCCGTAAAATTTTCAAAATTGACAAATGAGTCGAACCCGCAAAGTTTTGAGGACGTTTTTCATTTAAGGACAAAAGAAGCCAAAAATTGCACAAAGGTCCCTCCTAACCCACCAAAAAGGCCAAATTTGCCATAAACACAAACACACACAACACTTGCACCAAAAATCAAACCATCACTCTCTCCTCTCTCTCTAAAGCCGACGGACACCCCCAAACCCACCCAAAAATTCACCAAAAATCTTCTTCCATTTGATTTTTCAAAAATCTAAGGTTAGACCACACTTAGTTTGGTCATTCCCCACCTATTCATGTGCTCAAATCCAACATGCATTGATAAAAAATTTTCAAGATTTTTCCATATGATCCAAATTCGTTTTTGAGGCTAAATGAGCTAATGCATGTTGATATTAAGTGTTATGGAAGTATAAACACCATGAAAACCCACCAAAATTAATTTGGTTGTGGTGATTGGGTCACCCAAACCCCACGGCAAAGGGGGTGTTTGGGGAGCCATGGTGGTTGTTGGTTTTGCATGTTAATCTTGTGTTTGGTATGATGTTTAAGGGTGTTTTACATAGGTGCTAGTGGTTGCATGTTCATTTTCTTTGATTCTTGATTTTGAGTTTGATTGATCAATAGGGGTAGGATTGAAGTTTGATGTTAGGATATGTTTGGGAAGGCTTAGGATGATGTTTAGTGGTAATTAGAAGTCTTGGAATCGAGTCTAAGCATGTTTTTGGTATGGTCATTTTTAGGCAGAAACATTTGGTCCATTTTATAAAAATGATTTTTGTTCCAGGTCTTGAAAGCTAAATGTAGTGATAGAGGGTCTTTCTAGCTTTAATTTGGTATAAGGTAGAGCCCGTGACTCAAAACGAGCTAAAAGTTATGACATTTTAAAGATCGGGTACCGGGAGACGAGGACTTTTACAATCCGAATTTGTGCAAAGTTTTAGTCAAATCCCGAGGGTCACAAGTATAAATTGGTAAATGGTCAAGGGTCAAAATTTGGTCCCTAACCTGTGTAAATGAGTATATATGTTGACTTAGGTGTCAAGGAAGTCAAAGGTATTTTTCATATAGGTCAAAGAGGTCAAAATTGGTCGAAGCGCAATTTCAGCCCGTAAAATGTAGTCGTGGAAATGAGTTGCGTAACGGGTCGGAAAAGTAAAAACTTTTATTGGGCTTAAAAACATGTTATCTACAGGTCATATAGGATTTTTGGAAATTTTGTCAAATTTTATAAGCATGGTTTAATAAGGTAAAACAGCCCGTACTTTAGTCAAGTACCGGCGAGAACGAATAAAAATGGACAACGTAAGTATTGAGAACGAATGGAATAAAATGAATGATACTTGTTGTTTTGTTTTTGGCGTGAGTTATATTTGTCCTAAGTGACTTGTATATATGTATTTTATACAGTACCGTAAGTATTTAAATGAGATTACTCATTACGCGTTATTTGTGATAGGTGTTGATTTACCCGGGCATCCGTTTCGTCGTCAGTGATCACTCCTCGAACTACCGACTACTTAATACCTAAGGTGTGAATTTATAGCCTTGCTTATATTATTTCAAATTGTTTTACCCGCGAGGGAAATGCATGCTAGTTTTTAAAAGGAACGTATATCATGAATGATTGTTAGACCCGAAAGTTGCCTTAGAAATTGTGTTGAGTACCAAAGTTGCAAAAGTCCCTAAAATCATGAACTATTAACTATTGTCTTGCCCTCGAGTAGGGGGAAATAGCCGCTTATGCAATTTGTAGTACTACGGGGTTAACGACCCAATGCTAGCCGAGAAGCTGTACTTATAGTAAGTTCTGCGGTAGATTATTTTGTATGAGAAATAAGGTATAATTGCAACTGATGCCTTTAGAAGGGGCACTGGTTTCATCTGAATCATGCCGGTATATTTACGCGGGTGATTGAGTTAACGGATTAGTGTCATGAGCTTAAACACAATTGTCAGTATCCTGATTATAGTTTGTTTGATCGACAAGACTATAAATGATCACGAATGGTTTTTATTATATATATACGTTCAAATGGATTGAAAAACCTATGAATTCCACTCAACGTTTTCGTTGACCAAATTTTTGGCATGTGTTTCAGGTAACCGTTGAGAAGTAGGATGGAGCATGCATGGGATGGATGTTGTGTGTACGGCTTGGTGTCCGCTTGTTTTTCCCTCCTTTTCTACTTAAACAATTTTTATGTTTAATGTCATGTGGTTGTAAACTGAAGTTTTTGGGGTTGAGATTCATGGGGACCGAAAACGCTAAACTCTGTGCACTATTTGGGGTTGGAAAAACTGTGGACATGTATTATCTAACAATTTTTAAATTTCAAGTTTTAAGTTGACGTCTTTTAGCGTCGTTTGATATATCTTGTGTGCAATGAATACTGTGTAGCACCCATTGTTGTAGTTCCGCTGCGCATAGCAATTGTGGGGGTGTTACACAAAGTTTTTGTGTTTTTAGCCAAAGTAAATATACCAAATCTCTACCACAACTATGTAGATGATTTGTATCAAGATTAAACAATAAAAAACACAAAAAAAAATTTGGATCGAATGATTTTAGATCAAAACGTCACGAAAATCAAGAACACAAACACATAAACAATACAATCATCCCATGGCTCTGATACCATTTGTAGGTTTGCTATTTTATATGATCCGGTGGTCTAGGGTGGTAGTAGAAGATGATGGCAGCCATTGTTGAGCTAAAGAGAGAAAGTGGTGGATGAAAAGGAAAACAAGTTGAATAGAAAATCAAAAGAGAAAACACAAAACAACAACCCCTCCTTGGAAGCCTTGGAGGGGTATTTATAGTCACACGCGTATTTACTATACAAAGTTTCCTAGTCTAGTTCCTGCGCGTGTGACTATGATAACTTATAAGAATTATTAAATGTCGTCACATAAAATGAATTTCCAACAATCTTCCCCCATGGGACGATGTGTAAAATTCCTTACAATATTGTTCCTAACAAGTACATAATGATGAAGAACAAAATCTTCAATGAAGCATCCAATCCTGATGAAGTATTTTGAGGCCTTCGACTTCAAGTCTTCACTCCAGAGTGACTCATCTTTATAGTAACTTGTAGTAGAAATACTATAACGGCACGAGCTAAGTAACCCATATACTTCTGGTTAAGGAGAAGCTTCTGAATTAACTTCCCCCCAATTCATGCCACATATTCTTGATGTAGAAGCTTTTAATAGCTTCCCCCTAAACCGACAATCCTCATAGGCAGTTTCAAAGCTTTCAATAAAGCTTAGAATGATTAAGCATACAACGGAATTTAACAAGCAAACCCCATCATATGAAATGATAATGTTGGTATGAGTGATTGAAAGTTTGTGGCACACCAAGTAGATCAACAACGTCTCTTCTTGCGCTTGAATAATTCTTCTGAATTTTTCTTCACCCTGAAAGTTCAAGTTATCCATGCATGAGTGACACCCCGGGTCGGGTCAATTGCAGCGGAAATAATGTTTGGAATGTCAGGGTGGATCGATAGCAAATAGTACATAGAGCATAGGATAAGAGATTATCCAACATATATTACATGAACAGTGTACAAATTTAATAAAAATTGTTTAAACATGATAAAAATAAATTGTTCATTTTCCCAAGTAGAAACCCTTGATGGGTCCTACAATGCAGACTACTATGATGCTTGAGTCTCCTTGGGGACATAGACAAACTTATAAAACGTATCATATAGCTTACACCTCTCGTTCTTGTTTAGTTAACGAGGTTCCTTGCATTAGAACACGAATTCTATCCCATAACTCTTTGGCAACTTTATGTTTACTGACGCGTTTGTAGACATATGAAGGAAGGGCTTGGAGAATGATGTTTGTAGCTTGTTTATCACACTTATATTGAATCTTAGCATCTCTAGTTAATTCACCCGTTGTGCAAGGACGAGTAACTGCACATTCCGTCACAGTACCATATACCAGTGGTCCATTGAGCACCGATGCCCAAATGAGATGTCCGTTCTCTTTATTCAACATATAAAGTTCCATTCGGGAAGCCCAATCCTCGTACATAGTCTTCACCAACATTGGTGAATGATTATCCGTACCCGAGAAAATGTACTTATCCATAAGTGAAGTAAACTCCATTTCGATAAGTTAAAGATTTACAAACATTGATCGAACAATGAGAGAAAGTAAATGTGTTTGTTGTCGTGTGTAGAAGTCAAGAAAAAATGTTGAAATCCCCTAAAATATGTTCTCGATAAACCAAAAAAATTCCAAGGCAAACAAAAACTCACGATATCACAAGTCACTCTTCGCAATATCACAATTCACTCTTCGCAATATTACAATTCACTCTTCGCAATATCACAATTCACACTTCGCAATATTACAATTCACTCTTCGCAATATCACAATTTACACTTCGCAATATTACAATTCACTCTTCGCAATATCACAATTCACACTTCGCAATATCACAATTCACACTTCGCAATATAGAAACCCTTATATATTGCGAAAGTTGAGATTTCACAATAATAAAAAATATTCGCACTTCCACTTTTCCCGGATGAAACTCACCCAATTCTAGATTTTAATCCAAAAAATGATCCGAACACCCAAAGTTTTTGTGTTTTTAGCCAAAGTAAATATACCAAATCTCTACCACAACTATGTAGATGATTAGTATCAAGATTAAACAATAAAAAACACAAAAAAAAAAATTGGATCGAATGATTTTAGATCAAAACGTCACGAAAATCAAGAACACAAACACATAAACAATACAATCATCCCATGGCTCTGATACCATTTGTAGGTTTGCTATTTTATATGATCCGATGGTCTAGGGTGGTAGTAGAAGATGATGGCAGCCATTGTCGAGCTAAAGAGAGAAAGTGGTGGATGAAAAGGAAAACAAGTTGAATAGAAAATCAAAAGAGAAAACACAAAACAACAACCCCTCCTTGGAAGCCTTGGAGGGGTATTTATAGTCACACGCGTATTTACTATACAAAGTTTCCTAGTCTAGTTCCTGCGCGTGTGACTATGATAACTTATAAGAATTCTTAAATGTCGTCACATAAAATGAATTTCCAACAATCTTCCCTCATGGGACGATGTGTAGAATTCCTTACAATATTGTTCCTAACAAGTACATAATGATGAAGAACAAAATCTTCAATGAAGCATCCAATCCTGATGAAGTATTTTGAGGCCTTCGACTTCAAGTCTTCACTCCAGAGTGACTCATCTTTATAGTAACTTGTAGTAGAAATACTATAACGGCACGAGCTAAGTAACCCATATACTTCTGGTTAAGGAGAAGCTTCTGAATTAACTTCCCCCCAATTCATGCCACATATTCTTGATGTAGAAGCTTTTAATAGCTTCCCCCTAAACCGACAATCCTCATAGGCAGTTTCAAAGCTTTCAATAAAGCTTAGAATGATTAAGCATACAACGGAATTTAACAAGCAAACCCCATCATATGAAATGATAATGTTGGTATGAGTGATTGAAAGTTTGTGGCACACCAAGTAGATCAACAACGTCTCTTCTTGCGCTTGAATAATTCTTCTGAATTTTTCTTCACCCTGAAAGTTCAAGTTATACATGCATGTGTGACACCCCGGGTCGGGTCAATTGCAGCGGAAATAATGTTTGGAATGTCAGGGTGGATCGATAGCAAATAGTACATAGAGCATAGGATAAGAGATTATCCAACATATATTACATGAACAGTGTACAAATTTAATAAAAATTGTTTAAACATGATAAAAATAAATTGTTCATTTTCCCAAGTAGAAACCCTTGATGGGTCCTACAATGCAGACTACTATGATGCTTGAGTCCATGCACACACCACATACTAGCTTCATTTTCCTAAGAAAAACATGCTTAGCGGGTTAACATAAAGTTGGTGAATTTATAAGTTTAATAGAATAAGTTTGGACATTAAATGATCATGATAGTAGCAATGCACAAAGCATACATACAAAAAAGGTAATTACATTCCCTATTGCTCAAAACTAAAGCTTAACTTTTCATAGTTCTCAACAGATGAGAACCCGGTGCCTTACAAAAAGGCTCCCAAACCTAGTTCCAACATGGTATACATCTGTTATCCCAGCCAAGTCACAGTGAGCGCTACTCACCCAGATGGTGATCGTCAATCCCAAATAGATCTATTTATAACATTCAGGCAATTACAACGATTTAACAGTTTCTACAATAGGCAATCATAATCAAAGTTTATACCATCTAGTTTATGTCTAATAAAATAAGTTGCATGTTTTCTCCCCCGTAGAGGAAAGGTTTATCAATATTTTGTGTGGGGATGTAAACTCACCTTGGAGTTTGTAATGGCTGTGCAAATAAAAGGAATCCAAGTAATGCTCACGTCACAGTCTACTGCCTAATTAAATAGTACAGTCTCAATAAATAATATAAGAAAACGTATGTGCATGCTTATACAGTTTTTAATTAGTTCATTAATGCTACAGTGTTTATTTAAATGACTGTAGTGCAAGTATTACTAACGTTCATTCAAACTTGTAAATAAATTACTTGGTTAAGTAAAAATGTTTTACTTACAATTTTTGTATAAGTATACTTGTATGTAATTTTTATATATATAGTTTATATAAATTATTTTATGAAATAAAATATAATTATTTTATTTAACTCAAAGTCCCCAAAAGTTTCCAACATTTAAAAATAATTTATAAGTCACAAGTTTAAGAAATTACAGTTTTAGTCCTTATGGTTTAGGTTTTATTTACGTTTTACTATATAGAAATAGAATAAGGGTTTAGGGCTTGTTTAAGTTTCAAATAAGTACACAACTAGTCCCTCCATATTTCTATTAAAGTAAAACTTTTGGATTTTACACTTTTGGTACCTAGGGCTTGTAATACTTTCGGATTATGGCAGAAATAGTCCCTCTAGTTATAATTAGGTTTTATAACTTTTGTTAATTGGCAAAAACAGTCCCTAGGGCTTCTATAAGTTTCAGCTTATTACAAAAATGGTCCTTAGGGTTATAAAATGTCAAAACAACTTTAAAGAATTTTCAAAAATAGTCCTTAGGGTTATAAAATGTCAAAACAACTTTAGGGAATTTACAAAAATAGTCCTTAGGGTTTAATATGTCATGGATGACATTTATTAAGCCCTAAACTTTCGGTTATTTACAATATTAGTCCTTATGCTTAATGGTTTATCAAAACAAGTTTCAAATGTCATTTTTTTGTCCCTAAGTTTTATAAATTGTCATTTTTAGTCCGAAAGTTTTTATAAGTTATATTTTTGTTATAAAAACTTTATTTAAATATTTAAAATATTAAATGGGCTCATTAAATGGACCAAAAGAACTAATGGGCTATCTAATGGGCCTAAAAATATTTTAAATCCACTAATATAATAACATTAGTTAAATGGGCTTTTCAAAATATTAAATCGGCTTAAACATATTTTCAAGTCCACTAATATACTAAGATTAGTTAAATGGGCTTTCAAAACATTAATGGGCCCAATGGGTCATTACAAGTATACGGCTATAATGTATTAGGCTTATTGGGCTCATTTAGGTTTTGGGCTAATGTTGCATGGGCCTGATTAGTCCATTAACATTACATTACCATTTATCTAGGTAAAAATCTAGGGTTTTCTTATAAGCTTATTATTAGCTTAGTAAAATTAATTTGTGAACTCTAAATGAAAGGGTAAAACCCACGGCTTGTTTTATTTAGTGTTTCAAATGAGATCTAAGTTTGTTCCAAGTTTGCATACAAGTCATAAGCCCTAATATGAGCTTAGGACTCACGGCTATATTAATTTATAGCTTATCAAGATAAGTTTAAACTTGTTATATGGTTGCATGTAATTATAAATGTCCTAGTATGAGATCTAGGTTATATACAAGTCTAGATATCAATTATAAGTCCACAAACATATTCATATATAGCCTACGGCTATATTTTAAATCTTGGTATTTCCAAGATGAGATGTAGGCTTGTTATGTATTTATAAATATTTATAAAGTCCAAAAATTAAGGTTTATACTTATTACATGTTTATAAATTTAACACAAGTCCAAAATGAAGTTATATAGCCCACGGCTATACATATTTCCCATGTTGTCTTATTATGAGATCTATACTTTTTACATAATTATTAAGTTAAGTTAAAATCTTAACACAAGATCTAGGTCTAACATAAACATGCATGTTCATTAGAAATCCATCCAATGATGTTTATAGCTCACGACTATGTTTTTATACACAAGATGTTTATGTGATTTTTAGTAGTTCATTATATATATATATATATATATATATATATATATATATATATATATATATATATATATATATATATATATATATATATATATATATATATATATATATATATATATATATATATATATATATATATATATATATATTAATAAACACATATTCCAATTATTAAAACTTGTTACATAAATCATTTATGTGTACATAAACAAGCCGTGACCTTTAAGGTCCTGGTTTTATAGTTCGTGTGTTACAAGATATTACTAATATGATTCATCTTTATAAGTTTAACCCAAAATCCCAAATATAGGACTTATAGCCCACGTCTAATAATAAATCCATATAAGGGTTTATATGATATTTACCAAGTTTAAAATAGGTAAAAAGTCATAGGTTTCTTATCAAAAAGTTTTTAAGCATGTCTCATGGTATTCCAAAAATATGCCGTGACCTATGTGGTCATGGTTCTACCAAATCTTGATTTTTAAACAAGTTCATTATATGTGTTCATTAGGTGGATGATTATGCATGCAAGTAAAAATGAAGAAAGCATAATAAGTTATACCTGCTTGTTATTTTTACCAAGGAAAGATCTAAGGAACAATGGAGATTAGTTTCTAATCTTGATGAAGATGAAACCCTAAACAATCCAAGCCGTGACCTAGATAGGTTCGGCTAGGGTTTATATGGGTTGATATGATAATCAATTTGGTAAAGATACTACCAAATGATTAGTAGATAAGATGAAGACAAGGATCTTGTGGATTTAATGTGTTTTCTTGGATGTATATGGCTTCTAGCCGTATGATTTGAGAGAAAGAGATGAGAGAAAGTGATATTTTGTTTGCATGTGAAGATGAGAATGTTGGTGTGTGTGTTTTGGCTTAAAGAAGAGAGAGGAGGAAAATGGCATGATTTGAATTGGGAAGAGACATCTTGCAAAGTGTTGGCTTTGCCAAAATAAAGGCATCCATTCCCCTTCCACCTTGTGGTTGCCGTGTAAGGCTTACCAAGGAGAGGAGTGGGCTTGGGCTTGTCATGTGTTGTGGGTTTAAACACAAGGTAAGGTGTGTACTTGGATAATTTCAAGAAATGTGTATGCATGCATATGGTATACATATACGGCTATATATGTATAGTGTAACATTATTTTCAATTTTGGTTAAGTGTTATGTACACACATGAAGGTTAGGCATTTTATTACTTGTTCTTCCATATCTAAGTACAAGGTTTAGGTTATGTAACTATTTGCAACAAAAAAATGCAAAAGTATATGTACATAATGGACATGTTCACATATCTTATGGAATTATAACATATGAGAGAATGTTCTAGTATCATTGGGTAAAACTTTATTACATTTTATTATGGTAAAATCATGGATTTTACAGCACCACCCCGTTATTTTAGCTTTGTTCTCAAAGCTACTAAAAACGTTATCATCTATTAAGTAAAAAGATGCGGATATCTGGCTTTGAATGTGTCTTCTCGTTCCCAGGTGTACTCAGGGCCTCTCTTTGAGTCCCAACACTCCTTGATCAACAGAATGCGGCTGCGCTTCAACTTTTTAGTTGTTCTCTCAATGATTTCTACTGGTTCTTCCGTGAATTGGAGTTTGTCATTGATCTTAACTCCTTCCAAGGGCATGGCTAAGGGATCCTCAGCGTAGCACTTTTTTAGGTTTGATACATGGAAGGTGGAGTGTACCCGACTCAATTGTTGGGGCAGTTCCGAACGGTAAGCCACTTCCCCAACCCTGGCTATGACTTTGAAAGGGCCTACATATCATGGATTTAAATTTCCATGTTTCCCGAATCGTACAACCCCCTTCCATGGTGATACCTTCAGCATGACACGGTCTCCTACCTTAAACTACATAGGTTTGCTTTCTGGTCCGCGTAGCTCTTTTGTCGATCGCGAGCAGCTTGAATTCTTTGCTTTATAAGGACAACTTGTCGGTTGTCTCTTGAATCAATTCAGGCCCAGTGAGTTGGAATTCACCTACTTTTGCCCAGCACACAGGAGAACGACATTTTCGACCGTAGAGTGCTTCAAAAGGGGCGGCCTTGATGCTGGCGGGATAGCTATTGTTGTAGGAGAACTCAACCAAGGGTATATGCTCAACCCAACCATTGTCGAAATAAATCACACATGCCCTCAACATGTCTTCTAGAGTCTGGATGGTTCGTCGCTTTGACCGTCCGTCTGTGGATGATAAGCAGTGCTCATATCCATATTGGTACACAGGGCTCGTTGGAGAGCCCTCTAGAATTTTGAAGTAAACCTACTGTCCCGATCATAAATTATTGAGATTGGCACTCCATGTTTGGTCACAATCTCCTTAAGGTATATCTTTGCCAACTTTGATAGGGAATCAGTTTCCTTGATGGGTATGCAGTGAGCAGACTTGGTGAGTCGGTCGACTATCACCCAGATATCATCATATCCGTGAGACGATTTTGGGAGTTTGGTGACGAAGTGCATGGATATGTTTTCCCACTTCCATTCAGGTATCTCGGGCTGTACCAGTAAATCTGATGGTCTTTGGTGCTCTGTCTTGACACATGAGCACATCAAGCATTTCTGAATGTAAGTGGCGATGTCAGCCTTCATGTTTGGCCACCAGTACATCTTCTTCATATCTTGATACATCTTTTCTGATCCAGGATGTATAGGATACTTGGGACTTATGTGACTCGTGCATGATTACGTCTCTCAAATTTCCATAGAGGGGTAGCCAAATCCTCCCGTGTAGGCACAAGGTTCCATCTGCCCTTTGTTCCAATTTCTCCTTGGAGAGGTCAGCTCAAAGCATTCCCCCAATGTCTTCCTTCTGGAGGTTTTTGGGTTTCTGGGCTTGAGTATGAGCTTCTAGAATTTACTTGGGCAGGTCTAGGTTGATTGTCATGACTAAGACTCGAACCCTCATTGGTGGATCGGTATCCTTACGGCTTAATGCATCAGCAACTACGTTTGCTTTACCTGGGTGGTATTTGATTTCACAGTCGTAGTCACTTAGCAGTTCGATCCAACGACGGTGTCTCATGTTCAGCTCTTTCTGATCCAGTATGTGTTGTAAACTCTTATGGTCAGTATACACCGTACATGGTTCCGTAAAGGTAATGCCTCCAAATTTTTAAGGCAAATACTACAAATCCAAATTCTAAGTCATGAGTGGTGTGGATTTTCTCATGCTTTTTCATTTGCTTAGAGACGTATGTAATCACTTTCTTCCTTTGCATCAACACTGCCCCCAGTACCTTGTGTGATGCATCGCAGTATACCTCGAAGTCATCGTTACCTTTAGGTAGAGCTAGGATAGGTGCACTACACAGCTTCTGCTTTATCAACTAGAAAGCTGATTCCTCCTTTTCTCCCCATTTAAATTTTATTCCCTTCTGAGTAAGCTTGGTCATTGGTTTGGCTGTTTTGGAGAAATCTTCAATGAACCTGCGGTAGTATCCGAAAAGGCCTAAGAATTGGCGGATCTCTGTCGGTGATCTAGGAGATGCCCAATTCTTAATGGACTCAACTTTTGTTGGGTCTACATGAATACCGTCGCTGTCGATGACGTGACCTAGGAAATGGACTCTAGAAATCCAGAACTCACACTTGGAATTTTTTGCATACAATTGCTCTTCCTTGAGTACTTTCAATACTTGTGTTAGGTGCTCCGCATGTTCTTGTTTTTTTGGAGTAGACAAGTATATCATCAATGAATACTATCATGAATTTATCCAGGTAAGGTCTACACACCCGATTCATGAGGTCCATGAATATTGCCGGTGCATTTGTCAACCCAAAAGGCATAACTCGGAATTCGAAATGACCGTAACGGGTTCTGAAGGCTGTCTTAGGAATGTCCTCTTCCTTGACTCTCAGTTAGTGATATCCAGATCTCAAATCAAACTTAGAGTACATACTCGATCCTTGGAGTTGATCGAATAGGTCGTCAATTCGAGGCAATGGATAACGATTCTTTACCGTTAGTTTTTTCAATTCCCGATAATCAATTCGAAAAGAGCCATCTTTCTTCTTGACAAATATAATAGGAGCTCCCCACGAAGAGGAATTAGGCCTTATGAATCCTTTTTCAGATAACTCTTGAAATTATTTAGGTAACTCCTTTAATTCTTATGGTGCTAATCGGTATGGGGCCTTAGCTACAGGCACAACCCTAGGGATCAAATCGATTTGGAATTCTACCTGTCGAACTGGTGGCAAACCCGACAGTTCGTCAAGAAAAGTTTCTGGGAAATCTCGGACAATTGGTACGTCCTCGATCCGTTTCTCCTCAGATTTGTCTTCCTCATCAATTTTGGAAAGGTGGGCTAGGAAAATGGGGCACCCTTTTACCAAGTATTTCTGGACTTTGGTGCAGGAGATGACACTAAGCCTAGTGTTGGTTATGTCTTGGTTACCATCCCCTCGTATAATCAAGGTCTCATTTCCCCGAGGTATACGAACCAATTTTTCATCACATACGATAACTGCACGATATTTTGCTAACCAATCCATGCCAATAATGACATCGAAGCTACCAAGGCTTACCGGGATTAGGCCGATGTTGAAAGGGTGATTGGGAAGATTTAAGGTATAACCTCGATTGATGGCATCAATCTTCACAATTTTTCCGTCGGCTAATTCTACTGTATAGTGGGTGTCTAAAACTGATGGGGTGACTTCCAATATTTTACTAAATTCAGTAGATATAAAGCTTCGGTCTGCTCCAGTGTCAAATAAGACCGATGCATATCGTTGGTTAAGTGGAAACGTACCGGTAACGATGTTGGAATCCGGGTTGGCTTTGGCATTGCCTACCATGTACACTCGTGATGAGGTTCCCTTGTCGTCCTTTTTCTAGTTGGACAACTTGGGAAAATCTGGTCTCACATGTCCAGGGGCTCCACATTAATAACACACTTCGTTTCTCCTCGGACCACAATTGCTTCCTCCTGTGGGGTTTCGGTTTCCCTGTTGTCCGCTCCCGCTCCCACGGGTATTGGATCCGCCTTTGCTGTTGTTCCTGGGGTTGCTGTTGGGTCGAACCGGAGTAACAGCATTGGCTTGACATTCACGAGCAAAATTGCCTTGTTGACCACACTTGTAGCATCCATGACACTGGCCTCCAACAACATGGTGATAGTTGCAATTTGGACATTCAGGCTTGGAGCCTGTGTAGTTCCTGGTGCTGGCTGTGGGAGTTGTACCATAAACTTGCCCAACGTCCTGTCTCTTGGGAGGTTGCTGATGCTGGCTACAGGAGCCTTCATCCGACTTTCTCTTGTTCTCCGTTTTCCTTTCCGACAGGTTACGGGCTCGTTTATTTATCAGTTCAGATGCAAATTCCATAGCACTTTCGATAGTAGTGGGTCGTGATGCAAGCACGCTGTCATGAATAGCGTCAGGGATTCCACTCACATACTTCTCAATATTTTCTTCCTTTTGAGGGAACATTCTGGTACACATCAGAATCAACTCTTGAAATCTTTGGTTGTACCAAATTATGTCATTGTTCTTGCACTTAAGATCCCACAGTTCAATCTCTAATTTCTTCATTTCTCCTCTTGGGCAGTACTTTTCAGTCATCCATTCCTTAAGGTTGGCCCAGGGGAGAGTATAAGCCGCATTGTGTCCAAGGGTAGCGACAACAGAGTTCCACCAGGTAAGGGCACTCACAAGTAGCATGCAGGTGGCGAATTTGACTTTGTTCTCATCAGCACAGTTACTGATGTGGAATACAGTCTCCAACCTTTCGAACCATTGCATTAGTTCCACAACTCCTTCCTTTCCTCGGTAGTATGAGGGTTTGCATTTCAGGAAGTCAGGGTAAGAGCAACCCCTGTTGGTGTTGTTTCTACGTACATTGAGGTTTTGACCATCGTTCATATTCCGGTAAGCATCTCTGGCTGCCATGGCGGCTGTGATGCCCTCATTAATCATTTTCCTGAGTTGGGTGGCAGTGAAATTTTGAGTAGCCTCAGTATGGTCGGTGTTAGTGGCATTTGAGGTTGTTGCATCGTTGGGATTTGATCGAGTAAGCGCCATTTGTCTATAGTCATACACAAAATGAGATCATTAGTTTAAGTGTTAGTACAATTTTTATATTAATTGCACGGGGAAATTTCATGCATAGATTTCATAACGAATTGGATAACCTGTCAAGATTTCATAATATAACACAGTGCATAACAGATATAACAAAAGAAAATGATTGCATACCATTTGTATAAGAAATTAAACATTCATCTAGCATAACAAATCCTAGACAGAGGCTTGACTAGCCTTGTCCTGGGTAGTGGTACCCGTAGTCTTAAGTACATCATATCAAAAACATATGTTCGAAAAAAAAGTACAGTAAAAGGATGGATCACAACAGCTGGAAAAATAAAAGTAAGAAAAGTCCTATACCATGATAGTTGGGGTACAAACCATAAGCTTATCATGATGTACAAGAAGTCTAGTACATCTACTCTAATCCTGCCTAGCAGGTCTGCTGGATGAGGCTGGTGTTGGTGGGGCTGGTAAAGCTGCAGGTGCTCTCTTGGTACTCCATAATGCCTGGACTGCCAATCGGGTCTCCTTGAGCAGACGGAGTGCAGTCAGCAGCTGAGATCGAAGTCTGTCAACGGCTCCTTGGAGATAGGCAGTCTCTGCAGTCACTCCATCATGTCGTATGGCTGCAAGGTCAAAGAAAGTAGACAAGGAATGCTCCTGTTCAGTGAGAGCACCATGGGTCTGGTACTGAAAACTCTCTAAGGTATGAATGCGCTGATGGAGACGGTAGTTCTCCTCCAGCAACCACTGTAATGCCTCATCAGTCATGACCCAAACACCTTTAGCTGCCTGGGCTCCTACCCACATAGTCTGGGAGAGAGTCTATACGCTCATGCACGACAATGTAGTCCAACTGGCCTGCTGTCAACAGGTTGCGGATCTCCGTCATGTCCTGCTCTTGGCGTGCGGCCAGAGCGGCTATCTGGGCTTGGACCGTATCAACATGTCCCATCCCGGAACCCTCGCCGACCTTGAAAGTGGAGTCAGGAGCAGCCTCATACCTTCTCTTAAGAGAAAGTAGAGACCCAAGAGATTAGCCATGTGGTGATGACAGTGGTGCTAGAGACGGTAGGTCAGGAGTCACCTGGTCCTCGTCCACAGTGGTGGGGACCAATGTAGCTGAGGATGGAGCAGTGGGAGAATCATCAAGGAGTTCAGCTCTAATAGTCTGGCTGTCCTCTGAATCTGAGGCTGACAACCATCCACAGTCTACGGATCGTGGTGACGGAGACATAGCTGGAACAGGGGCTACCTCTGGTAAAATGGTCGGAGATACAACCGGTGGAGTCATGATACTCTGAAAATAGTAATATTTTAAATTTGAAGTAAGTATAAGCTTACAAACAAAAAAAACAAAATTTATTACAAGTTTGTAGTGTATACCATTTTTAAACAACATCGTAATGTTTTTAATGTTACGTTAATACTTATAAGATTAATTAACCGGATTGTTAATAATCAATGCACACTTAGTTCACATAGAATATATATATATATATATATATATATATATATATATATATATATATATATATATATATATATATATATATATATATATATATATATATATATATATATATATATATATATATATATATATATATATATATATATATATATATATATATATATATATATATATATATATATATATATATATATATATATATATATATATATATATATATATATATATATATACTAGCGTCCTAACCCGCCCAACGGGCGGGGTCGTTTTTGTTGTTGTTTCGAAGTGTTTATTGTCTGTGTTTTTTTAGTTTATTGTTTTTTTTTAATTAAACCTTTAGTATATTCTAGTTATGTTTAGGCTTAAGTAACGTTAACTGCAAAATACATCCCAGTGGTTTGAACTTTTTCACATAATACATCCCTCGCTCAAACTATTGGCACTTACATCACTCGTTAGCAAACGTTTGTCACAATACATTCCTCTAGACTAACGATACAAATATTTTTCGTTCTTATATGACGACGTATGTATTTTGCAAAAAAAGTTTAATTTTTTCGAAAAAAAAGTTGTGTTTTTTTTGAAAAAAATAATTTTATATTTTTGTTTTAATTTTTTTTTCGTAAAAGTTTAATTTTTTCGATTTTTTTTTCATATTTTTCGAACAAAAAGTTTTATTTTTCAAAAATGGAAAATAAGTTTAAATTTCTTTTTAAATTTTTTTAAAATTGTTTAAACATTTAAATTAAAATTTATAATTTTTTTAGAAAAATAAACGTTTATTTTTAAAAAAAAATTTAAAAAAATGAAAATTGTTTATTTTTTTTAATCTTTTCTTAAGATAAAAGTAACTTTTTTTAAGATAAAAGTTTTAAAATAGTTGTATGTTTTAAGTTTTATTTTATTTTAAAAGTTAAAAAATTTTCTTTTATCTTTAAATATAGATAAAAATATTTAAATTTTTTTAAGTATTTTATTTTTTATAAGAATAACGTCTAATGTTTAACAAAAATTTAACATTTAACATGAAATAAAATTTAATACATATAAATAATTCAAAACTTTAACGTAAAAAAACTTACTTTTATCTTAAGAAAAGCTAAAAATTTTAAACAATTTTTTTTACTTTTAGAAAAATAAACGCTTATTTTTTTAAAAAGGATGTTTAAAATAATTTAAATTTAAATGTTTAAACAATTTTAAAAAAAAAATTCGAAAAGAAATTTAAACTCATTTTTTTTAAATAATTTTTTCTCGAAAAAAAATTAAAGAAAAAAAAAACACAACTTTTTTTCGAAAAAATTAAACTTTTTTGCAAAATATATCCCTCGTCAGAAGATAACGAAAAATATTTGCAACGTTAGTCCTGAGGGATGTATTGTGACAAATGTTTGTCTAACGAGTGATATATAGTGTCAATAGTTTGAGCGATGAATATATTATGTGAAAAACTTCTAACCACATAATGTATTTTTGCAGTTTACTCTTTATGTTTTAATTCTTTTATAAATTTTTAATTCAATCCGAATCTAAATAAAAAATTCTTAATTTTTTTATTTTATTTATTTTTTAAAGTTTCAATAATATAATTTATTAAAGAATTCGAAACTTTTAAGAAAATGTAAATTTTGTTTTTTATTTATGTACTCCTACAATCTAACTCCTTTTACTGTTTAATAGGTATAATAATTTACATGTCATTTGGGTAAAAGAGTACACTTATGTCGAACTCATTTACCCGTTATGTGCACCAAAGAATTGTTTGCATTACATTTTCTAGATATTAGCTAACCATATGAGCAAAAACCTCTAAGCATTGTTTCATGAAAAAGGTATATACTTATATTATATGTATGTTCATCAGGTGGGTCTTGAGTTTTTTGTTGCCTTGAACGAAACGATCAAATGATGCCCCGATTACATGTTGCAAATTGCAAACTAACTATTTTCTAAAGATAAGGCTTAAAGTTATGTGGGCTTGCGTTATAGCAACAAACTTACAGTATTTTCTTTGATTACCCAAAGCTAATAATTTACATAAGAAAACACTCTTCATCTGTCGTTCAAGTTATAAGATACGTCGCTGACCGACACTTATCTCAATAATAGATAAAGAAAAAAAAACTTGTAATGTAGGCTAGTTGTGATGGCGCATCGCCCCATAACGCCATGTTTGGCGTGGACTGTGTGTTATTTGTTGGCGCGATGAGTTATAACGTTATACCGAGGTCTCTTATACAACATAAAAACATATCCCAAAATATCGTAGCATTTTATCTTTTATTAAATCTCATTTACTGGATAAAAGAACTAAAAACATTATTAAAAAAAGTGGAATTATGATAAAGAGTAAAATAAAAAAGTAAACTATCAAATAAAAAAGTATAAAAACATTCTACGTAATTCCATATTGTCATTCTCTTTTGGCTCTTTATACTACAGCCACTCACTCAATCATGTTGTGAAAAAGCTTGTCGGGTTAGTTTGACCTGAACCCGATAACCCCACATTGTTATCGAGTCGGATTTGGGTTAAATACTTTTTGTTATTGGGTCAACCCGATAAAACCCGACAAATGTTTTATATAACTGTGCAGCGTATGCAATGCTCACGAATCTGTTAAACTTAAAACTATTACTTCTAAAAAGCACAATAAAACTATTACTTCTAAATGCACGAATCGTTTAAAGTTTAAACAATACTTTGTACAAGGTTTGATGCCATGCATATTTGATGCCATGCATATTTTGTTATTAGTACAATAAAACTATTACTTCTAAAAGCTCTTATATCGAAGCAATTTTCCAGTTAGTCGTTTTTTCTTAGTTCAAAAAAAAAAAAGTTAGTCGTTTTTCCTGCATATTTTGATTTTGAAAATAAACATAAAAAAACAGAAACGTGCAACATAAAAAGAGAGGGTTCAAGAACTGTAAGTTTTCTACCTACACGTTAACTCACCTTTAGTTGGATTTAAATATAACCCGATAATCCGAATCATCCGACCCGACTTAACCTGACCCAAAAATCATCCGAACCTGATAACCCGATTCCTAATCGGGTCGAGTTGCGGGTCACATTTTCAAAACTCAAAACCCGACTCAAGTTTGACCCGATAAACCCGACAACCCCTGCATATGAAGAAAATTAGTTTTCAATAAGCTGAACAGGAATGTCGAGCTTTACAGCTACGTTTTTAGCATTGACTGGTATGAGCAGATCCATATGGTCATATACGTCAATCTACTCGAAACATTTTCTGCGTTTTCAGGATTTTGCATTATAAGTTTCTAAGAGGTCACAAATTTGATTTATTCAAATATGGTAAAAAAAGATAAAGAACATAAATTACATTGCAACATTGTGCGTGAAAATGATGGCCACAAAATCATTGCTATTTGCATTGACATCTAGTTGTATTACAAATAAGATTCAGTAGGTAACTTTAAAAAATTGACTGAAAGCATTTAGATATACGAATCATCTAATTACCAATTATGTTGATCTTTTGATTAAAGAATACACTTCCTCTCAAACTGCATACACGTAATACTAATCTAATGTATATTACTACTAAAAATAATCATATACCTGCAAGCTTTTATGAACATAGTTTGTTAGCTTTAAATCCAACGCTGCAATTATCAAGACAATTAAGAACAAACACTTACTTCAATGTATGTATAATTATGCGTATCCCCAAGATGACTAAAGATGACACCAGTAGAGAATATAGTGATGTCTAAGCATTAACACCAATAAAATGTTGTGGAGCCACAGCGGCATGTTCCTGCTATCGGAAACACAAAACATGTACAAATTATATGAACGATCAGATAGGGAAGATAATATAGTAACAATTTATTTATTTAGCAAGACTCGACTAAACACACAACTGAAAAGCCAGTTTTACAAAGCTTGTTGTTGCCTCAAAACCGACAACCAAACATCAGCTCCGGGAACTAATGTGTCAGCGAAAGATTCTTGTCCCATGTGCTGTTCACTATAATTTGATAACTGTTTTTCGCTTAGTGCGTTGTTCTTTGTACGTTTTTGACTTGATGGCTTATTCGTGTTTTTAAAGTCTGACCTAAATGCAGATAGTGTACCTTTTGGAAACAAAATATGGGAACTACTTTTTCTAAACTGGTTATACTAAAAAATAGGTCATTCAAGCGTCTATTCATTCTATATAAACATGTCACCTGCTAGACCTATTGATATACGTGTTCATACTTAAACGCTACATGAGTAAGTATTCATAATGATAAAAAAAACATACCAGTTTTGTTGTGTCTTCGCAGTTGCTAGACTCTGAACATGTACCATTAATTTTTTCAAGTCCTTGAATAAGCCATAGCGTTGCTACTGTGTTTTCAGGAGCTCTTCTTAACAACCAAATGGTGCAAATGGGGATGCGTTGTTTGGGTGCATATGAAAAGGAAATGCTTGCGCGGTTCAGAACGTGTTGTCTTCCCATGTCTGTATTGACGGATATGATTGTGTATTTGCTGTTGAAAGTGTATCCGTACATAATCTATTTCGTTATTGAAAGAGGGCGGGTCACAGGTGGCAGTTGTTGTGAAGAATAGAAAAAGAGACATGCGTCTTTGGAACAATACTGAATTTTTATGTTAAACATAGCTACCAAATATAGATCCGATGTAAAGAACCCATTGTTGTTATTAAAATCACCTTGAAAGCCTTCATATCCGAGAGAAGCTGAGAGCAGCACGCACCAACACTGAAAATATTGAAAAAGTTAAGTCTTGTCAGGAATTTATAGTTCATTCATATTATTACAAAATAAGCACATGTGATTTTCCACATCCCTGGTTTAATAAAACTGACCAGTTTATTTCGATTATTCATAATAGAATTTGATCAGTTTTAAAACGCACATGTAGACACGAAAGTTTTGAAATATCTAAAAGTAACAACTCAATGTTTACTTTAAAGTTTGTGATGAACACACGTTGCACTAACCTTCTGGTACGTAAAACAAATTCCTTTGTTTCTTTAATAACGTCTTCCGTGAGTAAAGGCCCTTTCTATTAACTAACAGATGAGAATAAATCAACAAAAGAGAAAAAAAGGTGATTTTCCAATGACTAATTACTTAGAGCTTAAATATGATATGGGTATCATTCCTACTTCAAACCTGAACTGAACCTAGACCGACACCATTCTCCCTAAGGTAGTAACTGGATGATACGAACCTATCCCATACTAGGCTCGTAATCGGTTCATAAGTCCCAAATGTAGAACTCACTCAAAAAGCTAGCTTGTTTGAGGAGGGGACACCTGGACATTATAAACCATCAACCATTCCCATACATGGCCGATGTGGGATCATAACATTACCCCACCCTTTGAAGAACCAACGTCCTCGTTGGTCACGGCTATGTTGGTCACGGTTGGCACCCCCTTTGGGTCCAAGCCACCACTCCATAGGCCACCACTCCGAGCTCGTTGGTCACGGCTATGTTGGTCACGGTTGGCACCCCCTTTGGGTCCAAGCCACCACTCCATAGGCCACCACTCCGAGTGTTGGAACCTCGTAAGGTAGGGCTAGCTCTGATACCAATTGATACGAACCTATCCCATACTAGGCTCGTAATCGGTTCATAAGTCCCAGTGTAGAACTCACTCAAAAAGCTAGCTTGTTTGAGGAGGGGACACCTGGACATTATAAACCATCAACCATTCCCATACATGGCCGATGTGGGATCATAACATTACCCCACCAATTGATAAGAGCTGGATCGATACTAAGATAACAGAATAATAAAGATAGAATAATCGACGTTTGAGAGGTCGAATAAGCTCTCCCAATAATTGACACGAAATCAATAATCCATAATAATATTCAGCATGATGAGATTACAGCCCTGATCACCCTATATAGTAATACTATTCTTGTAGAACAAGTCGGATCGTAATCTTTTCCTAAATAAAACATATCTAATAAATAAAACTATTTTAACACTTAATTTATAATAATGCCATAAATATAATCCCAGGGTCGTATCATTACTCCGCCCGCAAAAACACCTTGTCCTCAAGGTGTTCCTTGAAAATGTCCGCTGTGAGTAATTCCAGGATCCCAAACTCTCCTTTGAACAACTCTCATTGCATGTCGGTTAGCACGAACCTCAAAAAGTTGGGCCACGTTATTTATCAGCCAGCTTTTATTCCAATTTTTCCGTGATTGATGGTAAGTGATCCCGGGATTCCATGTTCTTCTTTCTTCTACTCTCCCTGGATCACAAATAAGCGCCTCAAAAGCCCTTAAATCAATTCCAACAGCAAGTTTTTCCAACTCTGCACCAAAAATCTGTCCACCCATTTGTTGTTTCCTTTCCGCATGAGAAGGCACGTCCCCTGCCCAATTCGGGTTCATGTGGTCTTGGTTATTTTCTGATTCCGGAACACCAATGTGTTTTGAATCCAAATTCTGAAGTATAACGTCTGTTTGTGGTGGGTTTTCCCCGCCATATCCATCAGCAACATCAGAACCTGTGACATGAACACCTTTAAAACCCATGTCTTTCAGCTCCTCCTTTACCTCGTCGCTACTGGTATAACTTTTCCCACTATTTTGTTCAAAGTGTGGGGTATTTTGAACCGATTTTGAGGATACCTTGGTTGTAACTGGTTGAGTACGATATATCAGTTGCTGATATAAATCACCTTTTGTAAACCGAAACCGATCTAGTAATTCTTCCTTTAGGTGATCCCAAGACTCAAATGGTTCATGTTGTTCATACCATCGATACCACGCTAATCCTTCTCCTTCTAAACATAGTGTGGCTGCTCGAAGTCGTTCCCGACGAGTGATACCATGAATCTCAAAATAGCGCTCCACCCTGTAAATCCACCCATGAGCATCATCACCCTCAAAGATTGGCATCTTGAGCTTCCTCATTCGGTAATCAGATCCATTAGTTCTGCCTCCTCCACTACCATTACCAGGTTGAAAAAATATGCCATCCATTCCAGTGTGCTTACTCCTGTCATCTGGTTGAGTATGACCAGGGAATTTTTTGGTCATGTAAGGGAACCCGAGATCATCAAACTGCTGTTCTGGTTTGTTCACCCCCTTCGTCTGGTCGGCAAATAACTCGGATGAACTTTCATGATGATGAATTCCTGAAGTATTCTTGATCACTGAATTTGTCCCCTTTGCACTTTCAGTTGACTTTAGAATTGCCTCTAGAATTTTTTCCATTCTCTGTTCCATTGCTGCAAATTGTTCTTGTGATTCTAACCTAGCAGCAACAAACTTTTCATCAATATTCTTCCTATCCTCAGCCATTTGTTCTTTAATCTGAGCGATATCTCCTTCAATGGTCTCAACCCTCTTGATGGTGGCGGCCATTACGATCACTTCCTTTTTCTTTTTTTTTCTTTTTTTTTTTTTTTTCACAGAACCCTAAAATCGATTGCTCTGATACCAATTGATAAGAGCTGGATCGATACTAAGATAACAGAATAATAAAGATAGAATAATCGACGTTTGAGAGGTCGAATAAGCTCTCCCAATAATTGACACGAAATCAATAATCCATAATAATATTCAGCATGATGAGATTACAGCCCTGATCACCCTATATAGTAATACTATTCTTGTAGAACAAGTCGGATCGTAATCTTTTCCTAAATAAAACATATCTAATAAATAAAACTATTTTAACACTTAATTTATAATAATGCCATAAATATAATCCCAGGGTCGTATCACTGGACAAACAAACACAGAAGCAAGATTACCTTGAGTAGCAAAGGTCAGATGACTGACGTTCTCACAAGAATCGCTGCGATTTTGACGACTGTGTAGAAGCTTTCGAATTGCTGGCAACAGTTATCATATAGATTGCGCATGCAACTCTTATAGAAGTTAATAGATCATCTGTTTAAGACAAAATCATCTAAGCTAATGGCAAGTATTTCGATAATCATGAATATTCAAGAGGTGGTCTAAGTTTATCAGCAACATCAGTAACAATCTTAATCCATTTCTTATCCATTATATAGAAAAATACAGGAACCAAAAAGATACCTGAGAATATTTTCAGCCCTTTTGAACATCTTAAGTAGCAAAAACAAATATCTTTCTGTGCACGTGTGTAGCCATCTCGATCCATCTGATAACAACAAACTTGTTAAAGCATCACTACTTTCCTCAAACGTTTGTGTGGATGTTGCAACATGTTATCTACCCACATTCTTCCACTACTGAGATGACATATACGGCAACTGTTAATGTAACATATTATCGTATGACTCATGGCAGTATTAGTTGAGTTAATATAATTATGCGATAATTGAGATGCTGAGTTGTTAGTTAGTGGTTAACCCAGACATTCGTTTACTACTGTTCTTTTGAAGCAGGCTCAAAAACCACCTGAAATCCCATAGATTGTTCACGACATAGTAGTGTGCCCTGAGCTCTGTTCATGTTTGAATTAACCATCCTCTGGTAACGATTTTTTGACTTGCTTCAACCATCTTCTGTAAACCAATAAAACTATCAGATCCTGTTATGAAAATTATAAAAGAATTAGGCTGAAGATATACCTTGAGCTGGTAAACCCGAATCACGAGAAAATCTGTTTGTGGTGCCTTCATTAAGTGTCACATGAAGCTTCCGACTTCTGAAACTGAACCAAATCGAGCAGGGGTCGACTTAAACATAACCAAGGGCTTGTGCACACATTTATAAGAGTAGTATGAGACCATATTATATCACACCATGACTCAGCAAATATGCTTTCATCTATTTTAATATAATAAGCAAGGAGCGTTTCAGGTCAAGGACAAGCAAGAGGTAATCAGCCAATATGTATATGGTACAATCTAACATAACAAAGTTTTGAAAAAAGTATGTTGAGTAACTAAAATTACATGTTTAAGAATAGCTCCAAGTCGGCCAAGATTAGCCGAACTTTTTAACAACTTATATCTAATAACATTATTTATTATATATCTATACTTACTTTTCACTTTTCATTATTTATTCACCGAACGGCAGCACCAATATTGTGAAAAATGACTCACCTGTAGGACCCGATTTAGGTTTTAATATATCATATCATTCAATATGCTTCAAATTAGTGCATCATTTATACAATCTTATTCAAGCATTTTAACAAACACCTGGTGAACAATTTTTAAAAGCACACTTTCTATCCACACAAACATCCTAATTTATCACATAGTCACAAAAAAAACTAAACTGAACATCATACCTGTTATTTAAGTATTTTTCAGCGGGTATCATCGATTATGGCATATTCAAGAGAGAAAACAGAGGTGGATACCACAGTAAAACGCGATGTTATTATTTACTCGAAACCATAGTTAAAAAATTTAATTATTTTAAGTTCTAACAGGATCTTACCTTATCAAGAGACACCCGCCCCATAAACCATGTTTTTATGTGTGTTCTTCATATTTTTGATAATTAATCAACCATTTTTTTATGATTCTGTGATGTGATGAATTTGATGTGATTTGATGAATGAATTTTAGATGATTTGAATGAGAGAAAGACAAGAAATCAATAAATCAAGGAGAGGATAAAAAGACCGGGACGGCTGCTTTAGGGTTCTTTTAGTATGTGTGTGTGTTTTCACCCGGGGTTATGGGGAAAAATGAAAAAAAAAATAGGTATAGAGTATTATATATACCCGCGGTATGGAAACGCAATTTTCATATAAAACGCGATTTATAAAACTGCGGCCCGCCCAAAATCAGCAAAAATGAGTTAAAAAAGGAAAAAAGTGAGATTTTTTAGCAAATACTCAAATCCTATTGGTTAAAAGATGTGAATGAGATATGACTGGGATCTAAAACTGTGGTTTCAAGTCATAATTATACCTATATATAATATAGATATATATATATATATATAGATATATATATATATATATATATATATATATATATATATATATATATATATATATATATATATATATATATATATATATATATATATATATATATATATATATATATATATATATATATATATATATATATATATATATATATATATATATATATATATATATATATATATATATATATATATATATATATATATATATATATATGCCCTACGTTCTATATGCTTAACTAATATAGTCCCAAAAAAAATCTCCAAAAAGTTTTTTGTTAAGTTATAGTCCAGTTTAAATAAAAAAAATTACTTTTTATTTTATTTAAAAATTTATCTGGTTCTCTATAACTATTGCCCTGACACTATTCTTTGTGACACCCCGGGTCGGGTCAATTGCAGCAGAAATAATGTTTGGAATGTCACAGGGGTGGATCGATAGCAAATAGTACATAGAGCATAGGATAAGAGATTATCCAACATATATTACATGAACAGTGTACAAATTTAATAAAATTTGTTTAAACATGATAAAAATAAATTGTTCATTTTTCCCAAGTAGAACCCCCTTATGAGTCCTACAATGCAGATTACTATGATGCTTGAGTCCATGCACACACCACGTACTAGCTTCATTTTCTAGAGAAAAACATGCTTAGAGGGTCAACATAAAGTTGGTGAATTTACAGGTTTAATAAAATAAGTTTGGACATTAAATGATCATGATAGTAGCAATGCACAAAGCATTCATACTAAAAAGGTAATTACATTCCCTACTGCTCAAAACTGAAGCTTAACTTTCCATAGTTCTCAACAGATGAAAACCCGATGCCTTACAAAAAGGCTCCCAAACCCAGTTCCAACATGGTATACATCTGTTGTCCCGGCCAAGGCACAGTGAGCGCTACTCACCCAGATGGGGATAGTCAATCCCAAATAGATCTATTTTTAACATTCGGGAAATTACAATGATTTAACAGTTTCTACAATAGGCAATCATAATCAAAGTTTATACCATCCAGTTTATGTCTAATAAAATAAGTTGCATATTTTCTCTCCCGTAGAGGAAAAGTTTATCAATATTTTGTGTGGGCTGTAAACTCACCTTGGAGTTTGTAATGGCTGTGCAAATAAAAGGAATCCATGTAATGCTCACGTCACAGTCTACTGCCTAATTAAATAGTACAGTCTCAAAATAATACAAGAAAACGTATGTGCATGCTTATACAGTTTAAATTAGTTCATTAATGCTACAGTGTTTATTTAAATGACTGTAGTGCAAGTCTTACTAACGTTCATTCAAACTTGTAAATAAATTACTTGGTTAAGTAAAAATGTTTTACTTACAATTTTTATATAAGTATACTTGTATGTAATTTATATATATATAGTTTATATAATTTATTTTATGAAATAAAATATAATTATTTTATTTAACTCAAAGTCCCCAAAAGTTTCCAACATTTACAAATAATTTATAAGTCAAAGAAATTACAGTTTTAGTCCTTATGGTTTAGGTTTTATTTAAGTTTTACTAAATAAAAATGGAATAAGGGTTTAGGGCTTGTTTAACTTTCAAATAAGTGCACAACTAGTCCCTCCATATTTCTATTAAAGTAAAACTTTCGGATTTTACACTTTTGGTACCTAGGGCTTGTAATACTTTCACGTTATGACAGAAATAGTCCCTCTAGTTATAATTAGGTTTTATAACTTTTGTTAATTGGCAAAAACAGTCCCTAGGGATTCTATAAGTTTCGGCTTATTACAAAAATGGTCCTTAGGGTTATAAAATGTCAAAACAACTTTAGAGAATTTACAAAAATAGTCCTTAGGGTTATAAAATATCAAAACAACTTTAGGGAATTTACAAAAATAGTCCTTAGGGTTTAATATGTCATGGATGACATTTAATAAGCCCTAGACTTTTGGTTATTTACAATATTAGTCCTTGTGCTTAATGGTTTATCAAAACAAGTTTCAAATGTCAAGGTTTTAGTCCCTAAGTTTTATAAGTTGTCATTTATAGTCCAAAAGTTTTTATAAGTTATATTTTTGTTATAAAAACTTTATTTAAATATTTAAAATATTAAATGGGCTCATTAAATGGACCAAAAGAACTAATGGGCTATCTAATGGGCCTAAACATATTTTAAATCCACTAATATAATAACATTAGTTAAATAGGCTTTTCAAAATATTAAATACGCTTAAACATATTTTCATGTCCACTAATATACTACGATTAGTTAAATGGGCTTTCAAAACATTAAATGGGCCAAATGGGCCATTGCAAGTATACGGCTATAATGTATTGGGCTTATTGGGCTCATTTAGGTTTTGGGCTAATGTTGCATGGGCTTGATTAGTCCATTAACATTACTTTACCATTTATCTAGGTAAAAATCTTGGGTTCTCTTATAAGCTTATTATTAGCTTAGTAAAATTAAGTTATGAACTCTAAATGAAAGGGTAAAACCCACGGCTTGTTTTATTTAGTGTTTCAAATGAGATCTAAGTTTGTTCCAAGTTTTCATGCAAGTCATAAGCCCTAATATGAGCTTAGGACTCACAGATATATTAGTTTATAGCATATCAAGATAAGTTTAAACTTGTTATATGGTTGCATGTAATTATAAATGTCCCAATATGAGATCTAGGTTATATACAAGTCTAGAAATCAATTAAAAGTCCACAAACATATACATATATATCCCACGGCTATATTTTAAATCTTGGTATTTCCAAGATGAGATGTAGGCTTGTTATGTATTTATAATTATTTATAAAGTCCAAAAATTAAGGTTTATACTTATTGCATGTTTACAAATTTAACACAACTCCAAAATGAAGTTATATAGCCCACGGCTATACATATTTCCCATGTGTTCTTATTATGAGATCTATACTTTCTACATGATTATTAAGTTAAGTTGAAGTCTTAACACAAGATCTAGGTCTAACATAAACATGCATATTCATTAGAAATCCATCCAATGATGTTTATAACTCACGGCTATATTTTTATACACAAGATGTTTATGTGATTTTTAGTAGTTCATTATATATATTAATAAACACATATTCCAATTATTAAAACTTGTTACATAAATCATTTATGTGTACACAAGTCTTGACCTTTAAGGTCATGGTTTTCTAGTTTGTGTGTTACAAGAGATTACTCATATGATTCATGTTTATAAGTTTAACCCAAAATCCCAACAATAGGACTTATAGCCCACGACTAATAATAAATCCATAGACCGGTTTATATGATTTTTACCAAGTTTAAAATGGGTAAAACGTCATAGGTTTCTTATCAAAAAGTTTTTAAGCATGTCTCATGGTATTCCAAAAATATACCGTGACCTATGTGGTCATGGTTTTACCAAATATTGATTTTTAAACAAGTTCATTATATGTGTTCATTAGGTGGATGATTATGCATGCAAGTAAAAATGAAGAAAGCATAATAAGTGGTACCTTCTTGTTATTGTTACCAAGGAAAGATCTAAGGAACAATGAAGATTAGTGTTCTAATCTTGATGAAGATGAAAACCTTAAACAATCCAAGCCGTGACCTAGATAGGTTCGGCTAGGGTTTATATGGGTTGAAGACAAGGATCTTGTGGTTTTAATGTGTTTTCTTGGATGTATATGGCTTCTAGCCGTATGATTTGAGAGAAAAAGATATGAGAGAAAGTGAGATTTGGTTTACATGTGAAGATGAGAATGTTGGTGTGTGTGTTTCGGCTTAGAGAAGAGAGAGGAGGAAAATGGCATGATTTGCTTTGGTAAGAGACATCTTGCCAAGTGTTGGCTTTGCCAAAATCAAGGCATCCCTTCCCCTTCCACCTTGTGGTTGCCGTGTAAGGCTTACCAAGGAGAGGATTAGGCTTGGGCTTGTCATGTGTTGTGGGTTTAAACACAAGGTAAGGTGTGTACTTGGATAATTTCAAGAAATGTGTATGCATGCATATGGTATACATACACGGCTAGATATGTATAGTGTAACATTGTTTCAATTTTTGTTAAGTATTATATACACACATGAAGGTTAGGCATTTTATTACTTGTTCTTCCATATATAAGTACAAGGTTTAGGTTATGTAACTATTTGCAACAAAAAAATGCAAAAGTAAATGTACACAATGGAGATGTTCACATATCCTATGGAATTATAACATATGAGAGAATGTTCTAGTATCATTGGGTAAAACTTTATTATATTTTATTATGGTAAAATCATGTTTTACAGCGTGTGACACTGATTACAACAATGTAGCTCCTTTAAATGATAGTTATCCAAGTCATCAACTAACCACCCCGAACCCGTAAACTAGATAAACAAGTCTTCATCCTAATGATTAAGCACAAGCAAGTTATCATTGAAATCATTCATCCAACCAACCCCGATTTCAGAGATAAAATAAGAACACGCCTTCGAAAAATCCATCTTCAATTGCAAATAATAATACCCGATCGATTTCGTAGCCACTAAAATTCAAATATAGCCATTTTTCTTGATCTTGTCAAAATAAATTTATGTCACTTTGTCTCGTCTTTGTCGCGTTTCTTTGTCACTTCACATAGTTGTTGCAAGGTTGGAGTATAACCAACAATCAGAATTCTCCCGATAATTAGTCTAACTAAATTATATGGCTAATAATAAACCAAATTTGAATTATTAGACAAATAATGCAATTGATAATTATTGCCATACTACCAGCCTGTCACCACCAAAATAAAAGGCCCATTTGTTGCTATGTCAAAATCCGGATGATATACATGCCTACAAAAACAAACGGCCCATAACTAGTTACATAACCCAACTTCAAAGTTATACCTGGCTCGACCCAAGAGCTTAAACCTGGACTATCAATAAGTTAGCATAACTTAAATTTTAGGTCAGTTAACCTAATCCTATAATCATTTCCTCACTCGCCTCCACTTCATTTCTCAAAGAGTGGTGATTTGCACACTCTAGATATTGATTGGTATACTCAAATTATGTGTATGTTGACATATATAGCCTTACATTAATTAATGATTAATTAGTGGAGTGTTTAAAATTAAGGGTATAATAGGCATAACACAAACATTTAGAGTGTGTCAATAAATTTGAAGAGTGTGCCAATCACCTCCCTTTCTCAAACCTCAGCTACCAAACTTCATCCTCTCATCTCATATCCAAACTTCTCCCAACCTCTGATCATACATACCCAGCCACCATAAAAAAATCATCAAACAGATATTCATCTCATCTCAATCTATCCAATCTCATCTGCTCATCTCAATCCCAATATCATCCATCTCAAACCAAAATTAACACATCATCTAAAACGTTTGATCTAAAACACCTCACGAATATGTCAAACCAAATACAGTCCCACGTTTATATCAAACCAAGAAATGTAAAGAACGGGTTTGGCTTCAAGATCATTCTATGTGGTCTCGGGTGAGGTTTCTATGTGTCACGCTAATCGGTGTTTAGTACTAATCGAAACAAAGATAAGAACGTAACATAATTGTTTTAGTTCTTTCTTTTAAAGATTTCGAATATGGAATGAGATGAGATGGGATTAAAGACAAATTATAAAAAAGTTGTTATAAATCATCTTTATCTTTCATAGATTAAGGACATATTATATTGCATGTCGTTTTATTTTCTTTTAATCGAATGAATCGAAGAAACATCTTATCATAATTGTTATGGATCTTTCTTCATATTTGAAAATCAAAAGAGGTTATTTAAGCTACTAAATAGATCTATGATGATATGTTGAACATACACAATCTTTTAACAGATCTTTGTGATGTATGAATGATTCTGAGATTATTAATTGAGTATTGGTACTGTGATCGAGTTTAGATGTTTTATTGAGGAGATGTGTATAGGAGAAATGGATTAGTGATGAACGGAAATAATCGAGTCGGGTTTTGGGTTTGTTGGTGTTGGATTAGTGTTAATTGTCTCGGTATTTCTAATAATCATGGTCTCGGCAACATTGTAAAATAAAACATCATTTTGGAATAATAGAAAACAATAGAAAACTATCATTTTGTAATGTGTTCAAACTGCTAATTTTGCAATGTTTCCAAACTGCTAATTTCGCAATGTTTCCAAACTGCTAATTTTGCAATATTTTCAAACTGCTAATTTCGCAATGTTTTTCAAAATGCTAATTTCACAATGTTTTAAAAATGATAATTTCGCAATGTTGATAAACTGCACATTTCGCAATAATTGCAAATCTTATCCACAAAAAGTACAATTTCCGGATTCTCAAGATCTGGGTTTTCTAGATCTGAAAAATTAAAAATACCAGATCTTGAAAAATGAAACCATAAAGACTAGAACCAGATCTGATAAGGATGCAACTTTTGACCAGAAAACTAAAACTAGATATGGTATAGCTAGTGAAATTTAGACCATCGAGACAAGAAAACGTGACAAGAGACTATCGAGACAAAAAAAATTAACAGATCGGGACAAAAAAAATACTAAGAACACCAAATCAATAACAAAACGCGTTCTATCCAAGGATTGAACCATAGCTCGAGATACCAATTATGGGTTTGATTTTTACTAGATCCGGTGGTCTAGGGTGATGGAAGAAGATGGAAGCCATTGTTGGAGATAGAGTGTAAAACCCGTATTTAAAATTCTCGAATATTAAATACGCGTAGTTTCAGCTTTAACTTTAATAAAACGTAAACAGTAAATACGCAGTCTCAGTTTACTTAAATACAAAAATAAAATAATTATTCAGAAAATAATTATTAAGTTTCAGAAAATATTACGTATGTATTATTTATTATACATAAATAATTGAACGTTAATAGTAATTACGCAGTCCCAATTTTATTTTAATATTTCAAATAAATAATTATCAGAAAATAATTATTGGTTTATAATTTATTTACCAGCTATTCAGTGTTACATACGTATTTATTTGCAGAAAATAAATAATACGTTCAGGATTTAAAACACAAGGAAGTAGATCACGAAACAATAAATTGAACATATAAAACTTAGTGCGAAACGAAGTTAATGTATACGTATATTTATGGGCCGCATGTTTCTTTAATATAACAAAAAAAATTATAGACTTTGGGGGCCTAGCCCATTTGTGCTAAAGAAAACATACGGAACCCCCTTATCACAATAATGTAACCGAACAAAAAAAAGGAATTAGGGTTTTGTGAGCACCGAAATAAAAAGACAAAGAAGAAGGAAGGGATTCAAGATTTTGTGCAGCTTTGATTCGTGTGTGTTCATTGTCTCATTACCAATCCAATACCCGTACGTTTTTACCCTTTCTGATATCAAGTTTTCTTAGTTAATCAAAAACAGAAATAAAGTAAAAGGGGGTAGCGTGTTTGGCTTGATTCACGGAGAAACCGAGACCATAAGGTCTCGGTGTGTGTGGTTTTGATCAGCCGCCACCCACCTGGGGGTTCGGCGTTGGTTTCTGTGCCAACCGCAGACCAGCAGCCCCAACCGGGGTGTTTGAATGTTAAAACAACAAACCCCCGAGACTCATCCGAGGTGTTTGGGTTAAATTGCAGAAAGGGGGTGTTTGGGACTGCGAGCAGTGGGAACCACTGCACTAATAGTGGGAACCAAAAACAAATGCAGTGGGAACTTTAATAATAAAAACAGTGGGAACTTTAGCAATACAAACAGTGGGTACTTTAGCAATACAAAAAGTGGGAACTAGAAGAACAGCGGGGGCCCACGTAGTGGGTCCGGTTTGGTTAACCCGAGACATGGGCGTCTTGGGGTTTGTTTTTGTTTTTGGTTCGGGTTCGGGTGACACGAAAAATTTAACAAGACGCGTACGTTTTAGAGATTCTAAAAGTATATTTTAATTAAATTGTTTTGAATGAGTTAATCAAGTTATAAACCTTTTCACTTTAGTTTAATTAGCGTTTATTAAAGTTAATCACGTTATATGAAATTGCTTGTTTGATACTTGATTATTATAAAAGGATTTAATTATTTATAAAACTATTTTGGATAACCTTTCTATTCAAGAACCTGCTATTTTAGGAAACTTTCTATTTATGGCAAGTTGCTATATATAGTAATATCGTAAATATCAGAACACAGTATAATGCATAGTAACTAGAAATACATGATTTATACTAATCAGTAAACATTTTAAGAACAGTAAGATTTATCAGAAATACACCGGACAGTCAGATTTATCAGTTTATACGCAACCAGTAAAATAATACGAAAACACACAAAATTAATTAAGACCAATAATAAAAAATAAACAATAAACAGTAATCAGACGACTTATTTCACGTCCCTTATTTATGTAGTATCCATGAAGTCGGAGTAGATCTTTCAGCTTTCGCTCTTATTTCATTACTGGACACGAGGTACGGATTTCCCGTCCTTTCAGTAAGGACTTCCTTTCTATGCATGATTAGGATTCTCCGTCTGCAGCCAAATGTTTTCCCCAATATATGTTATAAATTATCAGAAATTATTTTAATAACTAAGATATTTCCTCAGCCTTATATACAAGCATGACCAGTCAATAGTACTAGTTACGGAGGTACCGTAACCATGACACTTGAGGCACCGGTGTCATGACTCACCTGCGGGAGAGTGATATCCCACAGCGTTCCACTCAATTCAGCTTGGCCATTTTATCCGTATTATTAGTGGGGCGTATGGATGCATCCTAGTAATAAGTGTGAAAACACTTATCCTTTTACCACTTATTTCCCATAATAACAAGACCAAAACGTGTATTTTATGTCGTAAAAGTCGGAATTATGCGTGGTTTGTGTTTTTATTGTGTTTTAGGACCAAAAGATGAAAAAGGAAGAAAACACGGGCTTTCACGGGCTTTTATCGAAGAAAACGAGAAAAGACGAAGTCAAAAGATCAAGAGTGCAAAAAGAACGACGTCCAAGGCCTATTATGAAGATTTATCGAAGAAAAAGTCTAAAGATGGAAGTTTAATGAAGTCGAAGAACTCAAGTCTAATTATAGAAGAAAATTAGAAGATGAGTTCAATTTATATCGACAAAGCCCGAGACGACGTCGAGAAAGACAAAGAATTTAAATCGAGTCGAGAAGAAAGAAAGAAAGAAGGAAGCAGATGCACCTCCCCATCTCCTATAAATACCCTCCTAATGACACATTAGGAGGGTGTTAGCTACTTTATTTTTCTTTCTTTAGTTTTATCTTTAGAGAGAGAAAGTGTTTAACTTTCTCTCACTAAAACTTCATCTTTTATTTCTTTCATGTTTAAACTTTAATTCAATCTTGTATTCTTGAATCTTTAATCTACAAGTTCAAGTTAAGCTTTTTATCTTTAATCTTCTTCTACCTTTCTTGATTTTATTTACCTTTGATTCGTTATTATCTTTGATTTTGTTTAATCTTGATGTTTATATGATTGAAAAGTTTATCTTTTTATTCATCTATAAGTTTTAATACGGATTAAGTTTTTGAGCTTTTCATGCTTATTGGCTTAGTTTGTGTTTAGCTTATTTACTTTTCATTTTTCTTAAAAGTTTCATCTTTTTATGGTTTGATTTAAAAGTTTTGCTTATTTAAAGTTTTGGAAAGTTCTTATTTTATGCTTATTAGTTCGTCTTATTTTTAATTTGATTAAGTCTTGGTTTGAGCTTATTGAAAGTAGCTTATAAACTTTGCTTATTTGTATTGTTTTTCTCGAAGTGCTAGTAATCGGAATAAGGTAAACCCCTTTCCGATTTGTCATTCCGATTAGGCCATTATATTTCGACTGCCTCACTATTATTCCGATCACAAGGGATCGGAATAGGGTTTTGCATTACGACGAGGGTATTAGTTGACATTCCGATTGAACTTGTTTTTAGTATTCCGATAGCTTTGTTTCTGTATTCCGATCTGTATTCCGACCTACATTCCGACGGGTGGAATTATTTTGATATTTCGACAGCAAGATTTTGCCATATTCCGATTGCTTTCCGATTGGCATTCCGATCATATTCCTTTTGTTTTATTCCGATGACATTCCGACGATAACCATTCCGACGGGGCATTCCGATTGGGATTCCGACAAGGTTATTTGTTTATTTTTATTAAGCTTTAATTTCCAAAAATTGCACGCTTCCCGAAATCTCTGTTTTTACCAAGTGTTTTTCTAGTAATTTTTAGTTTAATTTTTAAAGCTTTTATTTTACTCAACGACATTTTCATATTTGCTTTTAGTTTAAAATAGATAATCAAACCATTTTATTTTCCATCAAGAACGACTGAGTCGCACTAATTAATGGTAATCAATTCGAAAAGACTGGAACACAAACTTTCATAACTAGTGAAAATCTAGTTATTAAATGGCGCCGCTGCCGGCTCTTTTCGTTCAGGTAAACGGTTTTTAGTGATAGACGCGTTGGATTTTGCGATCCGTTCATCTTTGAACGTTATTTTCCTTGCTTAAAATTTTTCAAAAATCCATAAAAAATAAAAAATTTCAAAAAAAAAAAAAATAGAAAACCATAAAAAAACAAAAATATTTCTTGTCTATCTTTCATTTCTTTTTGTAGGTGTGTATGCGTACCCGTGCTCGTTAGAAGAAAGCAATTCACGCCGAAGTAGAAACTCCACCTATTGTCACCATGGATAATCGACCAATGATCGAGCTTTTGCAATCGCAAGTAGAGGGCAACACCGATGCTATTGTCATACCCGAGATTGGAGCCAACAGTTTTGAGCTCAAATCCGGCTTTATTCAAATGGTCTCTGCTCAACCTTTCTTGGGGCGTTCAATTGATGATCCTCATGACCATATAAAAAGGTTTCTTCAACTCACCAATACGGTTAAGTATAATGGGGTTTCACAAGAAGTGATTCGCTTGCAACTTTTTCCTTTCTCCTTAGAGGGACAAGCCCGGAATTGGCTTGATAACGAACCGCCATAAAGTATTCTTACGTGGACGGATTTAGAGACCAAGTTCATTAACTACTTTTTCCCACCCTCACGTACTACCGCTTTGCGGAATGAAATCATTACCTTTGAACAAAAGTACGGTGAGACATTTAGTGAATCTTGGGACCGTTTTAAGGAACTTTTAAGAAAGTGTCCACAACATGGTTTCACAAAAGTACATCAAATTAATACTTTTTACAATGGTTTAAGCATGAATGACCAAGATTCACTAAATAGTGCCTCGGGGGGTAATATTTTGGTTAAGTCTTCTAATGCCGCATGAGATATATTTGAGAATAAGTCTAGAGTGCAAACCAAGAATGTTCGAACTAATGTGGCTAGTGCTAGTACTAGTGACGCCGACAAGAGAATTGATAAGCTTACTTCGCTTGTGGAATCGCTTGCTGTACAAACCGCCAACAATGCCAAAAAATCAATGCCCAAGCTAATGCTTTGAGTCAATCATGTGAAATATGCGGGGGATCTCACTCATACACCGATTGTCCTTCGACTCATGACAATTCGGAAAATGTGAATGCCGCCAACGGTAAGTTTTCTACGGGAGGCTATCAAGCACGTCCTCAAGGTGACCGCAATTTTCTTAGTTATCGTTCAAACAACTTCCTTTCACCACCCGGTTTTCCACCTCAAAACCCAAACAACCTCAATCGCAACAATAAAAACCAACCTCGTGCTCCAAATCAATATATGAGACCCAAAGAACCTCATATCCACCCCAAGGAAACAACCAAGTTTACCAACAACCCGCTTATCAACCACCCGCCTACCATGCTCTTCCTCCCAACTAACCCACCGCATTTAATCACGAGGTTGAAACTTACATGAGGACTAATGATACGATTGTGCAGAATCTTCAGCGGCAAATGGCCAACTTGAAAGGAGATATGGTGAAACAAGGAAATGATCTTCGAGCCGATATGCGAAACTCTTTGAGCAGTCAAACGAATGACTTAAGGGATATGATGGCTAGTTTCTTCCAAAGTAATCAAGCCTCTGGTTCGGGTTCTCTTCCGAGTAACACCGTTGCTAATCCCAGAGGGGAGATGAAAGCAATCACCACTCGCAGTGGAAAAGGTTTAAAGTAACCCGAGCTTCCTACACCTACACCGGTGATTGTGACAAAGGAAAACGAGTCCCCTTCTCTAATTCCTCCACCTTCTACTTCTCCAATTCCTCCACCTTCTACTTCCACCCCTCCACCACCCAAGGATGTGAGTGAGAATTCCATTCCAAAGCCTTCATCTCAACCCAATATACCTTATCCCTCAAGGTTGAGGAAAGAGAAGTTGAAGAACAAGGATGATATTTAGGTTTCTAACTTTCTCAAAATGTTTAAACAACTGAATTTCAGCATTTCCTTTGCTGAGGCTCTCGCTCACATGCCAAAATATGCTAGAATGTTTAAAGATCTTCTCAGTGATAAGGAGAAACTTCTTGATATCGCTCAGACCCAACTTAACGAGAATTGATCCGCAGTGCTCTTAAGGAAATTACCCACCAAACTTGGTGATCCGGGTCGTTTTCTCATTCCTTGCAACTTCCCCGGGGTAGAGAATTGTATGGCCCTAGCCGATCTAGGTGCTAGTATAAACTTAATGCCTTTAAGCATTTGGAAACAATTGTCTCTACCCGAGCTAGTCCCCACACGAATGACTTTGGAATTAGCTAACCGTACGGTTGCTTATCCAGTGGGGATAACCGAAGATGTCTTCGTCGGTGTCGACATATTCACCTTTCCGGCGGATTTTATTGTCTTTGACTACGAGATGGACCCCCGTGTTCCATTAATCGTTGGACGTCCATTCTTGAGGACCGGTCACACTCTCATTGATGTAGCCGCGGGCGAATTACTCATGAGAGTTGGTGACGATAAAATCGTTTTCAACATGGGTAAACTTTCTAAGCAGCCTTCTGAAAACGAGAGCGTTAATTTCATTGACGTTCTTGATGAGGCTTGTGAATAACATTTCAAAGACGCTTGTAAAAGTGGTTCTTCTTCTCTACCCATTGTTGAGACCGTTTCCTCTATTGCTCCATCACTAACTCCATTTGGAGAAAGTGATTTCATTTTGAAAGAATTTGAAGCAACTTTGGGAGATGTGGACTTGCAATATGACGATTCTCCCTCTAATTAGGATGAAGACATTCGTACCATTGAGAAACTTCTCAATGAGGACCATATTTCTCCACCATCTCCTAAGTAAATCTTTATAGATGATCCGAATTTGACTACGCCTTCCATCGAAAATCCTCCGGATTTAGAGCTTAAGGACCTTCCATCTCACCTCGAGTACGTTTTCCTTGAAGACAATAAGAAGTCACCCGTCATCATCGCTAAGGACTTGAAAGAGGATGAAAAGTCTCGACTTATCGACGTGCTGAAGAATCATAAGAAAGCAATTGCTTGGATAATCTATGATATTCGTGAAATTGATCCTCACTTTTGCACACATAAAATTCTCATGGAGAACGACTTTAAACCCACTATTCAAAACCAAAGATGGGTGAATCCCAAGATCCATGACGTTATCAAAAAAGAGGTTATCAAACTTCTAGATGTGGGGATGATCTACCCTATCTCGGATTCACCATGGGTCAATCCGGTCGATTGTGTGCCTAAGAAAGGTGAAATCACCGTTGTGCCCAATGAAAACAACGAGTTGATTCCTACTCGTCTCGTTACAGGGTGGAGAGTTTATATAGACTATCGCAAACTCAATGATGCTACGAGAAAGGATCATTTTCCCCTTCCTTTTATGGACCAAATACTTGAACGTCTAGCGGGTAATGACTATTATTGCTTCTTAGACGGTTTCTCCGGGTATTTTCAAATTCCCATCGATCCTAAAGACCAAGAGAAAACCACATTCACTTGTCCTTATGGAACATTTACTTACAAAAGAATGCCTTTCGGCTTATGAAATGCTCCCGGTACTTTCTAAAGGTGTATGATGGCTATCTTCCATGACATGGTTGAAGAAACTATGGAAGTCTTCATGGATGATTTCTCGGTCTATGGTGATTCTTTCTCTTATTGCCTTGCCAATTTAGAACGTATGCTCCAACGGTGTGAAGACACTCGTCTCATTCTTAATTGGGAAAAATGCCATTTTATGGTAAAAGAAGGCATTGTGCTTGGACATAAAATCTCAAAAGCCGGTCTTGAAGTGGCCCGTGCTAAAGTTGATGTCATAGCCAAATTACCTCCACCTTCAACCGTGAAGGGTGTAAGGAGTTTCCTTGGTCATGCGGGCTTCTATCGTCGATTCATTCAAGATTTTATAAAGTTGCTCGCCCGATGACCCACCTTTTGGAAAAAGATACTCCCTTTATCTTTTCTAAAGAGTGTCTTGAATCCTTCAATCTTCTTAAGGACAAGCTAACTAAGGCACCGGTCTTGGTTACCCCTACTTGGGAGCTACCTTTTGAATTGTTGTGCGATGCTAGCGACTTTGCTATTGGAGACGTTTTGGGCCAAAGAGTGAACAAACACTTCAAACCAATCCATTATGCTAGCAAGACAATGACGGGGGATCAATTGCATTATACCACTACCGAAAAAGAGCTTTTAGCTGTAGTGTATGCTTTTGAGAAGTTCCTCCCCTATTTTGTTCTTTCCACGACCATTGTCTATACCGACCATTCCGCCTTGAAGTACTTGTTAACTAAGCAATATTCTAAGCCAAGACTTCTTCGTTGGGTTTTGCTCCTTCAAGAATTTAAAATTGAAATTCGTGACAAGAAGGGAGCCGAAAACCTAGCAGCGGATCATCTAAGTAGACTTGAGGATCCTTATCAAGGGGATCATCCGAATCAAGAGATCAATGACTCTTTTCCCCTTGAGGCCTTAATGTCTATCAATTCCAATCTTGATGACACCCCGTGGTTTATGGACATTGCAAACTACTTGGCGGGTGGAATTCTCAAGGAAGGGTTAACGTCCCAACAAAAGAAAAAGTTCTTTAAAGACATTGAACACTATTTTTGGGACGACCCTTATCTTTTCAAACAATGAGCGGATCTTGTCATTCGTCGATGTGTTGATGGGCCGGCAGCGTTACTAATCCTTGAAGCTTGCCATAAAGGACCCACCGGTGGTCACTTTGGTCCTAATTATACCGCAAAGAAAGTATTCGACTCTGGATTTTATTGGCCCACCATTTATCATGACGCTCATGAAATGGTTAAACATTGTGATGCTTGCCAAAGACAAGGCAAGATCACACATAAAGATGAGATGCCTCAAAATTTCATCCAAGAATGTGAAATCTTTGACGTATGGGGCATCGACTTTATGGGGCCATTTCCATCATCTAAAGGGAACAAATACATCCTCGTAGCCGTTGACTACGTATCCAAATGGGTTGAAGATAAGGCTCTCCCTACGAACGATGCGAGGGTGGTTGTGAACTTTCTGAAGCAGCTTTTTGCTCGATTCGGTGTTCCTCGTGCTATCATCAGTGACCGCGGGACTCATTTTTGCAATGACCAATTTGCTCGAGTCATGGCTAAGTACGGTGTCAGTCACCTTCTTTCCACCGCTTATCATCCCCAAACAAACGGTCATGCCGAGATATCTAACCGTGGGTTGAAGAGAATTATGGAGCGTAATGTGGGAGAGCATTGTGCCTCATGGGCCGATAAGTTAGATGATGCTTTGTGGGATTTTCGTACCACATATAAGACTCCGATTGGTTGGACTCCATATCGTCTTGTGTATGGGAAGGCATGCCACCTTCCTATTGAGCTGGAACATAAGGCGTACTGGGCCTTGAAGTGGGCCAATTTTGACATCAACAAAGCCGGTGATCTTCGGAAGATTCAACTCAATGAGCTAAATGAACTCAGGAATGAAGCTTAGGAGAACTCATTGATCTACAAGGAGAAGACCAAGATCATTCATGATGCAAGGATTAAGAACCAAGAGTTCCACATGGTGATCAAGTTCTACTCTTTAACTCTCGGTTGAAGATCTTCTCGGGCAAGCTAAAGAGCCGTTGGTCTGGTCCATTCACCGTCGCCAAAGTCTTCCCATATGGCACCATTGAGATTTCTCAGCCAAATGGGCCTAATTTTAAAGTGAATGGCCAGCGTGTGAAGCTGTACTTTGGTGAGGACATCTCTCATGAGATGATCCCATCCCTCACCACGTTTCCCCTGAATTAGTTTTGGGTCGAGTCAGGCTCGTGACTCGGTTAACAAAAACAAGCGCTTCTTGGGAGGCAACCCGTTGATCTATCCTTTACCGTTTTCATAATAAGTGTAGGGGGAGCCACGTATGTGGTTGTTGTCTTGTTTCTTATGATGTGCAGGGATTAAAGCTTCAAATATCCATTCTAGATGACTTTTGACGAACCGTGATCCCGTGTTCCCGTCTTCCTGGTTCTATCCTAAACTGTCGTGATTCAATATTTCATATCTTATATGTTCACATTGGAATCACTATAGTTGTCCTTCCCTTAGCAAAGTGCACAATGTCCTAAGTGTAGGGGAGTTTACTCCCACATGCTTAAACATTGAGGACAATGTTTATATCAAGTGTAGGGGGAACTTCTATCGAAGTAAGTGGTCTTTTCCATGAATTTAACCGGAAAATTTGATTTTTCGACAATTTTCAAAATTTTTAATCTATTTTGGCCTAGTAGTATAGTAGTATTTCCCTTTGTTATCGTTATTTACTTTCTGTGTTAGAATAAATTTTCAATAAAGTGGTTTTAAATTTTTCAACGTTGTGAATCTTTTGACTCAACCTGAGTTTACTTATCTAAGTTTACTCTAGCTAGTATCCTTAACGTGTTTAAGTCAAGTTTTGCTAGGCTTTTATATAGGGAACTTTAAAACGCGAAAGTCTTAACTCTCACGGGTTAAGAACTAGAACTTTTTGCAAGTTCCTATAATTGATCCTAGAGAGTTGTTTATCAAGGGAACTTTAAAATGTGATTTCTAAACTTGAAAAAGTCTAAGAATTTGCAAGATCCTATAGATGACTCGAAAACCCAAAACTTTGATTTAATTGGCTAAGCATCCACGAGTCTCATTCCTTGAGATTTTAAATTGCGGAGAACGAGAGATGATAGAGTCAATTATAAGTTTGGTATTCTTTCGTGAATATGTGAGTTGATTATACGCTTTTTCTCCCATCGCTTGCTAACAAATTTAACTGCAATAAATAAGGTTGTACGATTTGAAAAGTTACTTAGCTTCTAGCACAAGATCGTTTAAAAGTTGCTCGGTATTAATTAGAGTTCATAGCCAAGGCATAACTTATTGAAGCGGGATGCGAAGATTGGCGAGTCCGAAAAGGTCCTAACAAGGCATGAGGGCTACATTTTGTTGCTAAAGATTCAAAAGTGATGTGAAGAATCATTTATCAAAAATCAATATGAAGGATCGAGACACACGACGAAAAGCAAATACTCCCATAAAGATCATGGAGAAGTCTATCCAAAAAGGCCCTAACAAGGTATGAGATTAAACAGATCCAAGTCCCAAAAGGAGGCGGATCGTTGTATATCAAAGTCCAAAATAAAGATTGGAGAAAAATGAAGAAGTCATGGTCCAAATATGAAGAATCTCTAAAAAACTTCAAGTGAAGAAATTCCTATTATGAAGAGAAGACCATAATTTCAAGAACGTCTCTCAAGATTTGAAGTATGATGTCAATGCCAAATATCGGTCCGAGAAAGGTCTCAAATCGTGAAGCGAGTTATGCCAAGATATGAACTTTATGAGGTCCCAAGAAGCAGTTTTAACAGATTTTGTCCTTTAGCTAACTATTGATTAAATCGTCCTACTTTATTTTCAACCTAAATAACTATCAAAATAAGTCAAACAATGCATCCTCATGATCATTTAAGACAATATTAAAATATAAGAGATACACCTAGGAATAAGGGAGTCTAAGTAAATAATTGGGCCACATGAGTTCGTGTTAGTTTGATAACTTATAATAACAATGATCTCGTTTTTAAGCTTGGTATGGGGAACGTGAAACTTGAGGATGATAAACATTCATGTGTTGGGCCAATGAAAGTTTTAACTATGGCCCAGTCTAGATTTGTTTAATTAGACTAAGTGTTTACTGATCGCTGAGAGGACCAACGACAGAGACTAGACCAGTGGAAGGCAAAGCCTCAGCTGGCACACCAGGAACATTCAAGTCAAAGACAACGTCAGAGAAGTCGAAGACAATCTGAAGTCATACTCACCAGTGATTATGGATAGTTGGGATGTTGAAGGAATGTACTGGTGTTCAAGGATCTTTGAGTTGACAACACTCAGAGATCACTTAAGAACCCTAGAAGTCTGAGACAAGCAAAGCTTGTCCAATCCTTTATAGTTTAGGCGGGAGAATCTACCAAGTGTTTTGAGCGGGACAAAACAAGAGATTCAAGATAAAGCCTAGTACGACCTAGTGGGACAAAAGGTGAACAGTTGGCAGAACTGTTCACCTAAAGTTGTTTAAAGGTATGTCTCGATTTGGACATGCATTTAATACGTTGTACTCTTCCATTCAGAAGGTAACACGTATCAACTACTCGCACTAAGGAAGCAACCTCGTACACTATAAATAGGAGTGAGAGAGGAGAAGTAAATCAACCCTTGTGCTTGGATAAATTATCTAAGTTCTATCTCACCTTGGAACCGCTGAGCCCCCAGCTGTCTACCAACGTCTCATTGGTTCCCTTGTAAACTTGAGTCTCGAATCTAGATTACTTGTTCTAGGGTTCATATCTTGTTGTCATTTAACGAGTGTATTCATCGCACTTTGTAATACTTTGTTTATAATACTTAATAAAGCATTACACGTTTGAAAAGTATTTCATTGTGTTTCGTGGTTACAAGAGTTATAGTTTATCAACAATTGTCATATTAAGGGACTTTCAATTAGTATCAGAGCGGTTTGATTTATAAAACTTTTCATAAACCGTTCTTGTTTTTAAAATCAAGATCTTAATATGGTTGATACTATACCTCCTCCACCTTTTGGTCAAACCAGTTTAAGTACCACTTCGACCACCATACCGGCCACCACATCTACTACCATGCCTACACCAGTTGTAAGCACTGGTAATAATAATGATGACCTTCCCCAACTACTTGATGTTCGAGGGGGGTCACATGTGTCCAATGTACCAGCATTCGATGAAGAGGATTTCTCAAGTTGGAAAAGCGAATTTCTTATATATTTAGATGGCTTAGAACCCTTCTTGATAGAAATCTTAGAAAATGGTCCCTATGTACCACTGGCCGTTTCCTCTACCCCTGAGAGACCCATTAAGAAACCTATTAAGCAATGGTCTCCAGCGGATAGACGTCTGGCTAACTAGGACAAGAGACTCAAAAGTATCATAGTCTCTTGCCTACCCAAGAACATTATGAAGTCCATCATTAAATGCAACCCTTCTAAGGAGATGTGGACTGAATTAGTTCTAGGGTATGAAGGTTAAGAGGAAACAAAAGAAACCAAAATCCAAGCCCTTAGACTTAAGTTTAATGCTTTTAAATCTTTGGAAACAGAAACTGTTGCACAAACTTATACTAGGCTTAAGATTTTGTTGAATGATTTGGGAAACAATAGAGTTGTTCTACCTAAGGCTGAGGTTAATGCTACTTTTGTCAATAGTTTACCTAGAAAATGGCTTAGCCTAAATCAGACCTTAAGAGCTAACAATGCTCTAAATAATGATACTTTAGCCCAATTGTTTGGTAGATATAACTATGAAGAAGGGCTAATTGACTCCATTTACAAATCAGAGACTGACAGGTTTACCACCAGTATCACTGGTTCAAAAGCTCTTGTTGCTAACCATTCCTTTCAGGACAACGACTCTGACATTGAAGAGGACACCAGAAGTAGTCAAGAATTTCTTGATGTATTACATGTTGAGTTCCATGACAGAGCTCTTTTAGCTGATCAAAAGAGGTACTACAAGAGATCTGGTAGAGTTGGAGCGGCAAAGGTTGATAAATCCAAGGTGTCATGCTACACCTGTGGAAAGACTGGTCACTATCAGAAGGATTGCTGGTCAAACAAAACCTCCTCTCCAAGCTTCCCTTCATCCAGCAACAACAACAGAAAGAAGAAGTTTTCCACCTCACCTTTCAAGCAAAACTCTCTCTCTGACTCAGAAGGGAAGAAGGACTACAAAGTCAAATACAAAGCCTTGAAAGCTGAGCTGCTAAAACTCAATCAGAAAGCCGATGACGCAGCAAAGAAAAAAGATGTTAAGAAGACTAAAAAAAGATCTGATCGCTGCCTCATTCGACTGGGATGATGAACCCCTCACTTCTGAGGATGAAGGTACCACTACCGTCAGAGCCTTTATGGCTGTCGCTGATGAAGAACCCGCTGTGGGTAAAAGTGAAGCAATATCTGGTCAATGGGTGGACATCACCATGAAAAAGGTACAAAGAATCTTATCTATGGCTGAAGGTCCTGATAGAGACCATGTCAGTGACTATACCTTTGTTGACCTCCACTTTGTGGAAGAGCCAAGAAAAAACCTGTTAAACAAATTTCATAGTCTTAAAACAGAGTTAAATCTTTGCCAATCTGAATTAACAAATCTTAAACCATTTGTGAATCTTGCTAATCAACTTCAAAATGAAGTGAGCAAATTATCCATTGAAAATGAGTCTTTGTTTGATGAAAATTTTAAACTTAGAAAAACCATTGAAAAATGGAATTTGGCTCAATCCACAGTGGAAGAAATAGTCGTTGAATCCATACCTGGTGATGTGGTTCAGGCTATTGGGGGTAAGGGTAGATACAAAAAACATATCCCTGTTCCCAATGTCAAATTTGTCCCTTCAGATGTTTCTTCTCCTTCTTCCACCTCTGTGGATGAGAAGAACTCTGACAAAGAATCAGAGGTACCAGCCCCTCCAAGACTCGTTGGTGCTAACCCATCTGATTCCTTGCTTGGCCCAAAACCTCCTACTAAAACCCCTGGGAATTCAATTCTCAAAGTCGCTGATAAAGCGAATAAAAAGGTTTTTGTGGCTAAGGACACCAACAAACCCACTCCTCCCCCTGAAGAGCTTTCACCCACCAAGCAACTTCTACTCACCTTGATGGAAGAGGTAAAAGGGTTGAAAGAACAAATCAACCCCAGAGTTAATAGTCCATCTATTAACTCTCTTGGTGAAGGATCTAGTAACTCCAAGGGGAGAGCTTTGTTCACACTTTGCAAGCATTGCGGTTTCAAGAATCAATCATCTGAGGATTGCACTAAGAAACCAAAATGTATCACATGCGAGTCCACTGAACACACATCTAGAGAGCATGAGGACGTCATTGCGGTTCAAAGAACCAGAACTCAAATGAGATCAAAAACTCCTCATCGACCCTCAAGAAAGGCTGAGCCTAAACCTAGAGATAACTCTCAGGGTTACAGACCTAATCCCCCCTGCAAGTACTGTGGCTTCTTCGACCATCACTCTGATGAGTGCGAGCATTATCCTAGATGTGGCATCTGTGGAAGCATGCGTCATGAACCCAGGGACTGCAACCAAAGAGGGGGAGGAAACCAGAGAAGGACCAATGTCGTTGGTCAGCGACAGCATGAACCCACTAGAAAGTGGGTTCATCATAGAAACTAATCTGGCTTTGTTATATCTATGCAGGAATATCTGAAGAAATCTGTTTGGTATCTGGATAGCGGGTGCTCCAGACACATGACAGGGGTTAAACAATATCTGCATAGATATAAAAAGGAGTCTGGTCCAAAAGTAGTCTTTGGAGATGATTCCTTAGGGGCTACTGAGGGTTATGGCTCAGTGGATTGTAATGGAATAATCTTCACAAGGGTCGCTTATGTCAATGGACTGAAGCACAACTTAATTAGCATTAGTCAACTCTGCGATGCTGGCTTCAAAGTTCTGTTCACTAAGACCCAAGGAACAATCTTCAATCAAAATGATGATGTTGTTCTAATTGCACCCAGGAGAAGGGGTGTGTATGTCATCGACATGACATCTTGTCCAGAAGGGACAAACACTTGTTTCTATGCCAAAGCATCTGATAGTGAAAATTGGCTATGGCATAAGAGACTCTCCCATCTAAACTTCAAAAACATTAACAAACTGGCCAAGAATGATTTAGTAGCTGGGCTTCCCTCTCTGACCTTCACCAAAGACAGACCCTGCTCAGCGTGCGAGAAAGGGAAGCACCATAGAGCCTCATTCAAGACTAAACAATCATTCTCCATAAATAAGTGCCTCCATCTTCTTCACATGGACTTATTTGGACCAGTAAAACCTCAATCCCTTAATCACAACAAGTATACACTAGTCATTGTAGATGAATTCTCCAGATTCACATGGGTATTCTTTCTCAAAAGAAAGAGTGATGCTGCTGAAAGAATAATGTCCTTCATCAGAGAAATAAAGAATCTCAATGACTGCAGAGTTAAGGCTATCAGAAGTGACAATGGCACTAAATTCAAGAATCATGCCATGGAAGCCTTTTGGGATGAAAAGGGAATATCACATAACTTTTCTAACCCAGGCACCCCTGAACAAAATAGTGTCGCTGAAAGAAGAAACAGAACCCTCATAGAGGCTGCTAGAACTATGCTCAGCGAATCAAGACTTCCTAAACAATTTTGGGGTGAAGCTGTGAACACAGCCTGTCATACACAAAACAGATCCATTATAGTGAAGAGACACGACAAGACCTCTTATGAAGTATATATGAAGAGAGCCCCTGATGTAAGCTACTTCCATGTCTTTGGTTGCCCTGTTTTCATTCACAACTACATAGATTACCTGGGAAAATTTCATGGAAAGTCTGATGATGGATTCTTCATTGGTTACTCTCTCACCTCCAGAGCTTATAGAGTATTCAACATCCGCAGACAAGAACTAGAAGAATCTATCCATGTCACCTTCAATTAAGCAGATGTTGTCATCAACCACACCAACTCAGAAGAATGTGACATTGACTTCAATGAAGTTAAATCATATCCAGAGGATGATTTCTCATATCCCAAGGAATCATCCAAGGGCTGTCACAAGGACTTCCCTTATGTTCATGCATTTGATCCTCACTCAATCTCTGACATCACTCCAGAGGTTGAAAATGATGAACAAATCACTCCACCCACTACTGTGAATGCTGATCTCATTGAACCAATCTCTCCTCTTGATGAAGAGATTATGGATGAAGAAATAATATGTGAAGATCCCTCAGCATTCATTGAACATGCTATGACTCCTAAACCCACAGATACTCCTGCTCCTCAATCCAAATGGAGTAGGAACCAAGATATTTTTCTAGTGAATATTCTTGGTGAACCCTCTAAGGGAGTCACCACCAGAGGCAAATTGAGATCTCTGGAAACCGCCTCAGCGAATGAATGCCTTTTCGCTGATTTTATCTCTGAGGATGAACCTAAGAATGTGGCTTCTGCGCTTCTAGATGAAGGGTGGGTTGTTGCCATGCAAGATGAGTTGAATCAGATCAAGAGGAACAAGGTGTGGACTCTAGTAAAAGATCCAGCTGGGAAGCAAGTGGTTGGAACTAAATGGGTCTATAGAAACAAGAGGGATGAAGCTGGCATGATTGTCAAAAACAAGGCTAGGCTTGTGCTGCTGGGATATAATCAATCTGAGGGGATTGACTATGATGAAACGTTTGCACCAATATCCAGATTGGAAGCTATCCGAATCTTCCTAGCCTTTGCAGCGTATATGGGGTTTACTGTATACCAGATGGATGTGAAGAGTGCTTTCCTCAATGGGAAGCTTGCAGAGGAAGTATATGTCTATCAACCCCCAGGGTTTGAAAGCAGTGAGTATCCTGATCACGTCTGCAGACTTCACAAAGCACTCTATTGGCTGAAACAAGCGCCTAGAGCCTGGTATGAAACCCTATCAAAATTCTTACTTGAAAATAAATTTGTCAGAGGTACCATTGATCAAACCCTGTTTACTTATAGGTCCAAAGGTAATGTCATTTTAGTACAGATTTATGTGGATGATATAATTTTTGGTTCAACCAATATTACATTGAGCAAACAGTTTGCCAAATTAATGACCAAAAAATATGAAATGAGCATGATGGGGGAATTAACTTTTTTCTTGGGTTTTCAAATTAAACAAAATTCAAAAGGAATTTCCATTTGTCAAGAAAAATATGTTAAGGATTTGCTCAAGAAGTATGATATGTCTGATTGTGTATCAGTGAAATGCCCCATGCTTCCTCCCAACAACTTGGGAGCTGATGACTCAGGGGTCTCTGTTAATGAGACCTTATATAGAGGCATGATTGGGTCACTGATGTACCTCACAGCAAGCAGACCAGACATACAATTTGCCACATGTCTCTGTGCTAGGTACCAAGCTAACCCCAAGGAATCCCACCTTGTAGTTGTCAAAAGAATTTTCAAGTACTTAAAAGGATCTCTCACATTGGGTCTCTGGTATCCTAATGGATCAGGCTTCGAACTCAAAGCCTACTCAGACTCTCACTATGCTGGGTGCTGTCTTGATAGAAAGAGCACCTCTGGGAGTTGTCAAATCCTCGGAGGAAAGTTAGTATGCTGGAGTGCCAAGAAACAAAACTCTGTGGCCAAGTCATCAGCTGAAGCTGAATACGTAGCATCCGCTGGTTGTTGTGCTCAAGTTCTCTGGATGAAAAGTCAGATGGCTGATTATGGGATCATTTATGAAAAGGTTCCCATATTCTGTGACAACACAAGTGCCATAGCCATCTCAAATAATCCGGTAATTCATTCCAAAACTAAGCATATTGACATCAGGTATCACTTTATCAGAGACCATATTTTACAAGGTGATATTGAGCTTCATTTTATACCCACTGAATACCAGCTCGCTGATGTATTCACCAAGCCTCTGGCCGAGCCAAGTTTTACTAGGTTGGTTGCTGAGCTGGGTATGCTCAATATTGGTAAACAAATCTGATAAATGATCTCGGATCTCTGTCTCTGGGCATTAAAAGGAATTGAATGTAACGAGGTAGTTACATTCCAATGGGACTTAATATATTCCCATATTTAATTCAAATGATTAACCTTTATTGTCAACAACTTTCTCGCTTTCCAAGGGACAGAAAAATCACATGAAGAGTCAAGGGATCCCACTGTTCCTAAAAGGTAATTTTTTGCATTAAATGCTTTATTTGTAAAACGGCTAACCCTTTTATCAAAACCCTTTACTCACTTTTCAAAACTCACATTACTCATTACTTTCACACACACATATTATTCATCTTCTCCAAAACCTTCATTTCTTCCTTACATCAACAATGGAGTCTTCATCAACAAACACCGCTTTCACCGTCCTGGCCGCCACGAACGTCGATTTTGGGATACACGATGGCAAAATTGCATTGAACAATTGTGTAGCTCTCTTGGAACACAACAATTCCCTCTACCAACCATTGTTCTCCTTCCTAAAAACTCCACCATTTTTGAAGCCATAACCAGAGTACCTTCCACATGCTACCACCAATATTTGAAGGAGTTCTGGTATAGTGCCGAAGTTGATCAAACCTCTTCACATATCACCTTCAACCTTTCCACACATCCCCAACCTCTCACTTTTGATCTTCATACCTTTGCCAAAGTCATTGGACTTCTAGTTAATGAAGGCATGTCCGCTATGCCTGCCAGCGCCACGGTAAAAAAGGCTCTGGCTACCCTTCGTCCTCATGATGATGATGATAAACCCTTCACCACCCAAGGTTTCCAGAACAAATCACTGATCAAAGTGAACTACTTTTCACCTATTTGGAGGACGCTGATGTTATACATTGTGAAATGTCTGGGTGGAAACCAGGGGTCTCATGATCAACTTAATGGAGCCCAGCAAGCAATTGCTTACAGCTTAATTTGGGGGCAAGATATAGGGATCACTCATATACTTTACTCTGACCTCATTGCTAAGATAGAAAACAAAGGTAAGAAGAACAGACTAGCCACCATCTGCTACACAAGATATCTCTCTCTTCTCTTAGAAGATATGCTGGGTGAAGGCTACACAAATGATGAACTTCTTTACTTCTCTCCTTATCACATCACTGCTACATCACTAAAGACTCCTTTGGAAGATGAAGTGCCTCTCAACAGGCACATGATGCAGGTCGCTGGGCTACCGGTTGCTGATGGGGAGCCCTTGATCCCTCACAATAAGGTGAATGCTGAAAGACTAACTGACAAGTCTCTGTTAAAGACCTCTGTGCAGTCTTCTTCTCAGCCCAAGGTGCCCAAGGAAAAGAAGTAGAAGAGGAAAGACATCCCCTTTCCTCTGAAACCCCTTCTGTTAATCCTTCCAAGACCAAGAAGACTAAGAAGAACCCATCCCCTTCTCTGGAGGATGTGGTTGAAGAGCCTACCGCTGACAAACAACCTGAGTCTAGCGTCTCCCAGTCAGCAGAGACGACTAAGAACCTTCTCAACGCTGATATCTCTCAAGTATTAGTTTGCCATTTTATTCTCTTGGAGGTTCACATACAATGACTCTCAACATTCTGTAGGAGAGAGTGATGAATTCTTAGGGTTTGCCTCAACCCATAGAGTGTCTTTGTCAGCACCTAGAACTCTTAGGATTATCTGTACACTCTGTCTTACACAAGGATATGATTCATTTTTGCTCATAACGCACCCCGATGATCCTTCACCCTCTAGATTGTGCTCTTGTCCATACCAACTTGAGCATGTTATAGGTCCCGACCCAGAGTCTCTGCACTTCACGCAGTCTCTGGGTCCCCTCATATGAAAAGAGTCCCACAGAATTTATTCTTTTGGGGGGACTGAATAATCACCCTCAGTCTTCATAGGGGCAGCGATAAAAGGCGACCATTACCTTCAAATAAGTCACAACTAAAAGAGTCCCAAAGATTTTATTCTTTTGGGGGGACTAAATAATCACCCTCAGTCTTCCTAGGGGCAGCGATAAATGGCGACCTTTAACTTCCATGAATTCACAACTAAAAGAGTCCCAAGGAGCAATCCTTCAGGGGGAGCTGGATAATCACACCCAGCTATCCTAGGGGCAGCGAACAGCGACCATTCACCACATAATTTTCACAACTCAAAAGAGTCCCAAGGAGTAATCCTTATGGGGGAGTTGGATAATCACACCCAGCTATCCTAGGGGCAGCGAATGGCGACCCTTCAACATAACTATTTCACACTTAAAAGAGTCCCAAGGAGAAATCCTTAGGGGGGGGAGCTGGATAATCACACCCAGCTTTCCTAGGGGCAGCGAATGGCGATCTATAACTTCATATTTTTTCACAATTGGTTACTAACAAATATCATAACAGACTCATAATCTTCATGAAGAACAGCAGAATGATGATGCCTATTCCATTGTTGGTGATGAAAATGCTAAAGCCCCCCCACATAGATCTCGATGCCATGTCAGAGATTGATTCCATGCCAGAGGATGAGGTCTTCATTATTGAAGAGGACTTGACCATTTCAGATTATGCTGATATGGATGTTGATGATGACCAAGTTACATCAGAGTTAAAACCCATCCGCCTTCCCATCAATGCCCAATGTGCAAGAACTGGTTGCTAAGTGGCTATTGGACCAGAGGCTCTTTACACCAACCCTAGTTCCCTTCCCAACCTTACCAAATGTCATGGAACTAGGGGCCAAGCAACACTTAGAACATTTACAAAACCTCAAGCCTGTCTATGTTCCTCGAATGAAAGATGTTCAGGAACTCGCTGCTGAGGTTCTCTGGGTTAAGAGGGGTGACATCAGTAAAACCAAGCCCAAAGTCACAAATGATGTCATCCTCTCTGAATTACAAACACTCACCCATGCTGCTGAGGAACTCACCACCACACTAGAGACTTCACTAACTTCATCTGTGGAGTCATTTATGACTGCCTTGCTTCCACAACTACTGGGAAATGCCTTGCAAGCTCACCTCCCAGCTGTTCTAGACCAGAGCCTCCAGCAATACATACCATCTGTCCTCACATCAGTTGTCAAAGCAAATGTTGCAGCTATTGCTAAGACGTCTGAGCCTTCAAGAAAACTTCTTCAAGAGCTGTTGTAAGAGGAACTTAAAGAGATCTGCTTATTTGTCCATCAAGAATTCGTTAAGTTCCTCAAGCCTGGATCAGGCACAGCTACTACCGGCGCTATGCCTAAGGGGGAGAATTCAGCAACCTCCACCTCTGAAGAAGAAGAAGACACTGCTCCACCTAAGGGGGAGCAATCACTTAAACAACCAACACCTTCAACAGGGATTCCTACACCACAACCTCTAAGATCCTTCAACCCCAGCACTGAAGCAATAAAGGACAGGGGAAAAGGAATTACGATTGAACAACCTGAAATAACCCTGCACTCCCTCCAAGAAGAAGGCGGATCTACAGCCAAGCTCTCCAAACACTCTGACCTAAACAAATTCAAGAGCGCTGATGAACCACCACTTACCCCAGAGCAGGCAAAGGCTCAAATCTTGGAACACTAAAGGCTTGCAAACATCAGAGTAGCTGAACTCAAGAGCAAAGAAGCTCTGGACAAACTCTCTCCTACTGTAAAGGAAGCTCAGCTGGTTAAGCTCAAAGAACTGGAGGTTAAAAGGAGCAACCTTCAAGAGGAATATGAAAGACTTGTAAACCAAAGAGCTGAACCTAGTCAAATCACCAAATATGCATGTTACACTGACAAAGACAAAAGAGTGGTGATGACCCTTTATAGAGAGAACCAACTAACCAACTACAAAGTCTTTAGTGACTTTAAACTCAGAGATCTGGGCCTCTCTGAATGATTAGAAATGCTATCTCTTGCCCAAAAGAAGACTGGGCCTGGTGCTGCCCAAATGATGAAAAACATTCAAGCAAAGTTGAGTTGGTTAAGAGACACAGCAAAGAAGCTGAAGGTACCTCTGCCTCCTCAACTTTCACAACAACAAACTTCTCAAGGACAAAAGAAAAGAAAAACCCAAATGGGGTCTCTGGTGGAGAAGTTGGTCACTGAAAACATTCTTCTTGATGGGATGCATAGAAACTTGGTACTGCCCAAAGAGATCACTAAACCAGTAGGGGGCCAAGTATACTCAGAACCAGAGACATGTATGGTCTTCATGAATGGTAATTGTGAGTATTTCTTTCAGCGGATGAATGAACTACATCTGGCATCAACCATCCAGCTTATCAGACTCAAACAGGGCATCCTAAGGAATTGCAAAACAGCTGAGGATTTTGAGTTTGAAGTTGAGCTAGTCATCAACTCTAGAAGTGACAAAGTTGAAGCCCAGAGAATCTGTGATCAAGGCCTCGATCGCTGAAGAACCTTTTTACTTTTTGTTTATGTTTACACCTCTGGGTGTTCTTGTAATAGACTAGGTTCTTTATGTTTAATAAAACTCTGAGTTATGTTTGTTAAATTATGTGTGTAACATCCCATTTGGATAATGGAATGTCACGCGTAATTATGGCGTGTCATCAAAGCATACAAGGATAAATGTATAAAACATTACATGACCATAGGGATAACCGGAATCAAACATCGGTCCCCAAACATAAGCCAAAACATAATAAAGCAAAAGAAATGAATGAAAGACTAAACAAGCATAAGTATATGAAGGCAAAAGAAAAGAAGTCTCTAGCAGCTTCCACCTATGCACGTCCTCCAAATGCTCGAGTCTTTCCTAGGGTACCTGCCGTTTTGGGACATGGAAAGGAAAGTAACGGTTGAGCAAAACGCTCAGTGCACAGATATAGATATAGTATGAATGACTAAGCATAATAAAGACTTAATAGCAGCGGAAATATATAAGTCCTGGAAAACCTGGAACATGTTCATAAAACTGATTTTATAGTTTGAAAAGCCTTATTTTTATCTCATGAAAACTGTTTAACATATTTTACCATTAGCCAATATAGGTCATGAAAATCCACCGTGCATGAATACTTGGAGGGGTGACCTCATCATGCAAATTAGAGGGGCTGCCTCTAATTTAATATACTGGTTTTGGGTAGGAGGGATCAGCTCCTTGTGAAGGATGCAAGGCACACACCACATTCACCATGTAATCCTGAATAAAAACATGTAACTAGGATGCACCCATACGCCCCACATGATAAATAAAAATAAATTGCCAAAGCTGAAGGGACGCCACGAGCAATCACTCCGCTGTGGTGAAGTCATAACATCAGTGCCTCTAATGTTATGGTTATGGTACCTCCATAACTAGGTGAAACTGGTCATGCATGTATATGGCTATAGGTAATCTTAATTAAACATAAGCAATCAAACTCATAACTTATACTATGGGAAAATAGTTGGCTGCATACGGGAAATCCTAATAAGGAAAGAATGTCCATACTGAAAGGACGGGAATCCGTACCTTATGTCCAGTGAACGAGAAAGACGAACTGCGAGAATCCTACTTCTGAATCACTAGTGCTACATAAATATGTCCATGAATAAGTATCTGCTTACCAAATACATAGCTGGTTTTATGTCATGTCTTAGCTTATTTTATGTGTTCTTACCATGTTTTACTGTTTCTAAGCCTTAAACTGTGTTTTATCTTATATTCTGTTTAATCTGATTAAATATTTCTGGTATTTCATGTGTTATTATACTTACTGTGTAATAATAAGTAACTTTCCAAAAATAGCAGGTTTCCTAAAATAGAAAGTTTCCAAAAATAGAAAGTTTCCAAAAATAGAAAGTTACCAAAAGTAGAAAGTTTCCAAAAATAGAAAGTTTCCAAAAATAGAAAGTTTCCAAAAATAGAAAGTTTCCAAAAATAGATTTACTGCTTAAAATAGATAAGTTTCTAAAAATAGAAAGTTTCCATAAATAGATCAGCAGCCTTAATTAAATAAGTTTCCATAAATAGATTAGCTGCCTGAAATAAATAAGTTTCTAAAAATAGAAAGTTTCCATAATTAGAAATAAGCTGGTTAAATAAGCTCAGTATATAAGCCTAAGTGTTTTCATGATTATTTTCTAAGTCATATGATATAATGTATAGTTTATTAATTATTTCATGTAATTTAATTAAACTATAGGTTATAATATTTAATTAAAGTATAACACGTTTTTAATTAAATAAGTTAAATACTTAGGTTAAAATATGTATTATTATATATTAATAATATAACCTAAGTCATGTTAATTAATTAATTATATCCATGGTTTAAAAATAATTAATTAATTATAAGTCTTAAATATAAAAATACTTAGGTTAAAATAATTTCATGATCATTTATAATTAAATAACCTAAGTCATGTTATTAAATTAATCACATCATTTTATTAATTTAATTTTAACATAAGTTCATAAACATAAAAAAAAAACTAACGTACACCATGAACCGGATCTAGGCTAAAACATGAACCGAACATGAAATCGACACCGTACCCCGAACCAACTCGGGGTACCCCGTGTTTACCTTGCTGCCGTGGGACCCACACGCACCAACCAAGACCATATGGTCTTGGTGGTGGTCGGCTTGGCAAACCGAAACCCATTCGGGTTCTGTGCAGCCTACGGCCAAAACAAACACCCTTTTAAAAACAACCTTTTGATTTTATTTATCACCAAAACATGTTAGATCTATGCTTAATTATTAGGTTTTTGTAAAAAAACATAACATGTTCTTGATTTATAAAAAGATCAAATCAAAAGAAAAGGTTTAAAAAGGTATACCGAATACATGGATCGATCAAGGATGAACAAACACGAACACTTGCACCAAAAACCAAGATCAAAATCAAACAAACATCCCTCCATGGTGTTTTATGGGTGGCGGCCAAAAGAGGATCCAAGGAAGAAGGGAGAAAACTTTTAGGGTTTTTGATAAAATCTTCTGTAAACAAAAAATGAGTAGTGTTTTTCCCCTTAATCCTCTTTTAGTAAAAATTGATGGGCTAAACCCATCCTCCCCCTTAATTTCGTGGTAATGGGGCCCACAAGGGGTAACCCGAATGTTTTTCGTGTCTAATTAATAAGTGTGTTCTCGTGTTCGTGTTTTACGTGTTTGTTCGTGTTTATTTGTGTTCGCGTTTTGTGTGTTCTCGTTAAATAATTACCGTGACCTAATATATTTAATTACGCTCGTAATAAATATATATACGTAATTAATAATAGTTCGTGTTTTAATTACGTTCATGATTTCATGATCGCATGTTCGTGATTAATTATCGTTAAATAATTATTACGTGATCGTGGATAGTAAATACTTATCGTGTTCTAACACGTACGTAATACGTAAACTCCTAACACGTAATCGTAATCATGCTATATTAGGAAAGTTTTAATCTAGTACGTACGATCCTAAGGGTACTATGCATGGTAAAAGCATGCGGGTTTTACAACTCTTCCCCCCTAAAAAGAATAATTCGTCCCCGAATTATAGATAACGTAACTGAAAGAGAAACATACCCGAATCAAACTGAGAGGGTATTTAAGATTAATGAACGTATAGGTTTCCTGGCAGAAGGAACGCGGAACGTGACATGTCTTGAAAGGACATGGAACGTGACGTGACTGAAAGGACATATCTAGTTGATAAGAGAAAAACGGATAAAAGTTCGGATGAACTTTTCTGTTTCCAAGTGGCTTCCCTCTTGGAACGGTTTCTTCATAAGATCTTGATACGAATGATAAGTCTTGGTCCTCCTGACCTTGACTTGGAATACGAAGAAGTTCTTGGTTATCAACGTAAGGTAGATCCCCTAAATTCGATCGAGGGAATAAGAATTAATCGTGTAAGAGTAACTGAAACGTTACGATGAAAGACAATCTAACTTAACTGTTAACTAGAAACGATGCGCGAGACATAAAGAAACGTAGTACGTGAAAAATTTTGAACGTGATACGTGAAATTTTTTGAACGTGCTACGTGGAGATATGGCGAGTGTAGTATGAGTAAACATATCGTGATCCATGATACGTGTAACATATCTTGATCATGATATGAGGAACGTGGAATGAACATGACATGTGAAACATATCGTGATCATAGAATATAATGGCGGTAACGACAAACGCTAGAAGGTGAGACATAGATTATGACGAGAAACGCCTATCTAAGGATAGGGAGTTATACTAAACTTGGGTCTGGTCTCTCAAGTTCTTGCAAACTACCCATAATGAGAAAAGAAATGAACGTAAAATCGTAAACCAAAATACGATCATGAACGTGAATAGTGTCATGAACGCGAACGCGAAAGCAAGTCGTGGAATCAGAATTAAGACGTGAAGTAATTTAGCAGTACAATTGTGAATATTTGTTTGACCCGATAACTGAGGGATTCCCAAGTGATCGGATGAGCCCTGGCTGGAACATGTCCGATCAATTTGTTGATTCTGAAATCCGTACGGATGTAAGGATTCAACAGACTTGATCAAACTGTTGACCATAAACCAGATAGCATCATGCTTCTTCGGAGTTTGCGTTAAACTGGTAGCCAAAATCCGTGGAGATCTTGACCCATTTCAATTCACCATTTCAGATGATGAAAATCATCCCAGTTTGTTGGTGTCCTATCTTAACCTGTTGGTATGTCAGGTACCTAGATATGAACGTAACTGTATCTTGCTTCGTAGAACTTGATACATAGGAGTTTGCGAAACTCTGAGTCTCTGAATCTATACTTCTCCTAGCGTAGAATTTTCTAGAACACCTAATGTAGTGTAGGGTTCTCTCCTTTACGCATAAGCTAAGTCATGGTAAGATTTACCATAGAAACCCATGTGATTCAGTGTGTCACTGTAATCAAACTGAATTGATATTGGAAAATTTTCTAGGGTGAAATTTCTCTTGCCATAGAATTTGCAACATAGTGCAGATATGGTCTTCCTGTTCTTCTTCTAGGCTTAAAGGAAATCAGGTTATCCTCAATGAAAACACTAATGAATTTTCTATGAGTTCATGGAAACTCATTCTTATAATGCCGTTGGAGCATTGATGAGACTAATTAAAAATTATAAATCTAGAATGACCGAGTCGTGTACGAATAGCAGTCATGGACATGTCCTGCTGTTTCATTCGTCACTGTTGGCAGCATGATCATGAGTTCGATCTTGTAAAAGTGATTAACACCATACGGTTGATTGGACATGTTGTCAATATGTGGAGGAGAATAACGGTCATGAATGGTGATTTGTTTAAGTCGACGGTAGTCGACACATAATCTCATGGTACCATCCTTCTCCTTGTAGGTTCTCCTGGAATGTATGGGAAGATTTTGGAATAATCAACTGGCTATGCGTAGAAGACTTAAGTGGTTGTGTCTTACTGACAGCTAGTAAATTTTAGCGACCATGGCTAACAACTTACATGCTTGTAAGCATAGATAATTTGTACCGATTCTTCCGATGGAAAATCAAGCTGAATGTATTCAGGAGCCTGAACATTACTGTACATAATTATGAATCATAGCATGGTGTGCTGTTCATACTACATAATTAGGATAAAATTCATCTCGTGTCTGTCCGAGGGAATGCGTTAGAAGCTTGGATCTCATCATTAAGCTGAAGGAAAACCTTCGAGTACGTTGGAATACGAAAGGCGTCCTTCATGGTCATGAATATATGAACCATGGTGAAAGAAATGAAAGTGACATCGGCAACGTGACAGTTCTCAATGATGTGCTGATAATGGTATTGAATTTCTTGTGGCCTGATTAATACATGGCACAACAAAATGGATATACCCTGGGAGGGTACCCTGAATTTCTTAGAAATGTTCCATAGTTGGACGTGAGTCATGTGTCTTGACTCATGTCTTGGAACTATAAGCATGACATATGTCTTGACTGGTGTCTTGACATGTGTCTTCAGAAAGTATACGTGAGACATGTGTCTTGACTGATGTCTTGACATGTGTCTCGAGATGTGAAACAAATATAACCACAATATAAGGTTATTATGCCATAATTGGCGGATCGGTTGGACTACTGATCATTTGTATGTCTGATCACGTCCGCGGCCGGAGCCTCGGTTGCAATTTCTAGGATAGTTCATGTCATAGTAGTGGTTACTATCGTCATGTCTGTCAGTTCCATGATGGTCATTCTCATGACCGTGATTCATGTAACTATTCAGCTGAGTGGCCGGCTGGTACCGGTTTGCACTCATATGGTTCAAATGACAACTGAATGACGTATGACATGTAACTAAGAATTAGGGACAATGATTGATGGAAATCGTCTGATGGTGAAGCATCTTCTCGTCCAATTGCTTTGCTCCGACGCCTTTGTCTTCGTCTTGTAGGATCTCCAGGTTGTGAACAACATTCGCATCTCGTAGCGTCTCCGAACGTCAGCAGCATCAACCTTTAGTAACATCTCCCAGTTATGAGCAGCATCGGCAATCTTGTAGAACATCAGCAATTGAAAATACACCTGAGGTGATTCAGAATCGACTAGTGAATACTCGTGCAGTATTGCAAGTGAAATACACATGGATTTAGGTACGTGTAATACACATGGAATACGGTACATGGAGTACACGTCGAATGCACATGAAATGATCGATATGGGGTCGATCATTTATCATGATCTAAAGAAAGTATATCATTTAAACGGTTAGGAAAACCATCATAATAACCTGGCAATGCCAATATATACCTCATTCTGGTTGCATAGAGAAACGCTAAAGTGTGGTTACACAAAATTCAACGATGATTTGCCTGACAGCATGATCAATGAAAACCAACCATGACTATCATGAAAGCAGAATTCAATGAAATCCAACAATGTCTTGTGGGACAACGTAAATAACAAAAGAGGCGTAAAACATAATCAACATGAAGACGGAATTATCATGAAGAAACATGAAACCATCTATCCCGAAGGAATGTATAACATAATCAGCATGAAACTGAAGTTAACCATGACAGTATGAAACATACTTGACATAAAATATAATAACTTATGAGGGGACATGAAAAAAAAAAAAATTTATGCCAATTTAAATCATGAGAAAAATTTTATGCATGAAAAACAGTGCATGAATGCGTACTGTAGTTTGTAAAAACCTTTATATGTGCGAGGGGACGCCTATGGGTCGGTCCCAAAACAAAAGACATGGAGAGGGGACGCCTATGGGTCGGTCCCAAAATTAAAAGTTTCGATAAAAGCACATGCGACTAAATAGGGCCAGTCCTGTACCAACCATTACTTAGTCATAATCCCTGCAACAATGATACATGAAACATAAATAAATGAAACTCATATGTCAAAACTTATCAGAAAAAATATTTTATGTGACTAATTATGAACTACTGGGGTTCAGTCCACATAGCCACAGTTCACGAGGAACATTATGCATGAAACAATGACACATAACTAAATATGAATGACGGTTGTCCATCCATATTAGCAAAACAATATCGATGAAAACATCAAGGTTAAAACCTCAAGGTGCTGAAAACATCATGGTTAAAACAACAATGCGCTGAAAACATCAATACGTAGAATAACAGACGTTGGCTTAGGAAGCTCCTGGTGACTACCCACTAGTCACATGTCGAGTTTTAGAGCCTACAGGTCGAAGCCTTGGCTCTGATACCATAATTGTAACACCCCATTTTGATAATGGAATGTCACGCGTAATTATGGCGTGTCATCAAAGCATACAAGGATAAATGTATAAAACATTACATGACCATAGGGATAACCGAAATCAAACATCGGTCCCCAAACATAAGCCCAAAACATAATAAAGCAAAAGAAATGAATGAAAGACTAAACAAGCATAAGTATATGAAGGCAAAAGAAAAGAAGTCTCTGGCAGCTTCCATCCTATGCACGTCCTCCAAATGCTCGAGTCTTTCCTAGGGTACCTGCCGTTTTGGGACATGGAAAGGAAAGTAACGGCTGAGTAAAACGCTCAGTGCACAGATATAGACATAGTATGAATGACTAAGCATAATAAAGACTTAATAGCAGCGGAAATATATAAGTCCTGGAAAACCTGGAACATGTTCATAAAACTGATTTTATAGTTTGAAAAGCCTTATGTTTATCTCATGAAAATTGTTTAACATATTTTACCATTAGCCAATATAGGTCATGAAAATCCACCGTGCATGAATACTTGGAGGGGTGACCTCATCATGCAAATTAGAGGTGCTGCCTCTAATATAATATACTGGTTTTGGGTAGGAGGGATCAGCTCCTTGTGAAGGATGCAAGGCACACATCACATTCACCATGTAATCCCGAATAAAAACATGTAACTACGATGCACCCATACGCCCCACATGATAAATATAAATAAATGGCCAAAGCTGAAGGGACGCCACGAGCAATCACTCCGCCGTGGTGAAGTCATAACATCAGTGCCTCTAATGTTATGGTTATGGTACCTCCATAACTAGGTGAAACTGGTCATGCATGTATATGGCTATAGGTAATCTTAATTAAACATAAGCAATCAAACTCATAACTTATACTACGGGAAAACAGTTGGCTGCATACGGGAAATCCTAATAAGGAAAGAATGTCCATACTGAAAGGACGGGAATCCGTACCTTATGTCCAGTGAACGAGAAAGACGAACTGCGAGAATCCTACTTCCGAATCACTAGTGCTACATAAATACGTACATGAATAAGTATCTGCTTACCAAATACATAGCTGGTTTTATGTCATGTCTTAGCTTATTTTATGTGTTCTTACCATGTTTTACTGTTTCTAAGCCTTAAACTGTGTTTTATCTTATATTCTGTTTAATCTGATTAAATATTTCTGGTATTTCATGTGTTATTATACTTACTGTGTAATAATAAGTAACTTTCCAAAAATAGCAGGTTTCCTAAAATAGAAAGTTTCCAAAAATAGAAAGTTTCCAAAAATAGAAAGTTACCAAAAGTAGAAAGTTTCCAAAAATAGAAAGTTTCCAAAAATAGAAAGTTTCCAAAAATAGAAAGTTTCCAAAAATAGATTTACTGCTTAAAATAGATAAGTTTCTAAAATAGAAAGTTTCCATAAATAGATCAGCTGCCTTAATTAAATGAGTTTCCATAAATAGATTAGCTGCCTGAAATAAATAAGTTTCTAAAAATAGAAAGTTTCCATAATTAGAAATAAGCTGGTTAAATAAGCTCAGTATATAAGCCTAAGTGTTTTCATGATTATTTTCTAAGTCATATGATATAATGTATAGTTTATTAATTATTTCATGTAATTTAATTAAACTATATGTTATAATATTTAATTAAAGTATAACATGTTTTTAATTAAATAAGTTAAATACTTAGGTTAAAATATGTATTATTATATATTAATAATATAACCTAAGTCATGTTAATTAATTAATTATATCCATGGTTTTAAAATAATTAATTAATTATAAGTCTTAAATATAAAAATACTTAGGTTAAAATAATTTCATGATCATTAATAATCAAATAACCTAAGTCATGTTATTAAATTAATCACATCATTTTATTAATTCTAATTTTAACATAAGTTCATAAACATAAAAAAAAAAAAAAAAAAACTAACATACACCATGAACCGGATCGAGGCTAAAAACATGAACCGGACATGAAATCGACACCGTACCCCGAACCAACTCGGGGTACCCCGTGTTTACCTTGCTGCCGTGGGACCCACACGCACCAACCAAGACCATATGGTCTTGGTGGTGGTCGGCTTGGCAAACCGACACCCATTCGGGTTCGGTGCAGCCTGCGGCCAAAACAAACACCCTTTTAAAAACAACCTTTTTATTTTATTTATCACCAAAACATGTTAGATCTATGCTTAATTATTAGGTTTTTGTAAAAAAACATAACATGTTCTTGATTTATAAAAAGATCAAATCAAAAGAAAAGGTTTAAAAAGGTATACCGAATACATGGATCGATCAACGATGAACAAACACGAACACTTGCACCAAAAACCAAGATAAAAATCAAACAAACACCCCTCCATGGTGTTTTATGGGTGGCGACCAAAAGAGGATCCAAGGAAGAAGGGAGAAAACTTTTAGGGTTTTTGATAAAATCTTCTGTAAACAAAAAATGAGTAGTGTTTTTCCCCTTAATCCCCTTTTAGTAAAAATTGATGGGCTAAGCCCATCCTCCCCCTTAATTTCGTGGTAATGGGGCCCACAAGGGGTAACCCGAATGTTTTCCGTGTCTAATTAATAAGTGTGTTCTCGTGTTCATGTTTTACGTGTTTGTTCGTGTTTATTTGTGTTCGCGTTTTGTGTGTTCTCGTTAAATAATTACCGTGACCTAATATATTTAATTACGCTCGTAATAAATATATATACGTAATTAATAATAGTTCGTGTTTTAATTACGTTCATGATTTCATGATCGCATGTTCGTGATTAATTATGGTTAAATAATTATTACGTGATCGTGCATAGTAAATACTTATCGTGTTCTAACACGTACGTAATACGTAAACTCCTAACACGTAATCGTAATCATGCTATATTAGGAAAGTTTTAATCTAGTACGTACGATCCTAAGGGTACTATGCATGGTAAAAGCATGCGGGTTTTACAATGTGTAAGAAGAAGTTGTGTACTCACTTACAATAATTTTAGACTTAGTATAATTTATAAACAAATAGGGGGAGATTGTTGGGCCAATGAAAGTTTTAACTATGGCCCAGTCTAGATTTGTTTAATTAGACTAAGTGTTTACTGATCGCTGAGAGGACCAGCGACAGAGACTAGACCAGTGGAAGGCAAAGCCTCAGCTGGCACACCAGGAACATTCAAGTCAAAGACAACGTCAGAGAAGTCGAAGACAATCTGAAGTCATACTCACCAGCGATTATGGATAGCTGGGATGTTGAAGGAATGTACTGGTGTTCAAGGATCTTTGAGTTGACAACACTCAGAGATCACTTAAGAACCCTAGAAGTCTGGGACAAGCAAATCTTGTCCAATCCTTTATAGTTTAGGCGGGAGAATCTACCAAGTGTTTTGAGCAGGACAAAACAAGAGATTCAAGATAAAGCCTAGTACGACCTAGTGGGACAAAAGGTGAACAGTTGGCAGAACTGTTCACCTAAAGTTGTTTAAAGGTATGTCTTGATTTGGACATGCATTTAATACGTTGTACTCCTCCATTCAGAAGGTGACACGTATCAACTACTCCCACTAAGGAAGCAACCTCGTACACTATAAATAGGAGTGAGAAAGGAGAAGTAAATCAACCCTTGTGCTTGGATAATTTATCTAAGTTCTTTCTCACCTTGGAACCGCTGAGCCCCCAGCTGTCTACCAGCGTCTCATTGGTTCCCTTGTAAACTTGAGTCTCAAATCTAGTTTACTTTTTCTAGGGTTCATATCTTGTTGTCATTCAACGAGTGTATTCATAGCACTTTGTAATACTTTGTTTATAATACTTAATAAAGCATTACGCGTTTGAAAAGTATTTCATTGTGTTTCGTTGTTACAAGAGTTATAGTTTATCAACAATTGTCATATTAAGGGACTTTCATCATGGCAGCCAAAACCCCAATGTAAGTCTTTGATTTCTTTACTTGTTTTGTACATATTTCTATCTTTTTAATTTCCTTAAAGTTTAGTATTTAATAAAGGCCAAGGTGAGTTATTTATGATGAAAAATGTAAACCGTGCTTTGAAATTAATGCATTGCATGAGGGCATTGCAATGGTCAAGTGTAGGGGATTTAATAAGTGTGAAAACACTTATCCTTTTACCACTTATTTCCAATAATAACAAGACCAAAATGTGTATTTTATGTCGTATAAGTCGGAATTATGCGTGGTTTGTGTTTTTATTGTGTTTTAGGACCAAAAGATGAAAAAGGAAGAAAACACGGGCTTTCACGGGCTTTTATCGAAGATAACAAGAAAAGACGAATTCAAAAGATCAAGAGTGCAAAAAGAAAGGAAGTCCAAGGCCTACTCTAAAGATTTATCGAAGAAAAAGTCTAAAGACGGAAGTTTAATGAAGTCGAAGAACTCAAGTCTAATTATAGAAGAAAATTAGAAGATGAGTTCAATTTATATCGACAAAGCCCGATACGACGTCGAGAAAGACAAAGAATTTAAATCAAGTCGAGAAGAAAGAAAGAAAGAAGGAAGCACATGCACCTCTCCATCTCCTACAAATACCCTCCTAATGACACATTAGGAGGGTGTTAGCTAGTTTATTTTTCTTTCTTTATTTTTATCTTTAGAGAGAGAAAGTGTTTAACTTTCTCTCACTAAAACTTCATCTTTTCTTTCTTTCATGTTTAAGCTTTAATTCAATCTTGTATTCTTGAATCTTTAATCTACAAGTTCAAGTTAAGCTTTTTATCTTTAATCTTCTTCTATCTTTCTTGATTTTATTTACCTTTGATTCGTTATTATCTTTGATTTTGTTTAGTCTTGATGTTTATGTGATTAAAAAGTTTATCTTTTTATTCATCTATAAGTTTTAATACGGATTAAGTTTTGAGATTTTCATGCTTATTGGCTTAGTTTGTGTTTAGCTTATTTACTTTTCATTTTTCTTAAAAGTTTCATCTTTTTATGGTTTGATTTAAAAGTTTTGCTTATTTAAAGTTTAAAAAAGTTCTTATTTTATGCTTATTAGTTCGTCTTATTTTTAATTTGATCAAGTCTTGGTTTGAGCTTATTGAAAGTAGCTTATAAACTGTGACAATCCGTCAATTTATGATTGATATTTTATTCTCAAATATTATTTGAAAATATTATTTTAATGTTATATTATGAACTCACTCATTTATGGGAAGAAATTTGGATTTACATCTTGAAGTAGCATCGACTACGTCTAAACCGGAGGATTCTACGTTACGTGCTTACGTTTACATACACCGTTTTGGTGACAGTCCGACATTTCAGGAAATGAATTTATCCGTAAATATTATTTTGGGATTTTAAATTTGAGTTGGTTCATAAACTCACAAATTTACGAGAAGAGATTAGGACTTACGATTATAATTTAACATCCTTACGACTAAACCGGAAACCTTATGATTACGTATTTACGTTTTTGAACTCCGTATTTGATGGGACAATTTTTATTAGATTCGTTTTGTGCCGTTGATTCATAATTTATAAAAACATTTTTCGTAAAACGACCCGAGGGCATGCAAATCGAGGAAACTAAAATCAAGGAATACCCGTAAATTAGTGGGATGAGACAAAACAAGTTTTGCCCCACCACACTAACATGGGATGGCCAAAGTATGCCACCACATCTCATGATGTGTCAAGTTATAACTAACAAGTTACACTTGTTAGCTAAGCTTAACATGTAAGCTATACCAAACCACAAAACCATTTCCTAGAAACTATTTCTTCATTTAAACATGCAAAACCACACATCCTTCCTTCCTCCCTCTCTCATTTTCGTCCAAAAATCACCAACAACAACCCTTATTTTATCTATTTTAGCCATAAAATCATGTGTTATTCATACACATGATGATGCTCCTTTGAAGCCTTGAAGATTAGAGGTGATTCTAACATCCAAGGAGGTGATTTGGTGATGTCCAAGGGATGATTTCTACAAGAAGTTTACAAATATTGGTGGTCTTCAAAGTTGGTGTTGATCTATCACAAGTTTTTCCATCAAAATCCAAGCCTTGATCATAAACTACACAACCTTGGTGGTATAGAGATTGTTCTTCCTATCCTCTTGTTATTTTGATTATGTAATCTTGTATTTTCTTTATTTATGTATATGTATAAGATGATGAATGATGATTAAAAATATTATGTGGGGATTTGGTGTTGATAGATTTGATAAACATGGTTAAAAAGATGGAAAACCATAGGTAAAAAGGTTAAATTCTTGCTTATAAAGTTGGCTGTATAAAAACAGTAACTAACCAAATGATAAACTGATAAAATGGCATAGTGGAATCTATTTACAGTAAGTATTAGGTGTTATACACATGTGAGAGTTGGTCATGCAATGGAATCATCAAAATAAGTGAGATATGATCAAAACAAAATTAGTGTATCAATCTGAATAATCTGTTTTGTAGGGACTGTTAAGGATACTTATACATGGATTGAGCAGTAGCTAAAACTAACTTATTTGTAGCACATAATATGAAGTGTATACTTTCCAAAAATGAGCTTCTATCTCCTTATAGAACTCAAGATATGATAAAAATGGTGAAGATGAAACTAAAAATCAGATTTTGAAGAATTAATGTTTAATAGTATTATATAAGCACTCAAACTAATATAGTATAAAATGTGAATTAAAACCCACTAACTTATAAATTCCATTTATATAAATATTTATAAGGTTAAATAAATGGACACTTTATAAAAATGGTAGTTGAATAAGATTTATAAGCTATAAAAACTATAAACATGATTTTTACGACTTTTTCGGCTATTACCGTAAAATTAACGTTTTTCGCCATTAAAACTTAGACGATCAAACCCGTATAATGTAAAGTTTTTAAAAGTCATATACTGATATATAAGTACCTATTACAAGTAAAAACCGATAAAACCCGAACTATATGACATACGGACATTAACGAGCTAAGTTAGCATATTTGGACTAATAATTTAACTAAATAAGTTAAACACTTACAAAAATTAATTATTGGGCTTAACCCATTTGGGCCCAACATGTAAAGTGTAAATACTGATAATAAAAGTATAAAATGGATTAATACAAGTTAATGAACTTATAATAGGCTTATTGGACCTAAAACATGTAAATAGGTAAAACTAGTAAACTAGTAAAAAGTTACCAATACATAAACACTAAAATGAGTAAATGAGAATGTATAAACCCACTTGATCATCATCATATGTACAAAATCATCAGATGAATATTTGTTATTTTGATAAAGTCATTGGACATGAGTCTAAGAGGAGTATTATTTGTCTAGGTTTCCGTGATTGAAGCACGTACCGTACATCCGAATTACCGATAACCCGCTTTCCCACATCAACGTGAGTTCATAGCCTCACACTCTTTTAAATGTTTTTATGAAATGTTTTATAAACCCGCGAGGGATATAACATGTTAGTTTTGATAAAATAGGACACTATTTGTCCCGATTGTTTGTTTATTGATTTGGACGCGAATGATTGTATGACCCGATCAATGATTAAATGACCCGATAGATGAAATGAAATGGATTATTAAAGTTAGGTTCTGTCACTAAAAGTCACATTAGCATGAATTGTGAACTACCGGGATTTGGTAGACGCTTATGCATATAATAGTACTATTTGGGGACGATCAACCCAGTTCACGCCTTGACGGTTGATCCCCGTCGTGCCACATTGATTGGTAAGCGAATTTATGTATGAGAAGATTTACACAAGCGTGATTATTGTGACGACACGCTAATTTAGATGGGCAAATTGAGTTTCGGGCTAGCTACCCGTTGTTTATTGTAGTAAGGTAACAATGTCATGCGGCTTATAATAATCCAAATAACGAAATACTGCTATACGCATTAAATTACGATATATTGCCTGACTAGCAATACGAGGTTTTACTATTGATATTATGTTCGTGTTTTGGTTTTTCATAACCACATTCATATACTGGTTTTTATTTAACTCTATACAACGTTATAAAACGTATTCTATGATGTTTTTACGACAATGGCTCGTATAATGATTTTGAAGGCAAAGGCCTATATTATGATTTTTGATAAGGATTTGTATAAAATGACTTTGGCTATTTTATGGCCTATTACAAAGATTTGTACAAAATGATTTTCGGTAATAATTTTATACCGATGTTATATTGATGGATTTTATTAAACTCTATGACTTCACTCGGCGTTATCGCTGACCTTTTCTTTTAACATGTTTTATATCAGGTACTTGAAGGTAATTCTCAGGAAGATAACAAGAATTCATGGCCCGCACTTAAATAACAATTTCCATTCAAATGCTTTGTAAAATTTGTATGAAATAATATGACTTGGGACCTATGTAAATCTGATATTTATGAATGGAAATGCTTTATTATTAAACGACGTTATTTTTAAGCATTGCCTATGATGTGAGTAATGTGCTATCCCGTAACACCAACGAGTCTTCCGCTGTATTGAATTGTATAAATTTGGGGGTGTTACATAAACTTTGCTTATTTGGATTGTTTTTCTCGAAGTGCTAGTGATCGGAATAGGGTAAACCCTTTTCCGATTTGTCATTCCGATTAGGCCATTATATTCCGACTGCCTCACTATTATTCCGATCACAAGGGATCAGAATAGGGTTTTGCATTCCGACGAGGGTATTAGTTGACATTCCGATTGAACTTGTTTTTAGTATTCCGATAGCTTTGTTTTCTGTATTCCGATCTGTATTCCGACCTACATTCCGACGGGTGGAATTATTTTGATATTCCGACAGCAAGATTTTGCCATATTCCGATTGCTTTCCGATTAGCATTCCGATCATATTCCTTTTGTTTTATTCCGATGACATTCCGACGATAAGCATTCCGACCAGGCATTCCGATTGGGATTCCGACAGGGTTATTTGTTTATTTTTATTAAGCTTTAATTTCCAAAAATTACACGCTTCCTGAAATCTCTGTTTTTACCAAGTGTTTTTCTAGTAATTTTTAGTTTAATTTTTAAAGCTTTTATTTTACTCAACGACATTTTCATATTTGCTTTTAGTTTAAAATAGATAATCAAACCATTTTATTTTCCACCAAGAACGACTGAGTCGCACTAATTAACGGTAATCAATTCGAAAAGACTAGAACAACGAACTTTCATAACTAGTGAAAATCTAGTTATTACCTAGGCTTATCAGTTTACAGTTATCAGGTGAATGTGGTGTGTGCTCTACATCCTTCACATTGGAGCTGATCCCTCCACCCAGCACAATATTTAGAGGTCACCCCTCTATAGCATGACGAGGTCACCCCTCCATTTATTCATGCAGCAGTTATTACAGTACATGACCTATATAAGCTCTTGGCAATTATAATACAGTAAATGAATGTTTTCCGATTTAATAGATAACAGTTCAAATTTATTATTTATAAATCAGACTTTTCAGATTATACATAGATTTCCGCTGCAACTTTACTTATCAGTCTTACAGCTTTAGTCTTTTATCATCTGCTTCATTTCAGTATTTCTTATCATGCTTTGTATCCGTTCACTGAGCGTTATGCTCAGTCGTAGTTCCTTTCATGTTCTAACGGCAGGTATACCAGGACGCTCTTAGGATTCTGAGAGCATGTGCATTGGATGGAAGCTATCCAGACTTCTTACTTTATTCACTTTTTACATTATTCTGCTTATTTGGACATTGTTTATTCATTTCCTTCAGTATTTACTTTTCATGTTTTGAGCTTATGTTTGGATTACTAATGTTTGAATCTGGTATTTTCTTTATGGTCAGTTAATGTTTTAGGACATTTACCTTATGCTTTGATGACATGCCATAAATATACGTAACAGTCCACTTATCCAAGTGGGGTGTTACAATTATGGTATCAGAGCTATAGGTTCGACCTGTAGGCTCTAAAACTTGACCTGTGACTAGTGGGTAGTCACCGGGAACTTCCCAGATTTTTGCGTCGTTATCTTTCATGTTTCTCATCATTTACTAGTCAGTTTTCTTCATCTAACAGTCAGTTTTCTTGAAATTTTGACTAAGTAAGAGGTTGGTACAAGACTGACCATATTTAGTCGCATGTGCTTTCTATGAATTTTGTTTTGGTGAACCGACCCATAGGCGTTCACCCTTGCCTGTTCAGGTTTGTATTGATGAACCGACCATAGGAGTTTACCCTTACTCATAACAGATTCATGTTTTCAGTCCAATGTTATTAGGTGAACTGACCCATATGCTTTCACCTTTTCTCAGGTCAAATTTCATGCTTTTCAGTCGAATGTTGTTTTGTGAACCGATCCATAGTTGTTCACATTTGTCATATCATGACATTTCATAAAATCTTGAAAAATATGAATTGGGCTACAACCAACCATATTTAGTCCTAGATTGTACATTTCTATACATGACAGTTCTCAGAAAATTTTGACAAGTATGGATCGAAACAGAATCGCCCATACATAGTCACATGCTTCCTACTATGAATACTGTGGATTAAACCATTACTATCCACATCAATTGATGTTATACCTCAGTTGATTATTCTTCTATATTATTTGTATTATTCAAATTTTATACTCTCATGTGGATGTCGTTTCATGCAGATAAAGTTTCATGTCTCCTCATGAGAATTATATTTTCAGCGAGGTGATTATCTTTTCATGCTAAGATACAGAAGGGGTTACAGTAAAATCTTGTTTTTTTTAATAATAATCATGTTTGTCCTTCATCAGTCATATTTTCATGCTGACCATTGACGAAACTCCGTTTAATCATACTTTTGAGCCACTATACAACCAGCATTAAGCCTACGCAGAAATTTCCAGCCTATCATGTTACTCAGTTCAGTTCAGTTTGTTAACCGGTTAAATCAATTTATTTCCTTTGATCATGTCAAATGGTTGACACCAGTATCGATCATCTCAAGAAAATTTCGATCAGTACCATGTATAGTATTTCAGGTGTACTTCATGTACAGTATCTCAGGTGTACCACATGTTTAGTATTCCAGGTGTACTCCATGTACCTTACTCCATGTGTACTGAAATTAATCCTCAATCATGTCAGCCGTTTCCACTTGTCGATATTCTACCAGATGCAGATGCTGCTCGTCAATTCAAGATTTTACCAGATACTGATGCTGCTAACACTTTGAAGATCTCACAAATGCTGATGCTGCTGATACTTTGGAGATTTCTCAAGATGTTGATGTTGTTTATACTATGAAGACTCTACAGAACAAGGACGAAAACTATAAATTTGAAATTTATGACAAGAATAAACTTCAACCATCAGACACTACCATTCTATTCCATGCTTTTACTTTCTCATCTAGATGTCACACTTCACTCAGCTAACCTTCATTCAGAAGAGTGGGTACCGGTAACCAGCCGGCCACTCAGCAGAATAGTTACAGGAATCACGGTCATAATAATGACCGTCGTGAAACTAACAGACAAAGTGGTAAGGACAACCATCGTGCTTATATTTATTAGTTAGTAGCCATCAGAACTCCGGAACGGACGTGAACAAAAATACAGAGGTCAGCAGTCTAACCGGTCCTCCAACCCTAGCAGTTACCTGAGATTCTTAACCTTATTCATACTCACCCATTAAAATACATGTCCAGACAACAGTCAAGACACAGGTCTCAAGTATCATTCGGAAGACACATGTCAGTCATGGTACACGTCATACAAATATCTTCTCAAAGTACGAGTCAGAACTCATAACTCCATATGTTTTCTAAACTAGGCCCTCGGAAATTCAGGGTACCCTCCAAGGGGGGTATACCCGTTGTGTCATTCCATGCTTATTCAGACCATTAAAGATTCAGTCACCACCACTAGAGTATTAATCAGGTTAAACACGCAAATTCATTCTGTGAGGTTACAGACGAACACATTCAGTGAAAATCGTCACGTTTACTTCACGAATTCCTATGAAATCTTTATTTTAAAACAGGTATGTATCGACCCCCCCAGCCAGAAAAGACTCTACAGTACCAACCATGTTTATTAAAGTTATCCTTTCAGTTCATGACGAGATCCGTCTTACTAAATCCCAAATATATTCATTATATCTTCTGCCAGAAAAATTAGTACAAGTTGTTTCTCCCTTACAAGCGCGTGACTTATCAGTCCATAGCTACGAAGATTGTCTAGCCACCAGTTATAATAAACTTCTGAAATTCTTTAAATTCATGATCAGCAGATTTCTCCAGAGTTTCCAGACATAATTTCAGAAAGTTTTTCAGAAATTCCTTTCTAACCACGAGACAAAATTCTACATCGAGATTGTCTAAAGAATGGAACATGTTTTCAAAACTCCTTGTTGCAGGGATGCAACTAAGTTAAAAGAGTTGCAACATTTGCTGCAAGAATTACCGGAATGAGGCTTTATTCGCCCTCGCGCACCACCAGGATGAGCACCGTTTCTGTCTATCAGGAAGAAGGCCGGTATCATGAGATCATGTATCGACCACTGAAAATTTTTACAAGATCATTATTCTTAATCAATGTTCATTCCATAAATAGCAGGTCTATCTGATCTGCTACGATGTCTTAAACATTTTCCAGAACAATTTCAGACCATGCTACCATCAGTGGTGAGAGAAAGAACATGATGTTTTCTAGACCGTTGTTGCGCATATTACAGTCTCTCTAAAATTTTAATTTTATACTTCTGAGCTCCCTAATTCTCCAGCTATATTATGAAATTTATGATTAAAATTTTTCCCATAATTCTAAAAAAAAATCATTAGTATATTCATTGATCACATTCTGATCTGCTAAATTCTAGAGAAGAACAGGAGAATCATCTTCTCACAGTTGTACAGAATCTTCGATAGGAGAAAATTATATACGCATCTTTCCAGATGTGAGTTCCAGATGCACAAGGTGGAATTTCTGAGCCACCCTATTTCAGTAGAAGAAATTTCAGACAGTCCTGCGAAGATGAAGGCCAACACCAGATGGTCAAGATCGACGCCTGTGACTAAAGTACAAGATTTACTAGAACTCAGTTGACCGGTACCGCAGAAATTGTGGACAGTTCCCACGATTAGTTTTCCATGACAAAGCTTACGCATAAAGGAGAGGACATACAATAAAATGTTGTATTCCATAAGATCCCACTCTAGGAGATATCTAATTACCAAGGCTCAAATTCTCTCGTGACTATTCACCAAGTTTCCATTAGAATGTACTAAAACTCCAGGCAGGATTTTGATAGAAACAGTATAACACGTTGAGGCAGCTATGTTCATATCTAGTGCCTGCCATTCCAGCAGGTTCAAGATAGGACAGAAATGAGATAAGATTCCATAGAGGTTATTGTCAGTTATCACATATTAAGGCGAAGCATGATGCTATCTAAGTCGTTGTTAACCAGTTAACCCAGCCTACACGCTTTCTTCCATCCAAAAGGATTTCACAGTAACATATCTACAGGAAATTCAACAATAGATCATACAACTTCAAGGTATTCCATCAACAATCAGGTCAGATAAATAATTCACGTTCGCGAATCATGCTCACATTCATGTTCATGTTTACATCTCACGTTCACATTATGATGCTTTTTCGGTCCATGTTTGTGCTACCTCATGATGTAAGTTCATAACCGCATTCATGACATTGTTCACTTTCAGGTTCATGTTCCATCTCGCGACATACGTTTCACAACTTGTTACCGAATGTGGTTATAGAAAGCTTAAGAAATCAGACTCAAGTTAGTAGAGCTTCTCCATACCAGGCTGACGTTTCACGTCTCAGGCCGTATCATTTGGCATTCTTTCCTCAATCAACATATATTCATGATATGTCCTAGTATCACGTTCATAGTATATTCCATTGCCCAGTATTCCTCATATAATCGTGAACGAAGTTCACAATTACTCACGTAGCACGTTCACAATTGTTCACGTAGTTCATCCCTATATATTTTTAGTAGCTTGCTCAGATATATAAATGTTATCTTTCAGGATATTTATACGTACTGTTTCATGTATCCTACATGCTATAGCTTTTTCTTTCCATCAGATTCAGAATATCCATCTTAAGTATGGAACCAGAAACTATTCAGCATCATCAGCACAGGGTCATCAGGACCAAGATTTTCATTATGCTTAGACCTTTTAAGGAATCGTTTAGACCTTTTAAGGACCTCTCATTCCTTTTCCTTTAATAAATCCAGTTAAGTTCTTTTAGTCATGTCACGTTCCATGCCATGTCACATTACATGATCAATTCAGTCATGTCGTGTTTATATCTATCAACAACATTAAGTCTTAATTAGAAGACCAAAAATATCCTTCAACTTATTTGTCTTTTCAGTTTACGTGTTCTTTCAGTTCTTATAGCTTCATCAGCTTATTACCTATAATTCGAGGACGAATTTCTCGTTTTTAGAGGCGAAGAATTGTAAAACCACAGCATTATTGCATCCTTAATTCGAGGACGAATTATTATTTTTAGATGGGAAGAATGCTTTTGCTAACTCTTTCTCGTCTTCAAAAAAGTATCAAAATGCGCCCGGGGAACCTCTTCAATAGAAGAACCCGTGTGAGTGGGAAGGGATTGTAAAACTCGTATTTAAAATTCTCGAATATTAAATACCGTAGTCTCAGCTTTAACTTTAATAAAACGTAAACAGTAAATACGCAGTCTCAGTTTACTTAAATACTACAACAAAATAATTATTCAGAAAATAATTATTAAGTTTCAGAAAATATTACGTATGTATTATTTATTATACATAAATAATTAAACGTTAACAGTAATTACGCAGTCCCAGTTTTATTTTAATATTACAAATAAATAATTTTCCAGAAAATAATTATTGGTTAATAATTTATTTACCAGCTATTCAGTGTTACATACGTATTTATTTGCAGAAAATAGACAATACGTTTAGGATTTAAAACACAAGGAAGTAGATCACGAAACAAGAAATTAATCATATAAAACTTAGCGCGAAACGAAGTTAATGTATACGCATATTTATGGGCCGCAAGTTTCTTTAATATAACAAAAAGAATTAAAGACTTTGGGGGCCCAACCCATTTGTGCTAACAAAAACATACGGAACCCCCTTATCACAATACTGTAACCGAACAAAAAAAAGGAATTAGGGTTTTGTGAGTGCCGACAGAAAAAGACAAAGAAGAAGGAAGGGATTCAGGATTTTGTGCCGCTTTGATTCGTGTATGTTCATCGTCTTATTACCAATTCAATACCCGTAAGTTTTTACCCTTTCTGATATCAAGTTTTGTGTTAGCTAATAAAAACATAAATAAAGAAAAAGGGGTAGCGTGTTTGGCTTGATTCATGGAGAAACCGAGACCATAAGGTCTAGGTATGTGTGGTTTTGATCAGCCGCCACCCACCTGGGGGGTTCGGCGTTGGTTTTTGTGCCAACCCCAGACCAGCAGCCCCAACCGAGGTGTTTGAATGTTAAAACAACGAGCCCCCAGACTCATCAGGGTGTGTTTGGGTTAAATTGTAGAAAGGGGGTGTTTGGGACTACGAGCAGTGGGAACCACTACACTAACAATGGGAACCAAAACAAAGGCAGTGGGAACATTAATAATAAAAACAGTGGGAACTTTAGCAATACAAACAGTGGGAACTTTAGCAATACAAATAGTGGGAACTAGAAGAACAGTGGGGGGATCACGTAGTGGTCCGGTTTGGTTAACCCGAGACATGGGCGTCTCGGCGTTTGTTTTAGATTTTGGTTCGGGTTCAGGTGAAACAAAAGTTTTAACAAGACGCGTACGTTTTAGCGATTCTAAAAGTATATTTTAATTAAATTGTTTTGAATGAATTAATCAAGTTATAAACCTTTTCACTTTAATTTAATTAGCGTTTATTAAAGTTAATCACGTTATATGAAATTGCTTGTTTAATACTTGATTATTACAAAACGATTTAATTATTTATGAAACTATTTTGGATAACCTTTCTATTTAAGAACATGCTATTTTAGGAAAATTTCTATTTATGGCAAGTTGCTATATATAGTAATATCGTAAATATCAGAACACAGTATAATTCACAGTAACCAGAAATACATGATTTATACTAATCAGTAAACATTTTAAGAACAATCAGATTTATCAAAAGTACACCAGACAGTCAATTTTATCAGCTTATACACAACCAATAAAATAATACAAAAACACGCAAAATGAATTAAGACAAATAATAAACAATAAACATTAATCAGACGACTTATTTCACGTCCCTTATTTATGTAGTATCCGTGAAGTCGGAGTAGATCTTTCAGCCGTCGCTCTTATTTCATTACTGGACACGAGGTACGGATTTCCCGTCCTTTTAGTAAGGACTAAGGACTTCCTTTCTATGCATGATTAGGATTCCCCGTCTGCAGCCAAATATTTTCCCCAGTATATGTTATAAATTAAAAGAAATTATTTTAACAACTAAGATATGCCTGAGCCTTATATACAAGCATGACCAGTCAGTAGTACTAGTTATGGAGGTACCGTAACCATGACACTTGAGGCACCGGTGTCATGACTCACCTGCGGGAGAGTGATATCCTGCAGCGTTCAACTCAGTTTAACTTGTCCATTTTATCAGTATTATTAGTGGGGCGTATGGATGCATCCTAGGCTTATCAGTTTACAGTTATCAGGTGAATGTGGTGTGTGCTCTAAATCCTTCACATTGGAGCTGATCCCTCCACCCAGCACAGTATTTAGAGGTCAGCCCTCTGCAGCATGACGAGGTTAGCCCTCCATTTATTAATGCAGCATTTATTACATCACATGACCTATATAAGCTCTTGGAAATTAATAATATGGTAAATGCATGTTTTCAGATTTAACAGATAACAGTTCAACTTCATTATTTATAAATCAGACTTTTCAGATTATACATAGATTTACGCTACAACTTTACTTATCAGCCTTACAGCTTCAATATTTTATCATCTGCTTCATTTCAGTATTTCTTATAATGCTTTGTATCCGTTCTCTGAGTGTTATGCTCAACCGTAGTTCCTTTCATGTTCTAACGGCAGGTACACCAGGACGCTCTTAGGATTTTGAGAGCATGTGCATTAGATGAAAGCTATCCAGACTTCTTACTTTATTCACTTCTTACATTATTCTACTTATTTGGACATTGTTTAGTCCTTTCCTTCAGTATTTACTTTTCATGTTTTGAGCTTATGTTTGAATTACCGATGTTTGATTCCGGTATTTTCCTTATGGTCAGGTAATGTTTTAGGACATTTACCTTATGCTTTGATGACACGCCATAAATATACGTAACAGTCCACTTATCCAAGTGGGGTGTTACATAGAGAGAGAAGGTTGTAGGTGTTTCTAGAGAGGAAAAGGCAATGTATAAAATGAAGAAGAAAAACACAAACAACAACCCCTCCTTGGAAGCCTTGGATGTGAGACCCCAAAAATCTGACATGGAACAACTAGGCAACGAGGGGGTAACACGTCATAGTACAAGAAACAATGAATTACAGTTGACAGAAAGCTGACCTAATAAAAGCATATATATCACATCATAAATGATCAGAGTTTTATAACATAAAGTTGCCCAAAAGATATAATAAATTTCTGACAGTTTATACTAAAACCAGTCTTTTAAAAGCATCACAGAAATCTCCAAGCTGAGATAATATCCTGCGGGCTCCCATCCAAGCAAAGCTAATTAATAATACCTGAGATTAAACATGTAAAATCGTCAACACAAAGTTGAGTGAAATTCATAGGTTTAGCAATAAAGGTGTGGAACACAAGCATTCATTTGTAAAACAAGTAAATAGAGAAAATGGTTATGATCATTAACCATAGTCTGAAACCAATATTATTGCTGTTTAGTTCATGAACCGAAGCTTAACTCAAAGTAAGTTCCTCTAGGGAGTATTCAGCCTAAATACTCAAGTATAAACAAATGTAAGTGCGTCAAGGTAATCGGGACGGGGATTGTCAATCCCGATGGATCCACCCACAACATTCGCGCTTAGCGCAAAGCATACGGGACAATTAACGGTTCATGATCAAGAGAGGAAACTTAAGGCTATTAACTATAAGCAATAATATCAATGAAAACTGTTGGAAAGCATACAAGTCTGAATAGCATACAAGTTCTGGATAGTATACAATTTTAAATGGATGTGTTCCACCATGTAAAATCTCACCCCGCATTTAGAAACATTGTTCAAGTAAAAAGGGGCTATGAACTCACCTTTAGTAAGTAATCACAAGGTAAAAGGGGCTGAGAAAAAAGAAGTCTTCACGGACCTATGCAATGGTGACGCGTAATAAGAATGCGTTCAATGAAGAAATAACGTTTTAGAAGTGGTGGGACATAGTATGACTAGGTAACTTGCGTGCGATGGCGAGACCTAAGCTTAAAATAAAATTTTGACCCAACACCTTGAACCTACTGTAATAACCTAAGATCAACCTTTTATGATGGTCCAAGCATTTATGTGTGGGTTCCGAACACGTTTAAGACTCGGTTTGAAAAACCAAAACAAGGGACTGCATTCAGTTTTCTGAAAAAGGCTGTGAAGATTTGGTCATATCTAAAAATATATAATTGTACAGGAGGTGAAATTTCTTGACATGTATAGGTATTTCTCTTACCTTTAAAAGTTGGGAAAGAACAGCCCTAGAACTATTTTCAATCAACAGGAAATGCACTTTTAGTGACAGACTATCAAAACAGAAAGTTGTAAACGTCTTTCGTACCTTACGGTAGATTAAGCATAAATCCCAATCGGTAAAAGATTTTGACACGAAACCAAAAAGAGAAGTTTTATTATATCTGTAGCTACTGTAAAAACTCATAAAATCATAAATTAATCCTTTTTACCCAAGTCAATTTACCCACGTTTTAAGCATAACATTCAGATTTGACCTAGTTTAGTAAAACGACCGTTACGGACTCATCCGGACACTTCCCGTTTCCATCCAACTCAACACATACTAATCACATCAGTGGGTATCCATTTTTCAAATAAAAAAAAGGTCATATGTTTAATAAAATTTTTCCATGACCTGTTTGTTTCTGTGGTGATTTCCATACTACAAAAACAACTCCATTTAGCTACCTAACCTCAATCAAGCCACACTTAGGCTATACCAAATCGCCACGCAAGTGTCCTAAGTCCTAATATGCCCTAAGTATCTATAATCTCAGTGGGTTTCACCCAAGGAATTCAAAATTCATGAATAAAAAGAATCAAAGTACTAGTAACATCAAAACTAAAATGCTAGGAGTGACTATACCTTCATAACAAGTAGGAATTAATCCAAACACGCAAATTAAACAATTCCTCCTCCTTGATCCTTATAAATTTCGTGGCCCTTAGCCACGTGTTAAGTCAATCACGGTACTCAGTAACTGAGTAGAAACAATGTAGTGAGACGATCACCGACGATATGGATGCCCGGGGAAAACATGAAAACCGCAACCTATCACAATAAGGCGCGCGTTAAGACTCGAACTCAATATCGATATATATACGAAATATAACATGACTCAAATGTTTTCAAATTATACACGTTTCAAAACCATTGACACGAATCAAATGAATTCATACTACCCATTTATCCAACGTTACTCGTTAAAACACTTGAACACTTGAAAATGACTCGTCATACGACGCCAAGTCAACGCAAGTCAAACTATCCTTTACCCTTATTTGGACCAGTAGCTAAGTCATTTATATAATGACTAAGCACTTGAGTAAGTCACCATGTCCGATGGTGAACACTCAAACTCACGCAACACAAGCATTGAACTACGTGTCGAAAATAAAAATCAGCAAGTACACCCCGAATGTACACACCGATCTACCCTATCTAGACTTGTCCGTTTTACATGAAAATTGGTGTCAAGGTCACTTATAACCTGTATAAGACCTCACCAAAATTTGAGCCAAAGTTCACACTTTAAAATCCATCAGCTCGACGCTTTACTCGACTCCAAATTTTTAGGACAGATTTGTACACTTGTTTTGTAAAACCGTTTGGACCACTTTAAAAGTACTAACCCGACAATCCGTCTTTTGAAACCACTACTAGACTCATCAAACTCAGTTTGTAAACTTTGAAAATCACTAGTATCAACTATCTAACCAAGCCTAAAGTCCCCGAGAGTCGACCCAAAATCAGCCACAATTTCGGATTGTGCCGACTTGCGTCTCCCGGTACACGAAAACTAAAAGTAGCATAACTTTTGACTCGTAATGAGTTATAAGCTCTATCTTATACCAAAACGACCGTCTCGGAAAACTCTACAACAATTTCAAATAATCTCAGTCTTTCACAGACCTTAAACCCACGAAACATACTGTTTAAGCCTGCTGTCCCAAATTAGCTTTTTAGAAAACATGACAAATCTATCTTTCACTCAAAACCAATCATTCCCATACCCCTAGGATCACTATACTATCATACCCATCAACCATACACTTCTAAAAACACTTGTATGAAAAATCTAACAAAAATCAAAGATTAAAAACAAGACTTTTAAGGATCAAAACATGATAATCTTACCAAATATAACATATGCAAGATGATTACAACATCATACAATCATGAAATCAAAAGTTCTTGAAATCTTGATGCATGTGGGTGATTTTAGTATCAAAAGAATCACCATTGAATTTTATGAATGGGTCTTGTTTTAGTTTTTGTCAAATCATGATGGATGGTAGTGGATTGTGGTGGTGGAGTGGCGGTAAAAAGGAGAGGGGAGGGAGGAGTGGTGATTTTTTTTAATGTGTTTATGTGTGAGTGGAAGTGGAAGAAATGGGTTTATATATGGTAGGTAGTGGAGGGACCAAAGTTGTCAATTTGCAAACTTGTGGATCTAAATACAATTAATAGTTTTAAAGGGTAGAAAATGGTTATTGGTAAATATTAAAAATATTTACGGGGCTCGGGTTTCGTAAAAATAATTTTCAAAGTTACAATGCATCGTAAAAATGATTATACGATTTCTCGACACGACTTAATACGTACTTAAAACGACATCATCGAAAATATTAATTATCGAAACAATCGATAAGTAAACGTAAAATTTTGGGCATCCGTCGGTATCGCGATCACTAGGAATTCTCGTTGTACATTGATTTGAATAAACTCGTTGTAAAACGCACACGGGTGATTTTAAATCAAAAACATTGATTTAAAAATAAATATGGAAAAATAAAATGAAAATTTATAATTCCATACAAAGTATTTATCGATGATCAGAAAAATACTTAAAAAAAGTATAATTTAAAAATCTCAGGATTTACATATAGCAATACAAGAAAACGTAATACGTTGGAAAAATTCAAGAAGCACGAATAAAAAGAATGAAATAATGTTGGGAAAGTTCGGGTTCTCACAGTCTTCCCCCCTAAAGGAACTCTGGTCCCTAGAGTTCTCCTGAAAACAGTAGAAGATGCAAACAAGAGGAGGTACAAATTGTAGAACAAAATTCATTGCTTCCCAGGTAAACTTCCGTACCATGATGAATCTTAACGGTTAGAATTCACTATGCTTCAGTTTCTTAACTCCTTTTCGTATAACTTTTCAGTCTTGGATTAGGATAACGATCTTTCAATACGGAGATACATTGAGAGATAGAGTTGTTGGAAATACGTGCGATAAACTAACAAATATGAACACAAGAATCGCTTAAACAGGCAAAGTGCGATAAAATGAACCAAGATGTAAATCAACAAGGGGTCGCAAATCGTGCAACTGTAAAACATGAAAATCTTAAAACGTAAGAATCTATTTACAAGAGAAATAGAAGGGAAAAATGAATAACATATGATCGTTTAAAATACAAGTTGTCACAATCAGTTGTCTAGGATTTTGGTATTACTTTAAAACTCAGTTTATGTATTTCCTTGATTAAAAGAAAATTTCACAAGGTGTAGTGATTTAAAATCAAACTATCTATATTTAGGGAGTAATCTGTTGCTATATCTTTTTCTTGATCAGGATTTTCAGAGCAAAAATAGAACAGTTCAAGATAGTTATCCTTATCGGCTTAAGAACTTTTGGATGACTGTATTAAATTATTGTTAAAACTCGGGTTTATCGTCACCATTAGAGAAAATTCAGATTTTTTTTTTCCAAGTTATTTTGAATCATTGTTAGAAATTATAAATTAATTTAAATAATTTCATTAGGTTGACAATAAAGTATGATATAATCAAATACTTTAAAAGATACAGCTTGATATCTTTTGAAACATTAGGTAAATTTACCAAAGAGGATCTATAGATCCGATACTTAACTTGAAACAGTTATTTTGGTAATTTAAACATTTGATAAAATGTATAAAATATTCTTAAAAATTTATAATAATTTTTTTAAGAAAGTGTTTAAGATATCAAACGATAAACACGTAACAGTTTCTGGTTTTCAAAAGGTGACAAGACAGTAACGAATGTGAATCATATAAAGGTCAACAATCTATATGCGAGCAATATACAAAGGAATAAGACGGAAGTCGTATCAATTCTTAACAAACGTGGTAGAATAGTCACGTCAATAATAAAAATAATAAGAAACAATGATTATAGCAAGATTAATTCACGAGTGCGGTTGGCGTCACCAATAACGGCTTATTAAGTTCTCGGTGGTCGAAATACGATCGAAAGGGAAAGCCACACAACGAATTTTCGAATCAAAGAAAATTCTTAAGAAGTCAATTGAGAGAAGTTCCAGTAAGATGAACAACATTAGCAATGAAAGGCGAAATCAACACATGATTCACACGAATGAAATTTCAAGACGATAGTATCTTAACACATATCATGGCAATTACACGTAATCATCGTTCACGTCCAGTCATAAATCACTAATCGCATCCAGAGACGTTTCGAAGGTCTACCAAAATAGATAGAGATGGTCAATCGATGTAGGAGCATAGCAACGTTGAAACTTTCAAGTCGGGTATCAATGGTAAGAATTTAGGCAAATGGTAACGAAATTGTATCATGAGGATGATGAGGTAACAAGTAAAGCAAGGATCATTGAGTAAAGAAATCTGTGCTTGAGGCATGTATTTTGTTCAAGAAAGGATAAGGGTTCATAGGTGTATGTCGCGAACTGTTGTTACTCGCACAAGAAGTAAAAGTTTTCAAAACTTATATTTATCTAACTTTTTAAGAAGCATAATTAAAAAGTTGGTTCTTGGTTAAATATTTAAGGTGACTACTATTTGGCCTTGCATGGCTCCTTCTAAATTAGGCATAGGTGATCAGGCCATGCATAATTCAGGACTAGCAATGCGATGCTCAGCTTCGTCAACCAATATTACATATCATATGATTTAAAATATGCATATAATTCCATTTGTAAAAACAGAAATCAAAATAGTTTATGAAACTATTTGCTAATAAGTTACTGGCTAACTGTTTTAAATCGACAATTCGTATAGTTATAAGGGTTCTTTATAAGACCGTATTAGAACAATTTGTGAAAATACATTGTAAAATTAATATAAGTTAATTTTATAAGATAGCATTCAATTATTTAAGAAAGCCCAAATGAAACCTTTTTAAAATGATTCGTAAACCAGCCCAGTTTGAGTTGTATGGTAACATGACAATAGTTTATAAAGTAGCGAGTGGGTTACAAGAGGGAAGTAAGGAGTAGTTCAATACAGCCAATAAAATGGTTACAAGGTGATTAGGTTTCAAGAGGTTTAGCCGAAATCGTCAGGAGACACGTGTCAAGATTATAACAAACGATATGAAAGAAAGATCTTCAAATCTCGGTCCAAATCAGTGGTACGATAGAAGCAAAGAAAGACAATGAAATGACAAATAAGTCATAAATAAAAGAAGGAATAAGGAATCCGTATGTGCACATCGTAATTTATTTGACAAAAATATACTTTTAAGAAAGTAGGGTATCAGTTAACAAATAGTACAATCACTTCGAAAAGCATCTATATTAGGAAGTTACCGAATTTCAAAAGTTCAAGATCTAGGTACATGTATGACCGAACTCAAAGTTACTATTCTATTCTTTTCAACGCAATCATTGTTTTTAGTTTGCAAAATATCATTAGTTAAAGTTTTACGAGCTCAAACGAACTCAAAAACTCTTCAATCCATGTTTTTAACTTTTATTAGTTTTGAACTTTGGGTTTGACTAGACCAATTAACTCACTAAACGATATTCTAAGACTCAAAGTCTAATGCATTTCGATGTAAAACAATGTTTTGAACAACTTTCTAGTTTTACCCGAGACTTGAAACGAAATAAAAATGGACGAAAATGTCCTAGCATTAAATCTGTTAACAAAACGATATTTTAGCATTATTCAGAAAATAACTTCTTAGATTTTACAATCTCAAATGAGCGTAACTTGCTCGATTTTAAAGTTTACTGGTCAAATTTTATGTCCTAAACGGACGCCTCAACATGTAGAAATATATATATTTTTATGTCTAAAGTTATAAATATATTTTCTCGACACTGTTAAACTTCCTGTAAAGTTTCTGTACAAAGTATATTTTTCGACACAGTTTGAAATTAAATCCAAATTTCATGATAACTCACAATTAATGTACACATAGGACTTGTGGATTCCATAAAGACGAAAGAAGGTAAACTGTATAATTAGTCATGTAAAGAAAACACAGTATAGAAATGGTTCAAGAATGCCAACGATAATCAGAGACATAAAAAAAAACGACGCATATCATCCGTGTCTTCGGCTGCAAAATGCAATGCAGAAAGGTCTCTTGGTGGCATGATTTCCAAAATCACAAGATATATCGAGAAAGAAACGGGACAATAACAAGTGGCATTCCTGGAGCGAGGAGGTTCAATGAAAAAGGAGGATACAAGTAGGATCATATTCCAAACAATCATCACATAATAAATGACGATTATGTGTTCAAGGTACAACGGATGTTCGAAGTTGAAATCGAAACGTAGAATGGTCAATGAAGTAAGATGTAATCCATGTACAAGTGTCGCGTAAAATGGTGGCGTAAAGGTAAATCAAGATTATGAAAACCCACAATATTATTCAGCACTGATTCAACGAATTCTTCGAGGTGTGAGACTCACACAATGTCCTTTAGTCTTTCTGGGAGACACATTGAGCTACACAATGGTCTATAGACTAGACATTCAATTATGAATGGTCAGAAAGAAAATCTGCGTATCTAAGTAGATATTTTAAGGGAAATAAACAATGAAAGCAACACACACGGTAGAAGAATGAAAATCAGAAGTTCATCGAAAACAACACTTATTCAATCCCGAACAATGGTATCGCGAGAGTATGCACAACACGTATCAACGAGTCAAGAAAAACAGACGGTTCAAACCGAACGAGCATATAAAGTCAGTCGTATCACGCATAAATGAAATAGCAATAGTACTCAGAAAAATGAGTATGAAAAGTCGGCAGCATACGCGTTTTGAATACAAGTATGTAACGTCATAACGATATCATATCATTGCAATAAGATCAATTCACAAGAACAAGAATTCAAGAAATACAGTATAGGCAGATGTAATCACAGTAACATTCAATGATAATTTATGAAGCACATAGGCTTTGAAAAGACATAGTAATTATCGTCATTATCGTAAAGTAATATTTCAAAATGAAATCAAGAGATGAAATACTACAACGATAATTAAAAGTAAATAATAAGGATTAGAGAGTTACCCGCGAAGATATCGAACAACAATGGCAAATTCTATGTTTGACACTTAGAAACAATAAAATATTTGAACTTTCGGTTATAGACTAAGTTTTGAAAAACGACTCAGTTCCCTATAACCAGGCTCTGATACCAATCCGTGAGACCCCCAAAATCTGACATGGAACAACTAGGCAACGAGGGGGTAACACGTCATAGTACAAGAAACAATGAATTACAGTTGACACAAAGCTGACGTAATAAAAGCATATATATCACATCATAAATGATCAGAGTTTTAAACATAGGTCCCAGCGTTTTATATGCGGAAAGATATATTATTTCATCATGATTTATAACATAAAGTTACCCAAAAGATATAATAAATTTCTGACAGTTTATACTAAAACCAGTCTTTTAAAAGCATCACAGAAATCTCCAAGCTGCGATAATATCCTGTGGGCTCCCATCCAAGCAAAGCTAAGTAATAATACCTGAGATTAAACATGTAAAATCGTCAACACAAAGTTGAGTGAAATTCATAGGTTTAGCAATAAAGGTGTGGAACACAAGCATTCATTTGTAAAACAAGTAAATAGAGAAAATGGTTATGATCATTAACCATAGTCTGAAACCAATATTATTGCTGTTTAGTTCATGAACCGAAGCTTAACTCAAAGTAAGTTCCTCTAGGGAGTATTCAGCCTAAATACTCAAGTATAAACAAATGTAAGTGCGTCAAGGTAATCGGGACGGGGATTGTCAATCCCGATGGATCCACCCACAACATTCGCGCTTAGCGCAAAGAATATGGGACAATTAACGGTTCATGATCAAGAGAGGAAACTTAAGGCTATTAACTATAAGCAATAATAACAATGAAAACTGTTGGAAAGCATACAAGTCTGAATAGCATACAAGTTCTGGATTGTATACAGTTTTAAATGGATGTGTTCCACTATGTAAAATCTCACCCCACACTTAGAAACATTGTTCAAGTAAAAAGGGGCTATGAACTCACCTTTAGTAAGTAATCACAAGGTAAAAGGGGCTGAGCAAAAAGAAGTCTTCACGGACCTATGCAATGGTGACGCGTAATAAGAATGCGTTCAATGAAGCAATAACATTTTAGAAGTGGTGGGACATAGTATGACTAGGTAACTTGCGTGCGATGGCGAGACCTAAGCTTAAGATAAAATTTTGACCCAACACCTTGAACCTACTGTAATAACCTAATATCAAACTTGTATGATGGTCCAAGCATTTATGTGTCGGTTCCGAACACATTTAAGACTCGGTTTGAAAAACCAAAACAAGGGACTGCATTCAGTTTTCTGAAAAAGGCTGTGAAGATTTGGTCATATCTAAAAATCTATAATTGTACAGGAGGTGAAATTTCTTGACATGTATAGGTATTTCTCTTACCTTTAAAAGTTGGGAAAGAACAGCCCTAGAACTAGTTTCAATCAACGGGAAATGCACTTTTAGTGACAGACTATCAAAACAGAAAGTTGTAAACGTCTTTCGTACCTTACGGTAGATTAAGCATAAATCCCAATCGGTAAAAGATTTTGACACGAAACCAAAAAGAGAAGTTTTATTATATTTGTAGCTACTGTAAAAAGTCATAAAATCATAAATTAATCCTTTTTACCCAAGTCAATTTACCCACGTTTTAAGCATAACATTCAGATTTGACCTAGTTTAGTAAAACGACCGTTACGGACTCATCCGGACACTTTCCGTTTCCATCCAACTCAACACATACTAATCACATCAGTGGGTATCCATTTTTCAAATAAAAACAAGGTCATATGTTTAAGAAAATTTTGCCATGACCTGTTTGTTTCTGTGGTGATTTCCATACTACAAAAACAACTCCATTTAGCTACCTAACCTCAATCAAGCCACACTTAGGCTATACCAAATCGCCACGCAAGTGTCCTAAGTCCTAATATGCCCTAAGTATCTATAATCTCAGTGGGTTTCACCCAAGGAATTCAAAATTCATGAATAAAAAGAATCAAAGTACTAGTAACATCAAAACTAAAATGCTAGGAGTGACTATACCTTCATAACAAGTAGGAATTAATCCAAACACGCAAATTAAACAATTCCTCCTCCTTGATCCTTAGAAATTTCGTGGCCCTTAGCCACGTGTTAAGTCAATCACGGTACTCAGCAACTGAGTAGAAACAATATAGTGAGACGATCACCGACGATATGGATGCCCGGGGAAAACACGAAAACCGCAACCTATCACAATAAGGCGCGCATTAAGACTTGAACTCAATATCGATATATATACCAAATATACCATGACTCAAATGTTTTCAAATTATACACGTTTCAAAACCATTGACACGAATCAAATGAATTCATACTACCCATTTATCCAACGTTACTCGTTAAAACACTTGAACACTTGAAAATGACTCGTCATACGACGCCAAGTCAACGCAAGTCAAACTATCCTTTACCCTTATTTGGAACAGTAGCTAAGTCATTTATATAATAAATAAGCACTTGAGTAAGTCACCATGTCCGATGGTGAACACTCAAACTCAGGCAACACAAGCATTGAACTACGTGTCCAAAATAAAAATCAGCAAGTACACCCCGAATGTACACACCGATCTACCCTATCTAGACTTGTCCGTTTTACATGAAAATTGGTGTCAAGGTCACTTATAACCTGTATAAGACCTCACCAAAATTTGAGCCAAAGTTCACACTTTAAAATCCATCAGCTTGACGCTTTACTCGAGTCCAAATATTTAGGACAAATTTGTACACTTGTTTTGTAAAACCGTTTGGACCACTTTAAAAGTACTAACCCGACAATTCGTCTTTTGAAACCACTACTAGACTCATCAAACTCAGTTTGTAAAATTTGAAAATCAGTAGTATCAACTATCTAACCAAGCCTAAAGTCCCCGAGAGTCGACCCAAAATCAGCCACAATTTCGGATTGTGCCGACTTGCGTCTCCCGGTACACGAAAACTAAAACTAGCATAACTTTTGACTCGTAATGAGTTATAAGCTCTATCTTATACCAAAACGACGGTCTCGGAAAACTCTACAACAATTTCAAATAATCTCAGTCTTTCACAGACCTTAAACCCACGAAACATACTGTTTAACGCTGCTGTCCCAAATTAGCTTTTTAGAAAACATGACAAATCTATCTTTCACTCAAAACCAATCATTCCCATACCCCTAGGATCACTATACTATCATACCCATCAACCAAACACTCCTAAAAACACTTGTATGAAAAATCTAACAAAAATTAAAGATTAAAAACAAGACTTTTAAGGATCAAAACATGATAATCTTACCAAATACAACATATGCAAGATGATTACAACATCATACAATCATGAAATCAAAAGTTCTTGAAATCTTGATGCATGTGGGTGATTTTAGTATCAAAAGAATCACCATTGAATTTTATGAATGGGTCATGTTTTAGTTTTTGTCAAATCATGATGGATGGTGGTGGATTGTGGTGGTGGAGTGGCGGTAAAAAGGAGAGCGGAGGGAGGAGTGGCGATTTTTTTTTAATGTGTTTATGTGTGAGTGGAAGTGGAAGAAATGGGTTTATATATGGTAGGTAGTGGAGGGACCAAAGTTGCCAATTTGCAAACTTGTGGATCTAAATACAATTAATAGTTTTAAAGGGTAGAAAATGGTTATTGGTAAATATTAAAAATATTTACGGGGCTCGGGTTTCGTAAAAATAATTTTCAATGTTACAATGCATCGTAAAAATGATTATACGATTTCTCGACACGACTTAATACGTACTTAAAACGACATCATCGAAAATATTAATTATCGAAACAATCGATAAGTAAACGTAAAATTATGGGCATCCGTCGGTATCGCGATCACTAGGAATTCTCGTTGTACATTGATTTGAATAAACTCGTTGTAAAACGCACACGGGTGATTTTAAATCAAAAACATTGATTTAAAAATAAATATGGAAAAATAAAATGAAAATTTATAATTCCATACAAAGTATTTATCGATGATCAGAAAAATACTTAAAAAAAATATAATTTAAAAATCTTAGGATTTACATATAGCAATACAAGAAAACATAATACGTTGGAAAAATTCAAGAAGCACGAATAAAAAGAATAAAATAATGTTAGGAAAGTACGGGTTCTCACATTGGAGGGGTATTTATCTTCACACACCAGCTAAACTATACATAGTTTCCTAATCTAGTCTATGCGTGTGTGACTATGATAACTTATGAGAATTCTTAAATGTCGTCACATAAAGCGAATTTCCAACAATCTTCCCCCATGGGCGACGTGTAGAATTCCTTACAATATTTTTCCTAACAAGTACATAATGATTAAGAACAAAATCTTCCATGAAGCGTCCAGTGCTGATGAAGTCTTCTGAGGCCTTTGACTTCAAGTCTTCACTTCAAAACGACTCATCTTCGTATTAACTTGTTTAATATAGAAACACACACATTTCTGAGGCCAATGTTTGTATTTTTGAAGTCTCTGATACCATTTTTAGGTTATTGTAAATCTAGTTTAATCTAGAGAGACTATAGATAGAAAGATGGCAGACCACATACACACTTTAGAGAGAAAGTATGAAATACACACTTTTACTATGTGAAATAATGAATGAACCACACCCTCTCCAACTAAGGAGAGGGTTTATATACCAAGCCCATGAGATGGGATTGGGCTTACAAGTTGGACCGGCCATACATAACATGGACCGGACTTTTCCTTGTTTAACTAATGTAAAGATACTAAATTACGAGCTACTACTAAATATATTATCGGAGTGACCGAATCTTCCTAAATACATAGAAACGTATTTCCAACAGTTTCCATAAACCTCACATGAATATGACGGTGGATATTTTGAAGATTGTTCAAAACACTTGAACTAAGCTTGTAAAATCCGCTTTAAAAAAACCTAAGATCATTAAATGCATGAATTTACAGTTAAACTTAAATTTTATAATTAATTAATATACGACATGAATCATGAATATTTAATATGAACATTATGTATATTAATTAATTATCCTAAGTATTACGTATGTAAAGATGATTATAAATGCACGATAAGTATTCACGAATAATACTTAATGTATACAAGTTATAAAACACGAACGTTTAACGAACACACACGCTAATATTCTAAGTCACGAAAAATAAATGAATGCTATATGTGTGAGTTGTAGGCCGGCATCCAAACAAGTAAGAAAAGGGCCACATGCCCAATCCAACTAATAAACCTTATTTACATAAAATAAGGATTCATAAAAGAAAATCAAAGAGATTTATTAAAACCCTAAAACACTTCTCCTTCCTCCTTTTTCTTTCTTGGCCACGACAACCACACGAAATCACAAGGACGATTGTTTTCATTTTGTTTTGATAACGGTAACGTGTTCGTGTTCATTCCCTTTTGTCACACGCATTTGGTATCACTCAAATCCTTCTTTGTTTTTATTTAATTTATGTATGATCATTAGAAACAATGCATGAACATGTAAATAAATCATAGATCTAGCAAAAATAAAAACAAATAATGGTTTGGAGGGTTTGGTTGTCTCGATCGCAACCCAACCAAGACCACTAGGGTCACGGTGGTGTCGCGTAACCAACAGCCGCAAGCCCCATAGGGGTCGGCGTTGGATATGAACCACCAGACGCAACCCATGGTTGACAGTGGTGGTGATGTTGTTGACAACTGCAAGGACCAAGACCCACGGTGGGGGATCTTGGCCCAGCAGTGGGAACCGAGGCCAAATTGGGGGGCTTGGTGGGTATTAGACGCAAGCAGGGGGAACCCCAGCATTGGCTGGGGGTTGTTTGGTTCAGGCACAATAGCGAGTCGAGAACCTTTGGATCTCGGTGAGGTGTTTGTGGCTCAGACGAGTCATGACAGCGAGGTCGCAGCCTTCGGGCTGTGGTGCTCGGTTGTCGGGTCTCGGGTTGGGGCTCGGGAACTTGACATTTTTCAAGAATACGTAATTAAACCGACATGTAAAAATGTTTATGTTATGTTTAATTAATTAATTGTATTAATTAATTTATGGTTTAATTAAATTAAAAATTAGGATATGTTCATTTAAATAAATCATGATATAACATGTATGTACATTTATTTAAATAAACTTATGTTATAATAATTAATTATTTAATTATTCATAAACATAGATTTAATTAATTAAAACTTAGGTTAATTAATTAATATCTTTTATGGTAAAGTTTAATAACATGAAATATGTAATATTATTAATTAATATTAACTTATGATAACATGACATGACATTATTAATTAATAATAATAAGTTAAGCTAAGTATTTATTATTTATTAAACTTTATAGTATAATTATACATGATATAAAATAAGTATACGATTAATTATGAAAACATGTTAATTATGAAATTATACTAATTATGACAATATGATAAATATGAAAACACACTAAATATGGTAACATGCAATTTATGGAAATACACTAAATATGTAACATAATATTTATAGAAATACATTAAATATGATAACATGCTATTTATAGAAATATGCTAATTAGGGAAACTTTCTATTTATAGAAACTTACTATTTAAGGAAACTTACTATTTTTGGAAAGTTAGTATATATGGAAACCTGCTATTTTTTGGAAAGTTATTATATATAGAAACCTGCTATTTTTAGAAAGTTACTCATTATGTTATAACAAGTATTATAACACTTAAAACATGAAATACATGAGACTAAAACACATGAAACTATAAGAAACACATGATTAAGACATGAAATAACGTCAAGTAAACTAATTAACAAGTATCTATAAGTAAAACTGACTCTTATTCATGTCCCTTCAATATGTAGCTATTGTGAAGTCGGAGTGATCTTCTGCGTTCGTTTTTGTCTTCATTTACTAGACATAAGGTATGTATATTTCGTCCTTCAGTAAGGACATTCTTTCCTATACTTAGTATTTCCTCGTTTGCAGCCATCTGTTATCCCTAGTAGTTTAAGTGTCTTTAACACATCAGTATATGTTATGATTATTTTAGATTGCCTGAGCTATATACATGCATGCCAGTTTCACCTAGTTATGGGGGTTCCATAACCATATCACTACAGGCAACAGTGTTATGACTCTTTTGCGGTGAGAGTGATTACTCGCAACGTCGCTTTACAATATTTGGCCTTTGTTATTATTATCATGTGGGGCGAATGGGTGCATCCTAGGACAAGTAGTATGATTTCATGGTAACTGCGGTGTGTGCCTTTCATCCGTTACAGGAGTTGATCCCTCCACTCATTTTATATATTAATTAGAGACAACCCCTGTAATTGCATGACGAGGTCACCCCTCTAACTATTCATAATCCGGGCATATTTAAAATACAGATCTTAAAGATAAACTAAACATAATTCTTTTCAGAAATATAAACCAGTCTTATAAACTTAAACAGGTTTTCCAGGACATACATTATTCCGTGCTATTCATTTCATTCAATTACTTGCTTATGTTTATGCTTTACATTCTATGTTATATATCTGCACACTGAGCGTATTGCTAAGCCATATTTCTCTTTCCATGTCCCAATACGGCAGGTACTAAAGGGCAAAGCTAGGATTCAAGAGTACGTGCATGGAATGAGGTGTCAGTCTTCTTTGATTCTTTAATACATGTACATGCTTTTGCTTTGCTGGAAATTGTGTAGTCCTTTCCTTTACATTCTATACTTATGCATTTCTTGTATGGAGCTTATGTTGGATCCGATGTTTGTTTCCGGATTCTATATGGTCATTTAATGTTTTATACATTTACCTTGCATGCTTTGATGACACGCCATAATTATTACGTAACGGTCCATTTATCCATATAGGGTGTTACAATTATGGTATCAGAGCCAAGGTTTCGACCTGCAGGCTCTTAAAATTGACATGTGACTAGTGGGTAGTCATCAGCGTCTTCCTAAAATTGACAGTTTGTTTTCATGCATTCATTTCATGTGTCATTGTTGCAGGAATTTTGACTAAGTAATGGTTGGTACAAGACGGGCCATATTTAGTCGCATGTGCTTTTATTGAAATTATTTTTCTTGGTGAACCGACCCATAGGGGTTCACATTAGCTCATGTCATTTTGTTTTGATGAACCGACCCAAAGGCATTCTTCCTCGTTATGTCAATTTTGTTTTGGTGAACCGACCCATAGGCTTTCATTCAAACTCATGTCATTTTCTTTGGCTATGCTTTCATAAATTGTTTCATGCATCATTTTATTATGTTTATCAGATGTTCTAATCAGATTAATCATTTCGTGTTTCTTTTTAAACTGTCAGATGGTCATGACACTCGAACAAGAGCTAGCAGCAGGTGTCCAAGCAGCTCTGCAAGCCATGCTTCCCCAAATCAGGAACCAGATTCGGAATGAATACTAGAAAATTCTAAATCAGAATAATCCTCCTCCTCCTCTACCATTTACTTTACACACTTGGCTTGTGAGGTTTAACAAGTAGAAACCTAAATCTTTTGAGAAAGCTGAGACCTCATCTGTTGCGGAAGACTAGATTTCGCATATGGAAAAAATATTTCGATGCTATGGGATGCGATGGTATCTACAAGTCAAGGTTGGCTTGCTATAAGTTTGAAGGAGATGCCTTGCATTGGTGGAGGGCATACAAGTTAGCAAATGGAGGTGATGTTTGGCTACCTGCGTTGACTTGGGAGAAGTTCGGACTCTGTTTTATGGGCAGTTCTTTCCGACATCTGAGCAGGAGGGACTCAAGAGGGACTATCATTCCATTAGTCAGAGAACTGGAGAGACTAACACTGAGTTCATGTAGAGGTTTCTTAGGTTGGTTGGATTCTTAGGCGCTGCTGCGGGTACTGCGAAAGAACAAGCTAAGCACTTTCACTATGCTCTACACGCCTCTACAACAGCTCATTTACTTAGTGCTACCTACACTAATGTGGCACAAGTTAATGATGCAGTACGTAGCTTGGAAATGCTACATGAGCGAGATGACTTCGAGGAACAAGCTCGTCCTGAGAAGAGGTATAAATTTCAGTCATCAAGCGTTATCATTTCATTTCAATCGTTATGTTCATTTATACCTTTTCCTATCCAATTGTATCTTCAGGCAGAAGGGTGGAGACCGGTCCCAAACAGCCACTCAGCAGAATGCCAACAAGGGGCACGATCAATCTAATGACCGCTATGGATCTGACAGGAAGAACGGTAATGATAATTACCGTAACAACAACAACCAGTCCAACAACAACATGTCCCTAAATTCTTAAACTTTTCTATGTTAAGTTGTTGTATGTTTTACATACTAACATGTTCAACATCATAAACAGGAACTCTGCGAGTGGACGCGACCAAAATGCTAAGGGTCAGCTTTCCAATAACTAGTCTTCATTTGGTAAACTATAATTTAAATTTCAGTGCAGTCATGTTTATGCCAAGTAATCATGTCTCACGCATATTTCTTAAACGGGCTCTCAGGTAGCAAGGGTACCTCCATGAGGTTACACATACCCCATCTGCACGACTTGTAAGCGTAGACATCCCGGACCATGTTGTAAGTCTACCCGCGTTTGTTTCAAGTGTGGACTACCTAGACACATGTTGAAAGACTACAAGAAAGGAGATATTGCTGATACTTCTAGTGTTGCTCTTCCTAAGCCACCAGCCTCGAGACGTGTCTACACTACCACAAGGGACCAAGCTAATAAGTCTTCAAGTACTATCACTGTCATCCTATTTATGGACGGTCATGCTATGTGTGTTTTATTCGATACTGGTGCTACTCATTCACTCATATCCACTACGTATGCCACTAGTATTAATAAAATACCTACGCCATTAGAGAATAATTTATGTATATCTACGCCTATGCGAGACTCTGTACATATTACCCAAGTGTATAGAGATCTGATGGTTATATTTTCACACCATTTAGGAAAACGAGGCAAAAGCGGTAAGTACTAAGCGTACGTTTAGGAAAACGTAAACACTTATGACCCTTGGTTGTGGGATCGTTCTCAAGGAGGCTTGTGTGTTGTAAGTTAAGACTTGATTAAGTTTGTGATTGATATTAAGAAAGAAAATGAGAAAGAAAATGATGACGATTACCAATAAATTTAAACTAAGACGAATGACGTAAACGTAAAACCATAAAACGTGACGAAATTTAAAAATTACCCTAAAAATCCTAGAAAATCACAATAAGTTCCTAAAAATGCAATTAGAGTTTACAAAAAATCAAAACTTACTCAAACCTTTTATTTAATTAAATAATAATTTTTAATACTAATTAAAGCCCTAAAAATCAATTTAATTAATAAATATCCCTAAAATAAGACTTTTCAATTTGTAAACCTCAAAAATAACTTAATTAAACTAAAAAGTATTTTTGAAAAATTTAAAACTAATTAAAACTATTTAAAATGATTAAAATTAAAATTAAATATTAAAATAATATTAAAAATTCAAAATTTATAAAAAATTCTAAAAACTTTCAAACTACTTTATTTTAACTTAATAAAACCAAAAATGAAAGTAAAATGACCTAAATACCCCTAATGGGCTTCCAAATGGGCCAAACAGTAAACAGTCCAAACTTAATGGGCTTTCTGGCCCAATAAGCAACAACTCAACCAAATAAGCTAAAAAGTTCCAGTCTAGCTTAAAATTCAATTTTAAACACAAAACTCTAAAGGGCCAAAAGCTGAATCAGTGCTTATCACAGCTTAATAAGCAAACAGCTTATTCTTAATGGGCTTTTTGGCCCATTAAGCCATAAGCTAATGCCATAAGCTGAAATTTGACACACATCCTTCTTATGAGATTATAAAGTTGTTTGTAAAAATAATTTTTGAACAAGCTCAAGAAATAGGCCTGAAATAAGCCAAAGCTCTCTACACAAAACGACAAAATATTCGTTTTCGAGTTCTAGACCACTTCAAGAGTTGATTCAACTTGCAAAAGGTTTTAAATGACAAAACTAAGCTTAATCAATAAAAAGTTTTCAGATAAGCACACTCAATAAACTGGAAAAAGCAATAAGATGTTTTTGAAAAAGACAAAATAGTCGTTTTCTAGTCAAAAGCTAAAACCAAAAGCTGTAAACTTCAAAACTGACTTATAAGCTTAAAATATTAAGTTCTATCACAAAAAACAAGTTGTTGCACAATATAATAAGCTAGAATAGCTTATTAATAAGTTGTTGACAAAATAACACTATTAGTGGGAACTTTTAGTGGGAAAGTGTTCCCACTTCTTTGACTTTTTGACTTGCTTTTTTAGAGAGTATCACTTGGTTTCTTTGGACAAAAAGGGAACCCCTACAACCAGTGTGTTGTAGGGAGTCAATAAAAAGTAAGAAAACACAATTTCAACCTGCCAATTAGTACAGTTTAATCAAAGAATGCATAGATATGACACAAACATTGTATAAACAGATCTGGTGATATAAGCCCATGTTTAAGCTAGTATAAGCTAACCAGAGTACACAAAATGCATATAACAGCTATAAAAGACTTAATCAAGCATAAAGAAACTCATATCATGCACTGGTTTCAAGATTAGAACTATCTATAAGCCTATATGATTGACTGATGAACACAGATGAACACAAAGACCTATTTGCTGATATACTTGACCAAATATTGAATTTTAAACTCTCAAATCCACAAATGAGGTCACACAAACTTTGTTTTAGCAATTGTTATCCCTAGATTAGCATACAATCTAAGCGTGCACAAGATTTCAGATCAAAAAGACCTAAAACAAACTAGATAGACCAATGATTCAGAGTTGATGTTACAAAGCACAAGAATAGCAATTATCAGCACACAAACACTTCAATGTTAGATACAAACTCAAATAAACCTTTAACACTTACTCAAACTCACATAAAAACCTTAAATCATGCAGTCCCAAACACTGGTTTAAAATCTGAAATCCAAATTTAAGAAAGGAAAAATGTTTTCAGGTTAATCCAAGCTTAAAACATGCATCATAACAACATCATAAAGCATAAAGAACAATATTCATGCATAAGAACACACTAAACAACAACAGTTACCCAAAATCACTTAGAACCAAGATTTTAACAGATTTTTGGGAGAAAAAGGCCAAACCTCATGAATGTACATCCACACTCACGAATTATTTGAGCTTATGTGTCTAGCTAAACAAGACACAACCTTCCAATAAGTTGCTAAGATCAACAAGGTTCGCACAAACAGATTATATAAAAAAATATGAAAATAAACAGATTTCTTCCAAGCTTGTTCCCCACCCATTGAATGTTCCCAAGCCACAAATCTCCCCTCACCTTGATAATCTCCTTATCAGGGTGATATGATCAGCTTATGACCCAAAAGCTTCAAGTGTTTGAACTAAAAACTAGGAAAAATCAGATTCTTGAGAAAACTTTGTAACACTTGCATAAACTTTGAAACAAACTTTTGAAACCTCAAAAACATAAACTTAGATCAATAATCAACAACAAATAAGTAAAGGTGGCACTTGGAATTCGACAACAAACTTTCACTCTTTTTCATTCACTGAAACAAGGATTTACAAAGTTGTGACCAAAGAAAACCAAGAACAAGTTGCTATGTGTAACCCTAATGCCTTTATATATGCTACAATGTAAACTAAGAAGCTGAATAAAAGACATAAACCCTAATTTATGAAGTCCCAATTTGCCCTTGTCGCATTTTTGAATATTCAAGCCATGTGAAGATTTTGGAGTCTTGTGAAGATGCCAGGGGTTGTAAAATGATCTTGTGCGTCCAAATGATGCGTAGGAATGAAGCATGATCTTGACACGTTAATTCTCTAGCTATCTTTGTCTTGTTCCCAAAAGTATGCAGCAGGGTGGTTTCATGTGACCCATGGGATGAGGTGGCATGGTGTTTAAGGGTTGGGTTATGATTAATAGACCCTTAATCGTAAATCTGGAATAGATTAGGGTCTAATTTTCAGTGGTTAGCAAATACCCAATTTTGGTTAAGAACACTAAGAACAAGTGTTTGATCTTTTTTTGGGTTTAAATGTGGTTTTTAGCGCGAGTTTAATATTTAATTAACTTTTGAAAAGAATTAATATTAAACGGGAGAGTGGATGGTGATGTGGAAGCAGGGAGTGTTGTGATTGGGTGAAAATATTGAGTGGGGCACGTGATAGCTTGGTATTGGTCTAGGTAAGTTTCTTGTCGCCCAACTTTAGCCCCTACTCTTCCTTCCTTGTTACATTTAAAGTTTAAACATGCAAAAAACAGATTTCATTTGTAAAATAGGTTTTGTTTTTCATACTTTGGCCACCAAAACTTTTCAAAGGGTTTTCAAAGGACTTGTTTTGTAATATTTTGAAATTTGAAGGGCTGTTTTTGGCATGTCTTCATTCTTCAATGTCTTCACTTGTATTCTTGTATTCATGGAGGACTAAAAGTGACAAGTCTTCAATTTTGAGGGACCATTCTTGCCAATTCTTCAAAGTTGAGGGTCCATTTTGTAAATTTGACAAACTTTAGGGACCAAACATGTAATTATGAATATAGAAGGGTTTAAAGTGTCAATTATTCAATAATGAGGGACCATTCTTATACAATATTCAATTCTTCAAGGACTTTCTTGGAAAATCAACTCTAGGGCCCGGTTCATTGTGCGACTTCGTTTCCCGTGTTCGTTTTTGCTTGTTTCATGTGATCTTTTGTCATTTTCTCAATATTCGTACCTAAAATACACATTGAACAAACACAAGCATATATTTGGCACTTTTTATGATATTTTAACCATTTTAAGCCCCCCGTTTTGGACGATGAGACTATGTATAAAATCAGTCTCATCAAGATCTTCCACTGAAATTCGAAGGTAAGATTCGCTCAAAAGACGCACTTCCTTTGGATATGTGCAAGTTTGATCTCATCTTAGGCATGGATTGGTTATCCAAGCATCATGATACTATCGATTGTCATACCTATCGGGTTATATTCGGTGATGTTCAAGCACCAAAGTACATTCACAATGGTTTTATACCAGGAAAGTTTGTACAAATCATCTCTACGCTAGAAGCTCGTGCATTACTAACTCATGGTTGCGAGGGCTTCTTAGCGTCAATTTAGGATATTACTACCGAAGTTCCATCGATCCAAGATCAACCAGTTGTTTCAGAATTCCCTGATGTATTTCCAGAAGAACTTCCAGGTATATCCCCTATATGAGAAGTAGAGTTTAACATAGAACTCATCCTAGGAGCTCAACCAATCTCTAAGTCTCCTTATCACATGGCTCCCGTAGAGCTCAAGGAGTAAAAAGATCAACTACAGGAATTACTGGAGCGAGGTTTCATCCGTCCGAGTGTATCACCATGGGGTGCACTGGTACTTTTTGTCAAGAAGAAGGATGGCAGCATATGTTTATGCATTGACTATCGTGAGCTGAATAATATCACAATTAGGAACCGTTATCTATTACCGAGAATCGATGATATGTTTGACCAACTACAAGGTGCCAAGCATTTCTCCAAGATTGATCTAAGATCCGGTTATCATCAGCTACGAGTGAAAGAGCAGGATATCCTCAAGACTGCTTTTCGCACAAGATATGGCCATTATGAGTTTGTTGTCATGCCTTTCTGTTAGCCTCAAAATATTGAGTCAAACAAGAATGTTCGGTCATAGGTTTATATTGTAATATTTATTAGAATGTTGTAATAGTTAGTTAAAATAGTCGTGACATTACGGGCTTGACGTCTAGCTTAAAAGGCCTCTTTCAAGGTACTAAGCATTTATTCAAGCCCGACCCAAAACAAATATAGTCCAATAGAAAGCCCGCATGTGGGTGGACTATATAAGCACCCTCCTAGCATGTTAGGAGGGTTAGAAGTTCTCATTTTTCTTAATCTAATTTCTCCTATTTAATCATCTCTCTCTCTACTTTCTCTCTCTAGAAATCATCTATCTTTCTTCTTTATTTTTTTATAATCAATCATGGTAAAGTGAATAATTATGGGTACAATATTTGGTATCAATCTCCACGGGGTAGATTAGTGATTGGTTGTTGTTATTGATTTGATTTGTGTGATTTAATCTAAAATCATCACGAATTGAATTTTTTTTAGTGTTTTTCAGGCTCTAAATCTTGATATAAATCACCTACATAGTTGTGGTAGGGATTTAGGTTAGTTATTATGGTTAAAATCACAAGTTTTTGGGGCGTTTGGATTGATTTTGGGATACAGTTCGACAAAAAGTGGTTCATATTAGATTTAAGTTTGGCAGTAATAACTTTCGGAAGAGGGTTTTGACATAGTTCCGAAAGTTCAAAAAGTTACGAAAGTATTTTACTCCGAATGTAACAAGGGGTCCGAAAGTTCAGTAATCTTGTTTCTCCGAAACCCAAACTTCCTCCGAATCTTGTTTCTCCGAAACCCAACCTTCCTCCGAAACTTGTTTCTCGAAAGGAAGAATTTCTACGAAAAGATTTATCCAAAAGTCACAGAAGTTTCGAAAGTCACAAGAACTCCGAAAGTAGCTGTTTCAAAGTTCCGAAAGTAGTATTTGGGCTTTCACGAAAGTTGGAACGAGTGAATTGTTCCGAAAGTTAATTTATTCTGAAAGTCAATTTCTTCAGAAAGTCAATTTCTTCCGAAAGTTAATCTCTTCCGAAAGTTACTTTCCTCCGAATGTTTATTTACTTCGAAAGTTAATTTACTCCAGAAGTTAATTAACTCCGAAAGTTAATTTACTCCGAAAGAGTTTTCCTCCGAATGTGGTTTCTTCAGAAAGTGGTTTCCTCCAAAAGTAAAGATTATTCCGAAACTGAAGTTTATTCCGAACTTGAATATTGATAGTCGTAGAAATACGTCTTTTAGGAAAAAAAGCGTATAATGGGCAAGTATTAAGCGTTACGATTTAATGAAAAACCGTAAAACCGAATAAATGCGGGTTCGTTCTCGAATGAGGTGTGTGAATTAAGTGCCAATTATATAAAATCAAGAGTTTAGATTAGTGACGTTTTGTGTTTAAGAGAGAAAAATTAAAGACGAGCTACGACTACGATTAACTACGACGAGTGACGTAAAACGCGAACGTAAATACGTAAAACGTGAAAAAATTAAAAATTAAACCTAAAAATTAATTAAAACTTAAAACTAAGTCTAAAATAATATAAATAAGGATAAAAATCCAATAAATAAATTTTAAACCCTTTTATTAATTAAATATTCAATTTTTAATGCTAATTAAAGCCCTAAAATTAAATATGATTATGAAAAAGCCCAAAATATTATTTTATTGAACTAATAACTCACTTATATTATTTAAAGACTAAAAAGTATTTTTCCTAAATTTTAAAGACTATTTTTCTATTTTTAAAACACTAAAAACTATTATTAAACTAAAATAATGATTAAAAATATTAAAATAATGCTAAAATTAAATTTACTTTTTGAAAAATCCTAATTTATATTACTAAAAGACAAAACAAATTTAATTTAAAACTAATTAAACTAAAATTAAATCTAAAAATTACTTAAAAAGGTGAACAGCAAAATATTTTTAAACTAAAAATCTTAAAATCTTTTTCTTAAACTAGGAAAATTTTTAAAACTGAAAAATCTAAAAGTTATTCACTTAAAAGACAAAAACAGTAATTAAAAAACTAATTAAAAATGCAATAAATTCTAAAAAATAGAGAATGAACAGTAAAATAAGATTAAACTAATTGGAAAAATCAGAAATAAAATAAGAAAAATAATGAAGTTAAAATCAGCTAAAAACTCCTAAATAAGTTCACAAAAGACAAAAAATATTGAAAACTAATAGTGATACTTGACTTCTTTTTGTCTTTATGCTCAGCAGCGCCAACCTTTACACTAGCTGTGGGAACTTGGTTCCCACTGACTTTAATGAAAAATAGGTCTGGGCACAAAAGTGGTTGTAGATTGCTTGTTTGTTGATTTTATTGGGAACCAAGGGCACCCCCACAACCAGTTGGGTTGTGGGGGAGTCAAGAAAAATATAAAAACACAAGTTGGCTCACAAAAATCAACCACGAATGCCCTTATCACAGTCATTGTATAGCCAATGGGGGTCTGTTGAGCTTTTGCTGATGTGTTGTGCAATTGGGTGAGTTTTGGTTGGCCAAAACTCACTCAATTCACTCACCAGCTTCCACCAATCAAGCCTCAACCTCTAACCTAACCTATATCCTATCTATCTTCAAGATTTGATTGGAAAGTTTCACAAAATCAAGCAGTTAATGGCTTACTGAATTTTTTACTAGGTTTTGCCAAAACTTTTGCATGCAACTCTTTCAAAAACTTACTAAATCCAACTCACTAAGCTGAAATAACACAAAACTACTAAGGTGAGTGTATTTAAACTGATTTTAAACCAAATGCTTCTCACAAACTGATATTTAAACCAAGATCCAAACACCCCTTTAAAAACAGAAACGGATTTTTAACAAAGTGATTACACTCTATCCTACACCAAATCCATTCAAATATATCCTACCATGTTTAAAATCAACTAATAAACAATATTAGGCATTTGTCTAACATCCTAACAGCTTAATGCTAAAAATCATCATAACTCAAAGAAATTCCAAACAAGTATAGAGAGTGCAAGTTTTTACCTAGTCAGCTTACATCCAAGCTTCACAAAGGCCAGCTTAAGCCTTCTCCATCAAGCAGGGGCTTGAGCTTATGGGATTAGAAAAGAAAGCTGTTGGTATGGCAAGATGATGATGATGATGGACTTCAAAAACCACAATCATCTAATATGCATAATTTGAACCTGCTAAGATCAAACAAAGAAAAGAAAGAGTGACCTGTAAAATAAGCCAACAAGAGTATAAGCCTGGCTTATTGATTAAGCCAGCTTATCCCTTATGGCTTAATATTAATAATAAGAATGTTGTTTGAAACTGATTTATATTTCAAAAAAAATGAACCAAATAGAAAACTTGAAGCACTTCTTCACAAAAGAACATTAAAACAAGTAAACCAATTTTTAATATCCACTTTCACTTCAATTCAAAAATGCTTTCAAGATTTATCAACTTTTCCCAAAAACTTCAAAAACGGATTTTTTTATGAAAACTTCTTGTGTAAAAGAAAACTTTGACTCTAAACTATTTCTCAAACAATAAATATGATGGACCTAAAATCAGGAACTTGGAACTCAGATTGTGCAAATCAATATCTTTTTCATTTTCATTACTAAAAATCAAAATTTACAAAATCTGGAACAAAATGGAAAAGGGGTATAGGCACCTCTTTTATACACATACATGGAAGATTCTAGCTACTTGAATTAAAAAATGTAAAGCTAAAACCCTAATTGGGAAAAATCTGAAAATGCCCTTGGTCAAACTGGTCACATGTGATTGATGCTGATGCAACAGCTATAAAGAAGTGATCAAGGACGTTGGTTTGTGCTTTGGGAGCAAGCAATCCATCTAGGCTGTTGAATGGTATGCAAGATTCCATAATTTCCTTAAATGGTGATGCAGGGGACATACGGGGGCCCACATGGGGGTCACGGGAGAGGGAAATGAGAGTGGGTTTGTGTTAAGGGGAGAGTTAATTAGTGATCTGGAAATCATTAAGGGAAAACCCTTTGATTATAGGTTTTTAAGCAATTAGGGTTTATGGGATTGGGGTATAGATAAACAGTGGGTTTAATCTGTTTTAGGGGTTTAAAAATGTGTTTAGTGGGAAAATTAGGAGGGTTGACCATTTGACCAGTTTTAAATAAAACCGGGTTTGGGTTGGTATAGGGTTTGGTAAATGGGTGGGTGTTTGAGGGTTAGGTTATGATGAGGGTTAGTGGAATCATGGTTCTGGAAAAAGGATTAGCAAAACCCCTTTGTTTCTGACTTGATTAGACCTGGGATGATTTTAGGGTTTATAGATGATTAAGAGTGAGTTTAATCCGTTTGGGGGAGGATTAGTTTTAAAAGGTGTTTAATGGAGGGAAAGTTATAAATTGATTATAAAATCAGTTATTAACATTGGTGGAAGGTGACATGTGAAGTCGGGGAGTTCTGATTGGTGGAGGTGTGATAGTGGCTGAGGTGGCAGGCTGGGATAGGCTGGGGTTAGTTTGTGTGTCTGGACAGTTTTGGCCCTCCATTTCCTTAACACTTGCCATATAAAGTTTAAGCAGTTCCATTCCAAATCCCCTTTGTTAGATAAGTTTTGTTTTTCCCATTTTGGCCACAAAGGTTTTATCATAATTGTTCCAAGGGCATTTTATGCACATTTTGCATTCTTCAAGGGCCAATGATGTACATACTTGTTATTTTAGGGACCCTTTAGTAATTTTTGAGTTTTACAAGGGTTTAAAATGACAAGTCTTCAAAAGTATAGGGACCATTCTTGCCAAATCTTCAAACTTCAAGGACTTCAAAGGAAAATCATGATTTGGGTCCGGTTCTTTGTGTGGCTTCGTTTCCCGTGTTCGTTTTTTGCTTCATTCTTGTGATATTTTGTTGATTTCACGATATCCGTACCTAAAATACACAAGATACAAATACAAGCATATATAGGGGTATTTTGATGATATTTTAAGCGTTTTAAGCCCGATTTAGACGATGAAACTATGTATAATTGCAGTCTCATCACTCCCCCATACTAAACCATTGTCGTGTCCCCACGCAATGCTAGAATTAAGTATCATAGCACTTCCAAAATTCATTTTATGATGACATTTATTGAAGACATAAACTTAAATAAACTACTACACGCGTTTTAGACATAATGTATTGTTTTCATCACGATTAAGTGACTTTTAGGGTCAAAAAATAAGAACACGTGGATGCCTCATAGAGATAAGTTCGCCATCCTCGATTTTCACTCGATTCCATGCTAAGCGTGTAACGAGATCATTGTTATTATAAGTTAGCAACACGATCATATCTCATGGGTGTTAATTACGAACCTAGACTCCCTTATTCCTAATTGGTATCTCTTATATTTTATTTTTGTCTTAATGATCACGAGGATACATCATTGACTTATACGTGAATAGAGATTAAGTCCAAAATAGAGTCTTAACGGTGTAACCAAAATCATCGAATTAATAATTCACCCTAATAGACAACGATGTCAAAAAACTAAGTCAACAAGAAGGATCGATAAACACGGTTTTAGAACGGTTTTGAACATGAGACTTATTACCATGACTTTTATTATCCGCCTCATCATCGGTGGTTTTATTATCTTGGTTTACCTCCATCTTTTATTCAACTTCACCATGAAGCTTTTATTATGACTTCGGTCTTTCCCTTGTCTTTTATTATCCGCCATCATCGGTGGTTTTATTATTACTTGACATATATCCTCACGCTAGAGCGAATTTTGGATCTTTAAGGCTTCAAAGATTAAGGCATGATTCACTTTCAACTTTGCATAGATTTTTCGGCCTTGTGAGCTTCAAATTTTTGCTTAATTTAGGTGAGCACTTGAAATCTTATTATTGGGTGAAACCTTTGATTATTCGGGTGCCAATAGTTCAAAACCGTGACGCTGGCGAATCCTCAATGTTTTCCCAATTTAATTACATGGAATCTACTAAAACAAACTAGAAACCAACAATAGAGACTAAACCGCTAAATCAATATTTATTAACAATTTATTTATAAACAAGCGTGGGGAGAATAAGCAATAATTACTACACATAAGATCGTGAAAGATTATGTAACTTATAAATAACTCTATCATTTCTTGTCCTCATTTAAGAGACTTAGCCTAAAAAGTTAAGGAATCGAAGCTAAGTGCTCAACAAGCACGGTCGAGTAAAAAATTACTCTTATTCTCGCCATCGGAAAAATCTACATTCGTGTCTTCAAACACTTATGAAAAATACGAAAAATTTTAAAATTTGGCCATTTTTAGCCTTATTTTGCAACAAAACGATAAACAAAAAGATGAAATTTTGGATTGCGTGTTGACATAAGCAAGGTGAAGTATCAACTCACCCCCCCCCCCCCCATACTAAAACTAAACATTGTCCTCAATGTTTCGAGTCTAGGGGTGAAACACCCCCATACTAGAGACGTAGTCGAATGCTTAATCTCGAGCATGGAAAAGGTAAAACGAATAACCTAAAATCCGTTTATGAATTATGCTAATAAGATAAACTTTAGAACGTAAAATGATATCATCGGATATCGGAATCTCCAAAGGCAACGATCGAAGCTCGAGTGATATGTGAAACGAACATGAGAGGCTTCAATGATGTCGATGTACCTAATGAATCACAATCACGAAAAACCACGGAACAAAGGTTGGAAGGGCACAAATCCCCTCGTTACACTATTAGAAAGCAATAATATTTACAAGGATAAGCATGAGAATCCCGCACGAGGCACCTTGTTTTTGATAACCGAGTCAAAAGCTCGAATCGAATCCCTATAAATGTGATCATTTAGGGATATCACTGGTTCGGTCATTTTTGGTGGGACTTACATGTAATCAAGGCCCAAAAGCAACCGTGAATAAAGGAAAATCCTTTATACCAGGATCAAAGATCGTGTCTTCGTTTTCGGATGATAAACGAAACAACACGACCTTCAACATCATCGTCCCAGAGGGACACAAAAAAATAGAATGAGAAGAGAAGGGTGGGACATTGGGTGGGCAAAAAAATCGAGTTACTCGAGGTAAACTCATACCGTAAGTGTAGAAGGATCTTCTAGTGACTACTTCGGTAAAAGACCGAGATTTTATCTTAAACGTGATATCGGGGTCAAAAATCTCGTCCTAGGTGGAGAAGTGTGAGGAAACAAATCGGGCTTCCCCCACACTAGATCCACACAAAACGACGTCAAAAGAAGTAGACGCGTTTGTAGCAAGTTCAATTAAGCGCGGTGATGACGGAGTTAACTTTGGAAAAAATTTCAAATCAATTGTAAAATATTTTCCTTTTTCATTTTTTAACTCATTATTACGAAAACCCAATTAAATTGAAAATATTTGGTGTTTCCAAAACAATTCTAGGCACACTTAAAATTTTCACATTTATCTTGAAGGCGGGAGGAGGATTTGAATTTTTAAAACGTGAATCGACTAATAAAATATCCCCCTCCGGGCTAACGCAACAGTCCCCATCAAACTCGAAAATCGAAGTCGGGTTATCAAGAATACGTTTGATCTCAGAAAAATCACCATCGGGATCAAAAACGTCTTCTCTTCCTCGTGGAAGAGGTTTGGAAATCAATTTATCGATAGTCGAGTCGCTAGCTCCAACCGTCGCGAAACTAGGAATAGAAGGCTCTTCGATTGAAGATTTTGCCTTTATCGTTTCGATCTGGATATCAAAAAACGTGTCGATGTGAGCAAGGCCATCGGTGGACTTCTCACACGATAAATCCATAATCTCACTCGGTGTTGGATTAGGAGTAAAAGGCACGTCTCGTGACGATTTTGCCTTGACGGTTTCAACTTTGTCCTTCGAAGGGATCGAACGTGGGTTCTCGAACATTTTAGCAAAATTACTAACACGTCCCTTCGGAATTATTTTTTGTTCATCTTGTAAAAACGAGGGTTCAACGATTTCTTTTAAAACCTTGTCACATTTTTCTTTTTCAAAATCGTTTAATGGAATTTCTTTGTCAAAATTAAGTGTATGTTGATTTAGAAAATCCTCAATAATTTCATCCTCATTAGAAAAATTAGGTTTAGAAGGTATAAGATTCAATATTCCTAAGTATCCTACGAGTTTTTCCTTTGGTTTATTTTCAAAAACATTTTTCAAAACTTCGTTAGATGACGTTTTCGTTTCCTCTACGTTTTTGCAAGACGACGAAGGTAGCACGACTCTAAAATTCGAGAGATATAGATAAATACGAGACGTACGAGTCTTAGGAGTTGATAAGGCTTGAACCTCTCCCTCGAAATTAGGATTGGTGTCATTTGACGAAGAATTGAAGTTTTCCATTAAGCCCTCGACCATTAAAAGTATTTTATCTTTCTCATTAGCGTGATTTTCCTTAATTTTATCCACGTATTCTTTCCACATCTCTTGACTTTGGTCATACAAACGTTGTTGCTCTTCAAAAAGGGTATCATAACCGTTTTCCATTTTTTTGAAAGTTTCCCTTTGGGTTGCCATTTGTTTATTACAAGTTTCCTTAAGGCTTGTCATTAGTTCTTCCATCATCGTTAATTTCTCATTATTTCTTCTCACAAAATCATTAAAGGCATTATGAATAGACTCATCATTGCAATTAAAAGACGGATCATACGAAGAATATAACGAAGACGATGGGTGACCTTGGTCATAAGATTGAAAATTGTTACCATGATCACGTGGAGCGGAGTTATAGATATAACCCCCTCGACCTCCAATAACCTCACAATTAAAACAATTGGCACCATCGGGTGGGCCTCCACAATATGTACATGAATAATATCCATCGTTGGACATGGTGAAATGAGAATGGTGTTACGAGAATTAAACACTAGAGGGTTAGAAATAGAATTAATGGATAAGGGTAAGAAGAATATTTTTCATTTTTGATTGTTTTTAATTTTTTTGAATTTTTGTTGTATTACGTAGACTCAAATCTTCAAATCTCTCCTCGAATCGACTTTCTCGATTAAAGGAGCCTCAAGGAATGAAAACGATCACGTGAATTGAACGCCTTCGATGACTTTAGAACGTTGGTGGAACACCAAAACGTTCAAGAGGGTTTAATCTTGAAAACAAGCAAATATATATATGTAGATAATACTTTGGTTGGCAAACCCTCGATTAGCCTTTTTTCTCAAAACACGCACAAGCAAGAGGGGGAAACGAGGCGGCGCTAAGCACTTAAGAGCCTTTTTCCCTTAGGTCGTGAAATAAAACCGCCTTATACCCACCTTATAGTTTGTGTTAATTGAAATTAAGCCTCACGAAAGTATTTATCTATTTTCCTTTTAAACTTTTGCTTTGGATTCGAATACAATGATCGAGTGATGAAATCCCGAATCAAGGTTGCGTTTTCACGCTTTTGGAGTACTTGTATATTTATTGTTTTACGTAAGTACAATAGAGTAATATATTCACAAAGAAAAACGAAAACGATAATGGGATATCTACAATATAGTAAAATGATTGTTGTGTGTTTAGTTTAGGAAAACTAAACACGATTTATTTGGATACTATAATATAATAAGAAAAAATAACAAAAATGAGTATGTATGATATTCACGCTATCCAAAAATTGAAAAGCAAAATCGCACTACTCACACAAACATGATAATAATAATAGCACACTAAAAACACCTCCCCGGCAGCGGCGCCATTTGATAGTCGTAGAAATACGTCTTTTAAGAAAAAGAGCGTATAATGGGCAAGTATTAAGCGTTACGATTTAATGAAAAACCGTAAAACCGAATAAATGCGAGTTCGTTCTCGAAGGAGGTGTGTGAATTAAGTGCCAGTTATATAAAATCAAGAGTTTGGATTAGTGACGTTTTTGGTTTAAGAGAGAAAAATTAAAGACGAGCTACGACTACGATTAACTACGACGAGTGACGTAAAACGCGAACGTAAATACGTAAAACCTGAAAAAATTAAAAATTAAACCTAAAAATTAATTAAAACTTAAAACTAAGTATAAAATAATATAAATAAGGATAAAAATCCAATAAATAAATTTTAAACCCTTTTATTAATTAAATATTCAATTTTTAATGCTAATTAAAGCCCTAAAATTAAATATGATTAAGAAAAAGCCCAAAATATTATTTTATTGAACTAATAACTCGCTTATATTATTTAAAGACTAAAAAGTATTTTTCCTAAATTTAAAGACTATTTTTCTATTTTTGAAACACTAAAAACTATTATTAAACTAAAATAATGATTAAAATTTTTAAAATAATGCTAAAAATAAATTTACTTTTTGAAAAATCCTAATTTATATTACTAAACAGTAGAAAATTGAAAAAAGTTGAAAACAAAACTTTTTTACACTAAAAGACAAAATAGATTTAATTTAAAACTAATTAAACTAAAACTAAATCTAAAAATTACTTAAAAAGGTGAACAGCAAAATATTTTTAAACTAAAAATCTTAATATCTTTTTCTTAAACTAGGAAAATTTTTAAAACTGAAAAATATAAAAGTTTTTCACTAAATGACAAAAACAGTATTAAAAAAACTAATTAAAAATGCAATAAATTCTAAAAAATAGAGAATGAACAGTAAAATAAGATTAAACTAATTGGAAAAATCAAAAATAAAATAAGAAAAATAATGAAGTTAAAATCAGCTAAAAACTCCTAAATAAGTTCACAAAAGACAAAAAATATTGAAAACTAATAGTGACACTTGACTTCTTTTTTTCTTTATGGTCAGCAGTGCCAACCTTTACACTAGTAGTGGGAACTTGATTCCCACTGACTTCAATGAAAAACAGGTATGGGCATAAAAGTGGTTTTAGATTGCTTGTTTGTTGATTTTATTGGGAACCAAGGGCACCCCCACAACCAGTTGGGTTGTGGGGAGTCAAGAAAAATATAAAAACACAAGTTTGCTCACAGAAATCAACCACAAATGCCCTTATCACAGTCACTGTATTGCCAATGGGGGTCTGTTGAGCTTTTGCTGATGTGTTGTGCAATTGGGCGAGTTTTGGATGGCCAAAACTCACTAAATTCACTCACTAGCTTCCACCTATCAAGCCTCAACCTCTAATCTAACCTATATCCTATCTATCTGCAAGATTTGATAGGCAAGTTTCACAAAATCTAGCAGTTAATGGCTTACGGAATTTTTTACTAGGTTTTACCAAAACTTTTGCATGTAACTCTTTCAAAAACTTACCAAATCCAACTCACTAAGCTGAAATGACACAAAACTACTAAGGTGAGTGTATTTAAACTGATTTTAAACCAAATGCTTCTCACAAACTGATTTTTAAACCAAGATCCAAACACCCCTTTAAAAACATAAACAAATTTTAAACAAAGTGATTACACTCTATCCTACACCAAATCCATTCGAATCTATCCTACCATGTTTAAAATCAACAAATAAAAAATATTAGGCATTTGTCTAACATCCTAACAGCTTAATTCTAATAATCATCATAACTCAAAGAAATTCCAAACAAGTATAGAGAGTGCAAGTTTTTACCTAGTGAGCTTACATCCAAGCTTCACAAAGGACAGCTTAAGCCTTCTCCATCAAGCAGGGGCTTGAGCTTATGGGATTAGAAAAGAAAGCTATTGGTATGGAAAGATGATGATGATGATGGACTTCAAAAATCACAATCATCCAATATGCATAATTTGAACCTGCTAAGATCAAACAAAGAAAAGAAAGAGTGACCTAGAAAATCAGCCAACAAGAGTATAAGCCTGGCTTATTGATTAAGCCAGCTTATCCCTTATGGCTTAATAATAATAATAATAATAATGCTCTTTGAAACTGATTTCTCTTTCAAAAAAAATGAACCAAATAGAAAACTTGAAGCACTTCTTTACAAAAGATCATTAAAACAAGTAAACCAATTTTTAATATCCAGTTTCACTTCAATTCAAAAATGGTTTCAAGATTTATCAACTTTTCCCAAAAACTTCAAAAACGGATTTTTTATGAAAACTTCTTGTGTAAAATAAAACTTTGACTCTAAACTATTTCTCAAACAATAAATATGATGAAAATAAAATCAGGAACTTGGAACTCAGATTGTGCAAATTAATAACTTTTTCATTTTCATTACTAAAAATCAAAATTTACAAAATCTGGAACAAAACGGAAAAGGGGTACAGGCACCCCTTTTATACACATACATGGAAGATTCTAGCTACTTGAATTAAAAAATGTAAAGCTAAAACCCTAATTGGGAAAAATCCGAAAATGCCCTTGGTCAAACTGGTCACATGTGATTGATGCTGATGCGACATCTGTAAAGAAGTGATCAAGGACGTTGGTTTGTGCTTTGGGAGCAAGCAATCCATCTAGACTGTTGAATGTTATGCAAGATTCCATAATTTCATGAAATGGTGAAGCAGGGGACATACGGGGGCCTACATGGGGGTCACGGGAGAGGGAAATGAGAGTGGGTTTGTGTTAAGGGGAGAGTTAATTAGTGATCTGGATATCATTAAGGGAAAACCCTTTGATTATAGGTGTTTAATCAATTAGGGTTTATGGGATTGGGGTATAGACAAACAGTGGGTTTAATCTGTTTTAGGGGTTTAAAAATATGTTTAGTGGTAAAATTAGGAGGGTTGACCATTTGACCAGTTTTAAATAAAACCGGGTTTGGGTTGGTATAGGGTTTGGTAAATGGGTGAGTGTTTGAGGGTTAGGTTATGATGAGGGTTAGTGGAATCATGGTTCTGGAAAAGGATTAGCAAAACCCCTTTGTTTCTGACTTGATTGGACCTGGGATGATTTTAGGGTTTATAGGTGATTAAGAGTGAGTTTAATCTGTTTGGGGGAGGATTAGTTTTAAAAGGTGTTTAATGGAGGGAAAGTTATAAACTAATTATAAAATCAGTTATTAACATTGGTGGAAGGTGACGTGTGAAGTGGGGGAGTTTTGGTTGGTGGAGGTGTGATAGTGGCTGAGGTGGCAGGCTGGGATAGGCTGGGGTTAGTTTGTGTATCTGGACAGTTTTGGCCCTCCATTTCCTTAACACTTTCCATATAAAGTTTAAACAGTTCCATTCCAAATCCCCTTTGTTAGATAAGTTTTGTTTTTCCCATTTTGGCCATAAAGGTTTTATCCAAAAGATTAATGGTTAACATTTTGGATAAGGGGACAAAATGGGATTAAGGAGACCTATAAAACATATGTGGCTAAAAATGAAAAAAGGCTGAATAGAAAATCCAACTTGATATGTGCTACACATATGTTAAGGGGGAGCATTTTTGTTGTCAAAAACGCTGAAGGTACAAAAACTCTTGATATTTATATCACAAGTACCTCAGTGATTTTAAGGAATTTTTCATGAAGACGAATACTTACCCAAAACACACTTAACTGACGACGAATGTGGTGACAAAAGGGTGGTAGGATTAGTTACTAGTCCAATGCTTCTTCCAGAACCGTAGGAATCTTCCCAAGGACAATTCCATAGTTAGAAAATAGAAGTCCTTAGGAAAGATGGGGAATGGATTGTGAACGAAGCTAAATGCCGACCAAGTACTGATGCTAGCACTGGAACAATCACAACAAGGTGCTAGTGATGATGTATCGGTAAGCATTGAAGGGGTTGAAGAATGAAAAAGAAATGTAAAGATAAATGGTGTAAAGAAAGAAGCCCTCCTTACAACTTAGGTAGAAACCGGGTTAACTCATCTTGAAGACGAAAGTATCATGGACCCAGTGATGCGATGCACAACCCCTCCCAGCCAACTCAAATATCTCTCAAAAGATATTTGTTTTAATGTCACGGAGCTCAACACGTTATATATTGGTTTATTCACTCCGAATAAATTGATATTGAAAAGGTGGCAATCCTCTCCAGCCTCCGATCACCAAAACAAAATGCACTATTGAGTCTAGACCCACGAGATCATTAAAAGTCTCATTTGGACAAAATTTTAAAAACAAGAAAGAATTTTATGAGTCCTACGCAGTATTCTTGCAATATTGCCAGAACATCTTGTAGAAACTAGAAGGGGTGGAGGTTGAATAGTTTCTTGAATTTGCTTGTTAAAGTTTGGTTTTAAAAATCCTTTTTCAAAAACTTAAGCTTGAGTATTTATGTGAAACCTTCTTATACACAATATGAACAAGGTATAGAGCAACTAACTAATAATCACAAGTATAAATAAGAATGAATGTATAATGCAACTAACTAATAATCGCATGTGTAAAGAATAAAGAATGTAAAGAGATAAGGGAAGGAAAGATCAAACCAAACACCAAGGATTTATAGTGGTTCGACAACGAAGCTCACTCCTCGTTCCTATTCCACTCCTCGAGTACTCCTTACTCGAGACTTCACTAATCAACAAGCTCCTTAAGGTGGAGAAACCGTACACAACGTCGCTTAACCAATTTCAGACTCTAAGCTAAAAGTCGAGCCCTAATCTTAGCTAGGACCAATCTACACCAATATACTTTGAGGACTAAGTATTAACCCTAATACATACACAACTTCCAAATAGACACAACTACTTGGATCTTCACAACAATGACACAACAATGAATAAATAAGTTTGGATCTTCAATGGATCTTTGAGGTAGACACAACACTTCAACAATGATAGTGTTCTTCTCTTTGCACTTTGAGAGGAAAAGATGGGAGGAGAAAGATTCACTTCTAAACAAGTAGTAATCAAACAAATGATCAAGGATTTGAGTGATTTATGAAGTATGTAAGAATCTGAAAGTTTATGTGCAAAAGAGGTGGATTGAAAGTCTGAGAATGGTCCACTATTTATAAGACAAATGTCCAACGGCTATATCTGCCCGCGGTTCTTTATTGCAGCCCGCGGTTCCTTATCGATAAGGAACCGCCGTAGGCGCTAAGGAACCGCCAGCGTAAAGTCCTATCCGTTTTGTCTTTTAGTAGGTTGGTTCGAATCTAGGGATAAAAATATCCTGAAAGGATATTCCAAACCAAGATAGAATATGCCATTTTCAAATTTCTTACTTTCAAATAATTAATTTAATAAAACATTTTCTTAAAAAGAAAGTTTAATAATAAAACTTTGTCACACTTAATAAAAAGTGAGTTTTAAGAAAAGATTAAATCCTTGATCACTTAATTAGTATAATTACTTGTTTGTTCATACCTTAAGTGATAATGGTTGAAATGAAAAATACTTGAACTCAAGAATTTGTTTTTCATTGTTTTCCTAAATGTTTGTTTTTACATATTGTCGTAATCAAAACAAAGCGAGACCGAAAAATGCAAGTAACGTTTTTAGGCATAATTACATTAACAATCTCCCCCTTTTGATTCCGACAATCCATAAACTCAATCATCTAATAAAACAAGATTTTCGAAGACGAGTTTATCATTTATCCCCCTTTGTCGAAGCAAAAAGGTTGCAAAAGTCTTTGAAGAAGAAAAGAACCGGACTTTGCAAATGATCCCCCTTGGTTCTTACTCCCCCTTGCTTGGGGCACCAAGGAATCAAAATATGCTGACAAGCTACATAGAAGGGTTAGTAGAAGAGAAGAGACACCCAGCAAGATATAGCAAAGATCACAAAAAAAATAAGAAACAAAAGATCCAAGATAAGTCATGTTAATAGAAAACATGATAAGAATACAAGGAAATAAATCATACAAAGATGTATGAGACACAACCACAAGCCAAAATAAAAAGCATAAATCTAATCATAGTTAAGCTAGAACCCTAAAATTTGCTTGAACTAGATGTCTTGAAGATAAGCAACGAATGATTAGACAAAAGACAAGGTAGTGGCGGAAGGAGGTGTCGAAGCAAAAAGGTTGCAAAAGTCTTTGAAGAAAAAAAGAACCGGACTTTGCAAATGCTCCCCTTGGTGCTTACTCCCCCTTGCTTGGGGCACCAAGGAATCGAAATATGCTGACAAGCTACATAGAAGGGTTAGTAGAAGAGAAGAGACACCCAACAAGATATAGCAAAGATCACAAAAAAATAAGAAACAAAAGATCCAAGATAAGTCATGTTAATAGAAAACATGATAAGAATACAAGGAAATAAATCATACAAAGATGTATTAGACACAACCACAAGCCAAAATAAAAAGCATAAATCTAATCATAGTTAAGCTAGAACCCTAAGATTTGCTTAAACTAGATGTCTTGAAGATATGGAACGAATGATTAGATAAAAGACAAGGTAGTAGCGGAAGGAGGTTGTGGTGGCTTGGTAGAGATCTCATAGTTATAGTAAAGAGGAGGTTTAACTAAGAGACTCTTGATGTAATGCAACTCCTCATAGATGTGAGCCATAACAAGATGTTGATATTGATAACATTGACAATGTGTTCCATGATGCATGACATTTTTATGTGAAGTAGGTAGAACACTAAAGGCTAGTGGTGGAAGATAAGAGGTTCCACAATCAACATTATTAGAAGGAGAAGAGATGTGATTTTGAGTGTTCTTAGGTGAATTGGGGTTGATAGCAATTGGAGAGAAAAAAGGAGAATCAAAGCTTTCATTAGGGGAATAAGACATTTTAATTTGAGAAAGAATGCAAAATGCTTAAGGATATATAGAGAAAGTCCAAGATAATTTGGGGGTGTTCAAAGGGTTGAAACAAAGATTCCAAAAAGTGTTGGAACAAATCTGGAGTTTCAGGAATACCCGAAAAGTAAGGTACTGGGCGCGGTTCCTTAACTCAGCCGGCGGTTCCTTATCACTGGGGAACCGCAGTATTAATAAAGAACCTCCCACAATGGGTTGAGTTTGGTGATGAGGGAGGATTTTCCATTTCAGCAAATCCTGTTTTTCTAGTCTAACTAATCATGGGGATATGCTAAGAAGCAAAGATAGACAGAGAAAACACACAAGAGCTCACCAGACAAGGTTTAGACCAAAATACATAGATTTTTTTTAATAAAATCAATGTAGGAGGTGTGTAGAACTAGACACAAGGTCATGACACAATGATCCTCCATAGTTCTCTTTTGTTCTTGCAATATTTGAGAGACCCATACATATGAATTATGTAAGCTCATTATGAATAGCAAGAAGCTATGAAAAACGTTTTTAGATTGAATTAACAATACAAAAAACATTTCTCGACCATTTTCGAAAAAGCTTTGAGAATTTTGAAAAAGAAGAGAAGTTTTCCAAAAAGAGTTTATTAAACATAAAAGCTCAAAGAAAGAAAAGACTCAAAAGATAAAAGATAATAAGAATGCACAATTTAGGAGTATGTTCCATTAAGCCTAGACCTAGACACAAGTAATTAAAAGGTTCCCTCTTAAGTGGCTTAGTGAAGATATCGGCTAAGTTTTCTACCGAGGGTACCTTCTCTATCGAAATGTTCCCCTTTTGAACATTATCCCTAAGAAAATAGTGGCGAATCTCTATGTGCTTAGTTCGCGAATGTTGCATGGGATTCTTGCTAAGGTCTATTGTACCCTTGTTGTCACACATGATGGGAACATCATCAAGAGAAATATCGTAATCAACAAGTGCTTGATTCATCCATAGAGCTTGTTGACAAGGTTTACCAGCACTCACATACTTGACTTCCGTGGTAGATATAGCAAGAGCGGTTTGTTTCTTGGAGAACCAATAAGTTAAACAACAACCCATGAAGGTACAAACTCCACTAGTGCTTTTCCGGTCCACATAGTCTCCCGCATGATCCGAGTCCGCGTAGACAATGGTTTCTATGCCGGTCCCTTTAGGATACCATAATCCTAAATGTATAGTGCCCTTAATGTATCGGAAGATACGCTTAACCGCTTCAAGGTGAGAGGTTTTCGGAGCCTCTTGGAAGCGAGCACATAGGCAAACACTAAACATGATATCCGGTCGACTTTCCATTAGGTACAACAAACTACCAATCATACCTCTATATTTGGTGTTGTCTACCAACTCACAATCATCATCTACGGTGGGTTTAGTATTCGAGGCCATAGGGGTCTTCATTGGTCTAGATTCTTCTAATCAAAATTTCTTTAGCATTTCTTTAAAATACTTGGATTGATTAAAAGAAAATACCATCGTCCATTTGTTTAATTTGGACTCCTAAAAAGAAGTTAAGTTCTCCCATCATACGCATTTCAAAGTCATCATGCATGATTTTGGCAAAGTCATCACACAATGATTGACAAGTTGAACCAAATATAATGTCATCAGCATATATTTGTACGATAATGAGGTGAGAACCATTCTTCTTTGCAAAGAGTGTATTGTCTACCATCCCCATGGTATACTCATGTTTTACAAGAAACGCTTTAAGTCTATTTTACCAAGATTTGGGTGCTTGTTTGAGACCATAAAGAGCTTTCTTAAGCTTGTAAACATGATCTGGTTTCTCAAAATCAATGAATCCGGGAGGTTGAGCCACATATACCTCCTCATTGATCAAAGCATTAAGAAATGCACTCTTTACATCCATTTGTTGAAGCTTAAAGTCTAAAGCACAAGCGTAAGCTAAGAGTATTCTAATGGATTCTAATCTAGGTACGAGTGCGTATGTCTCGTCATAATCAATATCTTCTTGTTGATTATAGCCTTGAGCTACAAGTCTAGCCTTGTTACGAGACACAACACCATTCTCATCTAACTTATTCCTATATACCCATTTGGTTCCTATGATGGTCGAACTTCTAGGCGGAGGAACAAGTTCCTAAACGTCATTAACAATGAATTGATTCAATTCTTCTTGCATAGCGATGACCCAACTCTCATCCATCAAAGCTTCTTTAACATTCTTTGGTTCAATCAAGGAGACGAAACAAAAGAAGTTACTTTGATTTTGGACTTAAGATCTTAGGGTCCTTTGATTTAATTCGCCTATGACGTTATGAAGAGCATGATCATTAGACTCCTTAATGTTTACTCCCTTTTCAACACTAAGGTCTTCAACTCCTATGTTTCTAACATCTTTGGCATTAACTATGTATATTTCATCTAAGTCATCATCTACCAAAGGTGTGTCTTAGATGAAGTTGGGGTTTCATCAAATGTCACGTTAAGTGATTCTTCAATTACACCCGAGGTTCTATTGAGGACTATGTAGGATTTTCTAGTTTGAGAATAACCTAAAAAGATACCTTCGTAAGACTTTGGGTCAAACTTAGTAAGGAATCTTTGGTGTTGAGAATTAAGCACTTGCTTCCAAACACCCTAAAGTATTCCAATGAGGGCTTGTTACCTTTAAGAATCTCATAGGGAGTCATTCCTAGAAAAGGTCGAATAAGAATTCGGTTGAGAATGTAAGTCGATGTGTCTACGACATTGCACCAAAATGTGTCTACGACATTGCACCAAAATTTTTAAGGCAAATATTGCTTATTTAACATCGTCCTACTCATCTCTTGGATGGTCCTATTCTTCCTTTCAACTACCCCATTTGATTGTGGAGTGCGAGGAGCCGAGAAGTTATGGGTAATACCATGAGCTTCACAAAAGGCACCAAATTGTACTTCATTATCAAATTCCATACCATGATCCGTCCTAATAGAGACAATTGAACATCCTAGTTGATTTTGAATTCTTCGACTAAAGGTTTTGAAGTGATCGAAAGCTTCATTCTTAGACGCCAAAAATCTAGTCCAAGTGAATCTAGAGTAGTCGTCAACTATAACTAGGGTATAAAGGTTACCTCCATAACTAGGTATGACGGAAGGTCCAAAGAGATCCATATGTAGGAGCTCTAAAAACCGAGAGGTCGAAACCAAATTCTTGGCTTTGTGACTTGAGTGAACTTGCTTCCCAATTTTGCAAGCATCACAAAAGTGACTATCAAACTTCATCTTGTTGGAGATGTCTTACCAACTCCTTAGAGACTAAAGATTGAATTAAACGCATATTAGCGTGACCTAATCTCCTATGCCAAAGAGTAGAACTATCATCTAAAGTCGCTAGACATAAATTGTCCTTTGAGATCCTATTAACCTTCATGACATAAAGCCCATGCTTTCTAACACCTTTTCCAATGACTTTTTCATCTTTTACGATTTCACTGTCATATTCCAAAAAGATGACCTTACACTTATTGTCACAAATTTGACCCATAATTAGAATGTTAAAAACTAAGTTATCTACGTGCACTACGTTTTCAATAGTCATAGAGTCAAGAGAGATCATACCTTTGACAATGATATTACCACGTCTATTACTTGCGAATGTAACGTTACCTCCATTATATGCTTTGTAGTGTGAGAACAAACATCGATTACCCGTCATGTGTTTAGAACAACCACTATCCTTAATCCACTCGTCGGGCTCTAGATTGATTCCCAAGCATATCTAGGTAATAACACACAAGATCAAACATTTGGTCCCCAATATCTCATGGGTCCAAAATTGTTAGTTCTGTAACACTCTCATTTTTCGTATCGGTACAGCGGAAGGGTCTTTCAGAGTGTTACGGGATAGCACAATAACTCCAATCATAGACAACACATAAAAATGGTTGTACAAGGTTTAACAAACATACATTCGATAAAAAGTTTCAAAAGTGTACAACAGGTCCCAAATTATACAGGTCATTAAGTTTACAAAACACATATTGAATGAACATTTTTAATATTAAGTGTAGGCCATCAGAGTCGATCTCCATCCGGATTACCTTCAAGCACCTGAGATAGAAAACATGCAAAAATCATATAAGCGAATGCCGAGTGAATTCATAGAGTTTAATGAAAACCGTTATATAAAAACAACTATTTACAATCATTTAAAATCAGAACACAAGTATAATATCGGAAGTAAGTCCACATATTGCTAGTCAGGCAATATATAAATCAAGCATACATCTGAAACCGTCCATGAGACCGTAGTCTCTATATTACCATGTTAGGTAATATATTCATCGTAATAGCGTCGTTATCGTTTATTATTTATGTCTTATAGCATACGTTGTATATTGTATAGGTTGTAGGATTATTATTAGCCGCATGACATTGTTACCTTACTGTGAAAACAGCGGGCCGCGAACCCGACAAACAATTTGCCCATCTAAGTTAGCGTGTCGTCACAAAAATCACGCTACGGAATCTTCTCATACATAAATTCGCTTACCAATCAATGTGGTACGACGGGGATCAACCGTCAAGGCGCGAACTGGGGTGATCGTCCCCAAATAGTACTATCAAATGCATAAGCGTCTACCAAATCCCGGTAGTTCACAATTCATGCTAATGGGACTTTAAGTGACATAACCTAATTACTAATAATCCTTTTAGTCTCGAATATAGGGTCATAGAATCATTTGGGTCTATATCATTTAGCATACAATCGGGACTACTTGTGTTCTATTTTTATAAAAATCTAGCATGTTATCTCCCTCGCGGGTTTACAAATCTTTTTATAAAACATTTAAAAGAGTGCGAGGCTATGAACTCACGTTGTTAATGAAAGGCGGATTATCGGCTACGGGCGTGCTTCGGTCACAGAAACCTATATAAATAATAATCGGTCTTAGACTCGGTCCAATGACTTTTATCAAAATAACAATATACATATATATGATTTTTGTACATATGATGATGATCAAGTGGGTTTATAAATCCTCATTTACTCATTTTAGCGTTTACGTTTTGGTAATGTCTTACTAGTTCACTAGTTTTATCGATTTTACCTATTTTAAGTCCATTAATTCCTTTATAAGTTCTTTTACTTGTTTTTACCCATTTTATACCTATATGATCAGTATATATATTTTTCATGTTGGGCCCAAATGGGTTAAGCCCAATAAGCTCTTTTTACAAGTATTTATCTTTTTAAGTCTAATTATTAGTCCAATAGGTTTAGTTAGCTCGTAAATGTCCGTAATTCTTATAGTTCGGGTTTTATCGGTTTTTACTTGTATTAGTTACTTATACATCAGTATACAACTTTTATAAACTTTACATTAGACGGGTTTGGTCGTCTAAGTTTTATTTTGGCGAAAAACGTTAATTTTACGGCGATAGCCGAAAAAGTCGTAAAAATCAAGTTTATAGTTTTTATTACTTATAAATATTATTTTACCACCATTTATATAATTTACGCATTTAATTAACCTTTTATACATTTATATAAATAAGTTTTATAAGTTAGTGGGTTTATATTTTTACATTTTATACATTATAATGTGAGTGCTTATATAATAATAATAAATATTATTTCCAAAATCTGATTTTTAACTTCATATTCACCATTTTTATCATATCTAGAGTTCTACAATGACTTAGAAGCTCAGTTTTGGATGACAAATTCTTCATAATATGTGCTACATATAACTTAGTTATAGCTACTGCCCATTTTGAGTCTAAGTTGCCTTAACAGTCCCTACAAAACTGCTTATTCAGATTGTACCACCTAACTTGTTTTGATCATATCTCACTCATTATTTTGATTCCATTGCATGGACAACTCTCACATGTGTATAACATCATCTACTTACTGTAAATAGATCAAACCATGCAATTTTATCAGTTCATCATTTAGTTATCTACTGTTTTTATACAGCCAACTAAATAGTCAAGATTTTAGCTTCATTTCTTATGGTTATCATCATTTTTAAGCATATTTATAAACACTTGATCCCCACACAACATTTTTATCATCATATATACATCATATACATATACAAAATGAAAGAAAATACATTTGTTCTTTACAAAATAATAAGAGAAAAATGTAGAGGATGATCTTCTTTACTAATCCAAGTGGATTTCTTGTTTTAGGAAGACAAGAACTTGATGAACACAACAAGTATCTCCAAGACCATCAAATATCAAGAACATATGTTGGAAAATCAGCCCTAGGACACAAGCAAATCACCTCCAAAGATGTTTATATGGCCACCAAATGATCAAGGCTTCAAGGAAACACCTTAATAGGACTAGTAAACATGTGGTTTGTGGCTAGAAAAGATCAATGATGGTGTTTGTTAGCTTATAGTGGACGGCAAGGAGGGAGGAGTTGAGAGGATTTTAGAGTGGTTTGCATGGAAGGAAATCGTAAGAATGAAACAAGTTACTAGTTTTGTGGTAAGTGGGAAATGGTTAGCTTAAGGTGTAAGCACAAGCTTACACTTGTGTAAACTTGCTAACTTGATGCCACTATGTGTGGTGGTGTCAATATTGCCGTCCCATATAAGCTAGTGGGGTGGGGTAAAGTGTTTTGTCCCATCTCACTAGTTTACGGGTATTTCTCGATTCTAGTTTTCTCGATTTGCGTGCTCTCGGGTCGTTTTACGAAAAACGTTTTTATAAATTATGAATCACCGTCACAAAACGAATCCAATAAAAATTGTCTCATCAAAAACGGAGTTCAAAAACGTAAATACGTAATCCTAAGGTTTCCGGTTTAGTCGTAAAAGACGCCAAATTATGCACGTAAGCCCAAATTTAAATCCGTAAATTGTGAGTTCGTCAACCAACACAAAAATAAGTTTCAAAATATTATACAAGAAAATATTTCACTACCTGAAAATGTTAGATTTGTCACAGCTTTTCCTCCTAAAAGGGATCAACGTCCTCGTGATCCATTTCATTTGGATGTCCGTTTCCTATTGAAATCGAAGAGGTGCGGATATTTATTCCACATTTCATCCTCTCGTTCCCAATTATACTCCGGTCCATGCTTTGAATTCCATCGGATCTTGACAATAGGTATCCGACTTTGTTTCAGTTGCTTTACCTCACGGTCCATAACTTCTACGGGCTCTTCGATAAAATGCAACTTCCCATCTATTCGAACCTTACTTAACGAATTTTTCTCATCACTCACTGCTAGACATTTCTTCAGATTAGATACATGGAATGTGTTGTGAACACCATGAAGTTCTGGGGGTAACTCTAGTTTGTAAGCCACCGGACCTACTCTAGATAAAATCTTAAAGGGTCCAATATAACGGGGATTCAATTTTCCTCGTTTTCCAAATCTTATAACGCCTTTCCATGGCGATACCTTCAACATTACTCGGTCACCCACTTCAAACTCCATTGGCTTCCGCAGCACATCCGCGTAACTTTTCTGTCTACTTCGGGCAGTCAACAACCTCTTCTTAATCTGAACTATCATCTCCGTAGTCTCCCGGATCAATTCCGGTCCCGTGAGCTGGGTATTCCCCACTTCACTCCAACATACAGGAGATCTACACTTCCTACCATACAAAGCTTCAAACGGTGCAGCTTTAATACTAGAATGGTAACTATTGTTATACGAAAACTCTGCTAACGACAAATGTTTATCCCAATTCTTACCAAAGTCTAACACACAAGCTCTCAACTTATCTTCCAGTGTTTGTATCGTCCTTTCACTCTGCCCATCAGTCTGGGGGTGATAAGCAGTGCTCATGTCGAGATTCGTTCCCAAAGATCTTTGGAGAGATTTCCAAAAATTCGTTGCGAATCTAGGATCTCGATATGAAATGATCGATACAGGCACTCCATGCTTGCATACAACATTATCAAGGTATATTCGAGTCAGCTTCTCCAGTGAGAACTGCTCCTTAACCGGAATGAAGTGTGCTGATTTGGTCAGTCTATCGACAATAACCCAAATCGAATTGTTTCCAGATGATGTTTAATACTAAGCTTTTAACACCTAGTATCAAAGTTCGAGTTCGTTATAGTTCCGAATCTTTTCGAATTGAAAACCGGTCTAAAGTGCGACTCAATCGTCTTTTGGTGAATCAAAGGTTTGGTTGATTTGTTTTTAAACTAATTGCGAGTAATTAAGGTGTCGTTTAGTAAAATGGAAGAATAAAGATTAAAAGTGACGAGTAAAAATAATGCATAAAACTTAAAGGTGACAATGGAAAAATGCTAACTCACTAAATTAAACTAACACTTGGAAATTTTCAGAAAAATAACAAGTACTATAAGGAAATGCTATCGAAAGAAACCAAAACAACCAAAAAAGGACTCCCGATCGGAATGTATTCCAATCGGAATATGAGAATACTGGTCGGAATATGTGTAAAACACCCGATCGGAAAATGGGACACAAGAGGTTGATCGGAATATGTGGTGAGGTGACCAATCGGAATAAACGAACACGTACCAATCGGAATATACAAGTTTGATCAAATCGGAATATAATGAAACACCCTCAATCGGAAAGTGGAACGAATGCCCAGATCGGAAAAACAGGGGGAAACCAATCGGAAAGAATAACCCTAATCCGATTGGACACCAATCGGAATGTAGGGAGCGGTGCCGTCGGAATAATAGGCCGATCGGAAAGGGGAGTTAACAACCCTTCCGAAAATGAAGGAAATCAACAAGGAGATACCCTGGTCGGAATAATGAATCGGAAAGGGGCTTAAAACCCTTTCCTAAATCTAAGGGATTCGAAAGAAAAGCTAGAAAATAAGCTATTAAGTCGAGCTTATTCCCAAAACTAAATCGAATCAACAAAACCGAATCAAATAAGCACTAGAATCAACTTATCAACCCAAAATCAAGCAACTTTTTAGATCAAACCATAAAAACATAAACTTTTTAATAAAACTTTTTAATAAGAAAAATAAGATGATCATAAAAATAAGCCAATAAGCACAAAAGTCTTAAAGCTTAATCAAATGAAAACTTATAAAATGATTAAAAGATTAACTTTTTAGCATGAAATCAATTAGAACAACACGGATCACATGATAATCACACCAAAATCAATCTTAAATCAAGAAAAGTAGAATGAGATTAAGATATAAAAGCTTAAAAATGAACTTGATTAATAAAAATAAGCATACAAAAGTGTTAATCTTAAAAGAGTAAAAGATGAACTAGTGAGAGAAAGTTTAAGACTTTCTCTCTCTAAAAACTAAAAAGTGAAAATTAACTAAAAACTCTAACCCCCTTCCTAATGACCATTAGGAAGGTATTTATAGGGAAGGTGGAAGGAGTGCATGTGTTGCATCTTCTTTCTTGCTTTCTTCACGTTTTCTCGACTCGACTTTAATTCTTCGTCTTTGTCGTCTCGGGATTTGAACTTGTCTTTTAATTTTCTCCTTCTATTAGACTTAAGTTCTTCGACTTCGTTAAACTTCCGTCTTTTGACTTTTTCTTCGATAAATCTTCAGAATAGGCCTTGGACTTCCGTTCTTTTTGCACTCTTGATCTTTTGACTTCGTCTTTTTCCCGTTTTCTTTAGTAAAAGCCCATGAAAGCCCGTGTTTTCTTCCTTTTTCGTATTTTGGTCCTTAAACACAATAAAAACACAAACCACGCATAATTCCGACTTTTACGACATAAATCACACGTTTTGGTCTTGTTATTATTGGAAATAAGTGGAAAAAGGATAAGTGTTTTCACACTTATTAAATCCCCTACACTTGACCATTGCAATGCCCTCATGCAATGCATCAATTTTAAAGCACGGTTTACATTTTCCATCATAAATAACCCACCTTGGCCTTTATTAAATACTAAACATGAAAGATAGAAATAAAATAAAAAACTTACATTGGGTTTTGGCGGCCATGAACGTTTATCATCCTCAAGTTTTACGTTCCCCATACCAAGCTTAAAAACGAGATCATTGTTATTATAAGTTAGCAAACTATCACGAACTCATGTGGGCTAATTATTCACTTAGACTCCCTTATTCCTAGGTGTATCTCTTATATTTTATTTTTGTCTTGAATGATCACGAGGATGCATTGTTTGACTTATTTCGATAGTTATTTAGTCCGAAAATAAGGTGAACGATTTAATCAATAGTTAGCTAAAGGACCAAATCTTTTAAAACTGCTTCTCGGGATATCGGAAAGTTCATATCTTGGCATAACTTGGTTCGCGATTTGAGACCTTTCTCGGACCGATATTTGGCAGCGACTTCATACTTCGAATCTTCGAGAGACGTTCTTGAAATTATGGTCTTCTCTTCGTAATAGGAATTTCTTCACTTGAAGTTTTTGAGAGATTCTTCATCTTTGGACCACGACTTCTTCATTTTTCTCCAATCTTTATTTTGGACTTTGATATACAACGATCCGCCTCCTTTTAGGACTTGGATCTATTTATCCTCATACCTTGTTAGGGTCTTTTCGGATAGACTTCTCCATGACTTTTGGGGAGTTCTTGCTTTTCGTCGTGTGTCTCGATCCTTCATATTGATTTTTGATAAATGATTCTTCACATCACTTTTGGATCTTTAGCAACAAAATGTAGTCCTCATGCCTTGTTAGGGCCTTTTCGGACTCGCCAATCTTCGCGCCCCGCTTCATAAGTTATGCCTTGGCTATGAACTCTCGTCATTACCGAGCAACTTTTAAACGATCTGGGGCTAAAAGCTAAGTAACCTTTTAAATCGTACAACCTTATTTATTAGCAGATAATTTATTAGCAAGCGGAGGGAGAATAGGCTCATAATTAACTCACATAAATTCACGAAAGAATACCGAACTTATAATTGACTCTATCATCTCTCGTTCTCCACAATTTAAAATCTCAAGGAATGAGACTCGTGGATGCTTAGCCTATTAAATCAAAGTTTTGGGTTTTCGAGTCGCCTATAGGATCTTGCAAGTTCTTAGACTTTTTCAAGTTTAGAAATCGCATTTTAAAGTTCCCTTGATAAACGACTCTCTAGGATCAATTATAGGAACTTGCGAAAAGTTCTTGTTCTTAACCCGTGAGAGTTAAGACTTTCGCGTTTTATAGCTCCCTATATAAAAGCCTAGCAAAACTTGACTTAAACACGTTAAGGATACTAGCTAGAGTAAACTTAGGCAAGTAAACTCGGGTTGAGTCAAAATGTTCACAACTAAGAAAAATCTAAAACCACTTTATTGAAAATTTATCTTAGCAAAGGAAACATAACAAAGGCCAAAATAGATTAAAAATTTTGAAAAATGTCGAAAAATCAAATTTTCCGGTCAAAATGAGGGCAAATTCATGGAAAAGACCACTTACTTCGATAGAAGTCCCCCCTACACTTGAGATAAACATTGTCCTCAATGTTTAAGCATGTGGGAGTAAACTCCCCTACACTTAGGACATTGTGCACTTTGTTTAAATCTTGCTAAGGAAAGGACAACTAAAGTGAATTCAATGTGAACATATAGAATATGAAATATTGAATCACAAGAGTTTAGGATAGAACCGGGAAGATGGAAAACACGGTATCACGGTTCGTCAAAAGTCATGAAGATGCTCTCTGAAGCTTTAATCCCTGCACAGCACAAGAAACAAGACAACAAACATATGCGGGGCTCCCCCTACACTTATTGTGAAAGTAGTAAAGGATAGAACACGGGTTGCCTCCCGAGAAGCGCTTGTTTTTGTTCACCGAGTCATGAGCCTGACTCGACCCAATTTTAGTTCATGGGGAACGTGGTGAGGGATGGAATCATCTCCTGAGGGATGTCCTCACCATAGTACAGCTTCAAACGCTGGCCATTCACCTTGAAATTGGGCCCATTTGGCTGAGAAAGCTCAATGGTCCCATACGGAAAGACTTTGGCGACGGTGAATGGACCAGACCAGCGGCTCTTCAACTTGCCAGAGAAGATCTTCAACCGAGAGTTAAAGAGTAAGACTTGAGCACCAACGTGGAACTCTCGGTTCTTGATTTTAGCATCGTGGATCATCTTCGTCTTCTCCTTGTAGATCAGCGAGTTCTCATAAGCTTCATTCCTTAGTTCAGTTAGCTCGTTGAGTTGAACCTTGCGATGATCACCGGCTTTGATGATGTCGAAGTTAGCCCACTTCAAGGCCCAGTGCGCCTTATGTTCCAGCTCGATGGGTAGGTGGCAGGCTTTCCCGTACACAAGACGATAAGGTGTACAACCGATCGGGGTCTTGTAAGCAGTACGGAAAGCCCACAGAGCATCATCTAACTTATCGGCCCACGCGGCGCGATGCTCTCCCACAGTACGCTCCAAAATTCTCTTCAAGCCACGATTGGAAATTTCGGCTTGCCCATTGGTTTGGGGATGATAGGCGGTGGAAAGACGGTGATTGACACCATACTTTGCCATGACTCTTGCAAATTGATCGTTGCAAAAATGAGTCCCGCGGTCACTGATGATAGCACGAGGAACGCCAAATCGAGCGAAAAGCTGCTTCAAAAAGTTCACAACCACCCTCGCATCATTCGTAGGAAGAGCCTTAGCTTCAACCCATTTAGAGACGTAGTCGACGGCGACGAGGATGTACTTGTTCCCTTTGGAGGATGGAAATGGCCCCATAAAGTCGATGCCCCATACATCAAAGATTTCACATTCCTGTATGAAATTTTGAGGCATCTCATCCTTATGTGTGATCTTGCCTTGACGTTGGCAAGCATCACAATGCTTAACCATTTCGTGAGCGTCACGATAAATGGTGGGCCAGTAGAATCCAGAATCAAACACTTTCTTAGCGGTGTAGTTGGGACCAAAGTGACCACCAGTGGGTCCTTTGTGGCAAGCTTGAAGAATGTCAAAAGCTGCCGGTCCGTCAACACATCGACGAATAATCAGATCAGCACACTGTTTGAATAGATAAGGGTCATCCCAAAAGTAAGTCTTAACATCGTTCAAGAACTTCTTCTTTTGTTGGGATGTTAACCCTTGGATGAGAATACCACCCGCTAAGTAGTTTGCAATGTCCGCAAACCACGGGGTGCCATCAAGATTAAGATTTATAGACATTAGAGTCTCCAGGGGGAAAGAGTCATTGATCTCTTTGTTCGGATGATCCCCCTGATATGGATCCTCAAGTCGACTCAAATGATCCGCGGCCAGGTTTTCGGCTCCCTTCTTATCACGAATTTCGATGTTGAATTCTTGAAGGAGCAAAACCCAGCGAAGAAGTCTTGGCTTAGAATCGTTCTTAGTCATCAAGTACTTCAACGCGGAATGGTCCGTGTATACGATGGTGGTGGATAAAACAAGATAGGGGCGAAATTTCTCAAAAGCATAGACAACAGCTAAAAGCTCTTTTTCGGTTGTCGTATAATGCAATTGAGCCCCCGTCATTGTTTTGCTAGCGTAGTGGATTGGTTGGAAGTGTTTATTCACTCTTTGGCCCAAAACCGCACCAATAGCAAAGTCGCTAGCATCGCACATCAATTCAAAAGGCAGCTCCCAATTAGGGGTAACCAAGACCGGTGCCTTAGTTAGCTTATCCTTGAGAAGATTGAAGGCTTCGAGACACTCTTTAGAAAAGATAAAAGGAGTATCTTTTTCCAAGAGGTGGGTCATCGGGCGAGCGATTTTAGAGAAATCCTGAATGAATCTACGATAAAAGCCCGCATGACCCAGAAAACTTCTCACACCCTTCACGGTTGAAGGTGGAGGTAATTTGGCTATGACATCAACTTTAGCACGGTCGACTTCAAGACCGGCTTTAGAGATTTTGTGTCCTAGCACAATGCCTTCTTTTACCATAAAATGGCATTTTTCCCAATTCAGAACAAGGCGAGTGTCTTCGCACCGCTTAAGCATACGTTCCAAATTGGCAAGGCAAGCAGAGAAGGAATCCCCGAAGACCGAGAAATCATCCATGAAGACTTCCATGGTTTGCTCAACCATGTCATGGAAGATAGCCAACATGCACCTTTGGAAAGTCCCGGGGGCATTGCATAAGCCAAATGGCATTCTTTTATAAGCAAATGTGCCGTAGGGACAAGTGAATGTTGTCTTCTCTTGATCTTGGGGATCGATGGGTATTTGAAAATACCCCGAGAAACCATCCAGAAAGCAGTAATATTCATTACCAGCTAGACGTTCAAGCATTTGGTCCATGAAAGGTAGAGGGAAATGATCCTTTCTCGTGGCATCATTGAGTTTGCGGTAGTCTATACAAACTCTCCACCCAGTAACGAGACGGGTAGGAATCAACTCGTTGTTTGCATTGGGCACAACGGTGATACCACCTTTCTTAGGCACACAATGGACTGGACTAACCCACGGTGAATCCGAAATAGGGTAAATCATACCCGCATCAAGAAGTTTGATAACCTCTTTTTTGATGACTTCATGTATTTTGGGATTCACCCTTCGTTGACTTTGAATGGTGGGCTTAAAGTCGTCCTCCATGAGAATTTTATGTGTGCAGAAATGAGGATCAATTCCACGGATGTCGGAGATTTTCCAAGCGATAGCACTTTTATGCTTCTTCAACACAGCGACAAGGCGTTCTTTTTCGTCTTCTTTCAGATCCTTTGCGATGATGACCGGTAGCTTCTCGTCGTCTTCCAGAAAAACGTACTCAAGATGAGGCGGTAAGTCCTTAAGCTCAAGAGTAGGAGGATCCTCAATAGATGGTGAAACCAACGATGGATCATCATTAGTCACCTCTTTAGGAGCAGGATGAGACAACGGGTCCTCTTTGAGAAGTCTCTCAATAGTACTAATGTCTTCATCCCAATTTGTGGACAAATTATCATACTTAATATCGAGAGGACCCAAGCTAGCTTCGAAGTCATCCAAGTCACTTTCTCCAAAAGGAGTCAATGCTGGAGCAATTGAGGCAACGGTCTCAACATTGGGTAGGGAAGAAAGAGTACTTTTGCAAGCATCATGAAAATGTTCTTCACAAGCCTCATCGAGAACATCAATAGCATTAACGCTCTCATACGAATAAGGTTGCTTAGAAATCTTACCCATGTTGAAGACAATTTGATCGTCACCAACTCTCATGATTATTTCGCCCGCGGCTACATCAATGAGAGTGCGACCGGTCCTCAGGAATGGACGTCCAACGATTAATGGAACACGAGGATCCATCTCGTAATCAACGACGACAAAATCCGCCGGGAAGGTGAATTTATCGACGCCAACAAAGACATCTTCGGCTATCCCCACTGGATAAGCAACCGTACGGTTGGCTAATTCCAAAGTCATTCGTGTGGGGACAAGCTCGGGGAGAGATAATTGCTTCCAAACACTTAAAGGCATTAAGTTTATACTGGCACCTAGATCGGCTAGGGCCATGCAATTCTCTACTCCCGGGAAATTGCAAGGAATCAAGAAGCGACCCGGATCACCAAGTTTGGTGGGCAATTGCCTTAAGAGCACTGCGGAGCAATTCTCATTAAGGTGGGTCTGAGCAATGTCAAGAAGCTTTTCTTTATCACTTAAAAGATCTTTAAACATCTTAGCGTATTTGGGCATGTGAGCGAGAGCCTCGGCAAAGGAGATGTTAAAATTCAATTGTTTGAACATTTTAAGGAAGTTCGAAACCTGAATATCATCCTTGCTCTTTTGCTTCTCTTTCCTCAACCTTGAAGGATAAGGTATATTGGATGAAGAAGAAGACTTTAATGGAATAGGATCACTCACAACCACGGGTGGTGGGGACATGGGGATAGAGGGTGAAGGAGGTGAAGAAATTTGCTCTTTTTCCTTGTTCACAATCACCGGTGGAGGTGTAGGAAGCTCGGGTTCCATATAACCTTTTCCACTTCGAGTGGTGATTGCTTTCATCTCCCCCCTTGGATTCGCAACGGTATTACTCGGAAGAGTGCCCGAGGAAGAGGGTTGATTACTTTGGATGAGCGAACCAATCATATCACGAAGGTGAAGAGCTTGATTGTTAAAAGAGTTTTGCATGTTGGCATTAATATCATTGCTGTGTTTGGCCATGTCATTCCTTAGCTCGGCTCTAATATCACTCCCTTGTTTCACCATGTCATTTTTCAAGTTGACAAATTGACTCTGAAGATTCGTCACCATCTCACGATTAGTCTTCATAAACGTCTCGACGTCTTGATTTACGGCCATCGGTTGATTGAGAGGTGGAGCTTGGTAAGCTTGAGAATTTCCTTGAGTTGGGTATGGGTTTCTTTGGGATTGATACTGATTTTGAGCACGAGGTTGGGATTGGTTGTTTCGGTTGTAGCTTTGTTGTTGGTTTTTGTTTGCAGGAGGAAAACCGGGGGGAGCAAGATAATTGTTGGAACGATAACTTAGCAGGCCACGGTCTCCTTGAGGGCGAGCTTGATAGCCTCCCGTAGGATAAGTACCATAAGCTGCGTTAACGTCTTCAGAATAATTGCCATGAGTAGAAGGACACTCATTGTAGGAATGAGGACCACCACATGTGTCACAAGAGATAACAACGGCTTTAGCTTGTTGAGTTTGGTTAGAAGTCAAAATTTGGAGACTTTTGTTAATGTCGATAATAGCACGTTCCAAAATAGACGGGTTGGTGGTAGAAGAAGTAGACGAAACATTGACTCTCTGATTAGATCTTGAGGATGCGGATGAATCCCAATTCTTGTGGTGAGTAGTCATGTTTTCAATCAACTCTCGACACTCCTCCGGTCTCCTTTTCATAAAAGTACCACCGGCGGCGGCATTGATCGTGTCACGATCACGAAAAGTGAGACCATTGTAGAAGGTGTCAATGAGAGTGACGGGGAGCATATTGTGATTAGGACAGCGGTCGATCAAATCATTGTAACGTTCCCAAGCATCGAAAAGCGATTCATCATTCTCTTGCATAAATCCACTGATTTGGTTACGAAGGCTAGTGACCATGGATGGGGGAAAGTAGCGCGATAAAAAGCGTTGAGTCATGTCGTTCCATGTATGAATAGAATTCTTAGGAAGACGGTCAAACCATTTTTCGGCATGGTGAGAAAGCGAGTGTGGAAAAAGTTGGAGGCGAAGGTCATCCATAGAAACACCGGGGCACTTCATGCTTTGGGTAATGGTAATGAATTTGTCGAGGTGTTTGTTGGCATCATCATCCGGAATTCCACGAAACGGGTTCGTTTGCACTTGTTGTATCATATGATGCTTCAACGAAAACTCCTGAGCCGTGACGTGCATTGGCGCAATCGGGCCTCCGCGTCCGTTCATGGTGGGTTGGCACAATTCCTCCATGGTTCGTAAATCAGGTAGAAGGACATTGTTGTTGTTGTTATTGTTGTGGTTGTTATTCAAATTATTTTGAGGTGGGTGATTATTGTTGTTGTTAACACCAGCCATATCTAAATCTTCAAGAGTCTCGGGCTCAGAATAGTTTGTAGATCTAGTACGCATGCACCTGCAGAAGAAAAATATACACAAGGAATATAATATTTTTGGTTTTTATAGGTTTTTTAATGTTTTTGTATTTTTGAAGAGTTTTATATTTTTTATGGATTTTTGGAAATTTTTATAGCAATGAAAATAACGTTCAAAGAACGGATCCCAAAATTCAATGCGTCTCTCACTAGAAACCGTTTATCTTAACGAAAAGAGCCGGCAGCGGCGCCATTTAATACTAAGCTTTTAACACCTAGTATCAAAGTTCGAGTTCGTTATAGTTCCGAATCTTTTCGAATTGAAAACCGGTCTAAAGTGCGACTCAATCGTCTTTTGGTGAATCAAAGGTTTGGTTGATTTGTTTTTAAACTAATTGCGAGTAATTAAGGTGTCGTTTAGTAAAATGGAAGAATAAAGATTAAAAGTGACGAGTAAAAATAATGCATAAAACTTAAAGGTGACAATGGAAAAATGCTAACTAACTAAATTAAACTAACACTTGGAAATTTTCAGAAAAATAACAAGTACTATAAGGAAATGCTATCGAAAGAAACCAAAACAACCAAAAAAGGACTCCCGATCGGAATGTATTCCGATCGGAATATGAGAATACTGGTCGGAATATGTGTAAAACACCCGATCGGAAAATGGGACACAAGAGGTTGATCGGAATATGTGGTGAGGTGACCAATCGGAATAAACGAACACGTACCAATCGGAATATACAAGTTTGATCAAATCGGAATATAATGAAACACCCTCAATCGGAAAGTGGAACGAATGCCCAGATCGGAAAAACAGGGGGAAACCAATCGGAAAGAATAACCCTAATCCGATTGGACACCAATCGGAATGTAGGGAGCGGTGCCGTCGGAATAATAGGCCGATCGGAAAGGGGAGTTAACAACCCTTCCGAAAATGAAGGAAATCAACAAGGAGATACCCTGGTCGGAATAATGAATCGGAAAGGGGCTTAAAACCCTTTCCTAAATCTAAGGGATTCGAAAGAAAAGCTAGAAAATAAGCTATTAAGTCGAGCTTATTCCCAAAACTAAATCGAATCAACAAAACCGAATCAAATAAGCACTAGAATCAACTTATCAACCCAAAATCAAGCAACTTTTTAGATCAAACCATAAAAACATAAACTTTTTAATAAAACTTTTTAATAAGAAAAATAAGATGATCATAAAAATAAGCCAATAAGCACAAAAGTCTTAAAGCTTAATCAAATGAAAACTTATAAAATGATTAAAAGATTAACTTTTTAGCATGAAATCAATTAGAACAACACGGATCACATGATAATCACACCAAAATCAATCTTAAATCAAGAAAAGTAGAATGAGATTAAGATATAAAAGCTTAAAAATGAACTTGATTAATAAAAATAAGCATACAAAAGTGTTAATCTTAAAAGAGTAAAAGATGAACTAGTGAGAGAAAGTTTAAGACTTTCTCTCTCTAAAAACTAAAAAGTGAAAATTAACTAAAAACTCTAACCCCCTTCCTAATGACCATTAGGAAGGTATATATAGGGAAGGTGGAAGGAGTGCATGTGTTGCATCTTCTTTCTTGCTTTCTTCACGTTTTCTCGACTCGACTTTAATTCTTCGTCTTTGTCGTCTCGGGATTTGAACTTGTCTTTTAATTTTCTCCTTCTATTAGACTTAAGTTCTTCGACTTCGTTAAACTTCCGTCTTTTGACTTTTTCTTCGATAAATCTTCAGAATAGGCCTTGGACTTCCGTTCTTTTTGCACTCTTGATCTTTTGACTTCGTCTTTTTCCCGTTTTCTTCAGTAAAAGCCCGTGAAAGCCCGTGTTTTCTTCCTTTTTCGTATTTTGGTCCTTAAACACAATAAAAACACAAACCACGCATAATTCCGACTTTTACGACATAAATCACACGTTTTGGTCTTGTTATTATTGGAAATAAGTGGAAAAAGGATAAGTGTTTTCACACTTATTAAAGTTCTAGGAAGCTTGGTGATAAAGTCCATTGTAATTCGCTCCCACTTCCATTCAGGAATCTTTGGCTGTTGAAGTAGTCCTGATGGCTTTTGTTGTTCAGCTTTAACTCTAGCACAAGTCAAGCATTGAAGAACATACATAGCTATGTCAGCTTTCATATTCGGCCACCAATACAACTTCTTCAAATCATGGTACATCTTATCAGATCCCGGATGAATGGAATACTTAGATTTATGGGATTCTAACATAATCAAATCTCTTAAGCCTCCAAACTTAGGTATCCGCATACGACCTCTTAAACATTTCACTCCATCAGCTCTAACCTCTAAAGGATCTCCTTCTCCTCGGAACCCTTCATTAACAAAATTCTCCTTCTTACAAGCTTCTATTTGCGCATTTCTAATTTGCTCAGGCAAATTATTGTGCACGGTCAAGACTAGAGAACGCACCCTGATAGGCTCTCTATCTTTCCTACTCAACGCATCAGCAACAACATTGGCTTTTCCTGGGTGATATTTTATATCACAATCATAATCACTTAACAACTCTATCCATCTTCGTTGCCTCATGTTCAATTCCTTCTGATCGAGAATATACTGTAGGCTTTTGTGATCGGTGAATACCGTACACTTGGTGCCATACAGATAATGTCTCCACAACCTAAGAGCAAAGACCACAGCTCCTAACTCAAGATCATGAGTAGTATAATTCTCCTCATTCTTCCTTAATTGCCTAGAAGCATAAGCTATCACTTTCTCCCTCTGCATCAAAACAGCTCCATAACCTCTAAGAGATGCATCACAATACACTACAAAATCTTCACTCCCTTCGGGTAATGATAAGATTGGCGCACTACATAATTTTTGCTTCAATATCTGAAATGCTCCATCTTCATCACTTCCCCAAACGAAAGGTTTATTCTTCTGAGTAAGCTTAGTCAAGGGTTTAGCTATCAAAGAAAATTCTTTAATGAATCGCCTATAATAGCCAGCTAATCCTAAGAATTGTCGCACTTCCGTTGGCGTTGTCGGTGCAAACCAATTCTTAATAGCTTCAACCTTTGTAAGATCAACATGAATTCCATCTCTGTTAATCACATGACCAAGAAATTGCACAGAATCTAACCAGAAATCACACTTCGAAAACTTAGCATACAACCTTTCATCCTTCAACAACTTCAAAAAAATCCTCAAATGTTCTCTATGTTCATCTTCATTCTTAGAATAGATTAGAATATCGTCAATAAACACAATCACAAATTTATCCAAGTAGGGCTTGCACACTCGATTCATTAAATCCATGAAAACCGCAGGTGCGTTAGTTAACCCAAATGGCATTACTTGAAATTCGTAGTGTCCATAACGAGTTCTAAATGCAGTTATAGGAATATCTTCTTCACGGACGCGAAGTTGGTGATATCCTGACCGCAAATCTATTTTAGAATACACACTAGATCCTTGCAGTTGATCAAACAAATCATCAATCCTAGGTAAAGGATATCGATTCTTAATTGTCAACTTATTCAGTTCCCTATAATCAATGCACATACGAAAAGATCCATCCTTCTTCTTAACGAACAAGACTGGAGCTCCCCAAGGCGACGAGCTCGGTCGAATAAAACCTTTATCAGACAACTCTTTAAGTTGCTCAGATAACTCCTTTAATTCAGAAGGGGCTAATCGGTAAGGCGCACGTGCCACCGGTGCAGCACCAGGAATTAAATCGATTCGAAACTCTACTTGCCTTATCGGTGGAAGTCCGGGTAAATCTTTAGGAAATACCTCAGGAAATTCACAAATAATAGGTACATCTTCCAATCGTTTCTCCCTAGACTCATTCCCGGTCACTTGAGCTAAGAATAACTCACAACCGTTCCTGATGTACTTTTGGACTTTAATACATGAAACGATTTTCAAACGGGATTCACCTCGACTACCATCAATTACTAACATCCTATTCCTAAGAGGAATCTTAACCTTCTTCTCTCCACATAAAATAGTAGCATTATTCAACGACAGCCAATCCATACCAATAATAATATAAAAACTGCCTAGTTCTATCAACATCAAATCAATCGGAAAGGAATGGTTCAAGAGATTTAGAGAGCATCCTTCTAATAGCTTATTAGTTTTAACTAATTTACCATCAGCCAATTCCACCTCGTAACTGGTACTTATCTCAACAGGTTCAATATCAATAAGGGCACTAAATTTAGTGGATACAAAGCTCCTATCGGCACCCGAATCGAATAAAGCAACAGCATAATGATTGTTGAGTAAAAACGTACCGGTAACGACATTCGGATCCTCTTTCTTCACCTTAATTGTTCCAAGTTGGTAGATACCACCCTGGGGGTTTCTTCCAGGTACAATCGCTTTCAACTTGGGGCATTCCGATTTCCTATGACCTTCTTCATTACAATTGAAGCAAATGGTTCCCTTCTTACACCTTTCAACCTTGTGTCCAAGCTTTCCGCAATTTCGGCACTTCCAGCAGTCGCCAGCATGCCTCTTGTTGCCACACTTAGGACATCTATCATCGTTGCGCGGTGTGTTGTTGGTAAGAGCATTTGCATTCCCCTTTCTCTTGTTCTGACGACGATTGAAATTCTTCCTATAATCACCTCTATCTACACGCTCACCGTCTCCCTTTCTTTTCTCACCTACACGGGCTTCATCTTCCTTATCCTGAATTATCTGTCCAATTAGTTGGTAAGCCATTCGAACAGCATCATCAATGGTCAGTGGTTTCGATGATGTTACGTCCCCCCGGATATTCCTGGTCAACCCTTTCACGTATTGCTCAATTCGGATCTCTTCAGGTTCAACCAATCGAGGACATAGCAAGGCCAACTCATGGAATCGATTCGTGTAACTATCAATGTCCATACCTTTCATTCTCAAATGAATCAACTCTTGTTCCAACCTAATGATCACACTACGAGGACAAAACTCCAAAGTCATCCATTTCTTGATTTCAGCCCAAGGAGTAGCATTAGCAGCATCAAGACCCATGAAAGCAATTCTCCCGTTCCACCAAGTCAACGCACGACCTTTAAGAGTAGCCATAGCAAATGTCACCTTATCTTCCTCCTTACACTTACTAATCCTAAACACCGATTCAATCTTTTCAATCCACTGGCTTAATCCTACAGCACCTTCAGTTCCATTAAAAGGTAGAGGTTCACACTTCATGAACGTCACATAAGTACAGCCACCAACTTTAGGTGCATTTGTTCCAAGTCCTCCTACATTTCCTCCAGCATTAGCATTCACATTATTAGCATTCACATTCACATTAGTACCGCCAATTCCACTACCGCCAGATCCACTACCGCCAGCTCCACTACCGCCAGCTCCACTACCGCCAGCTCCACTACCGCCAGCTTCATTTCTAGCATTTGCCATAAATTCAGTCATAGATGCGGTAACTTGCTCCGTAATAATCCTACGTACATCATCCTCAGTCACAGCCTTCTTGGGCGGCATAGTTCTATAATTTCACAATTTCAAAGTATTAAGCATTCATCCAACAAAGGATTCATATAATATGGATCGAATTCATAATCAAGATACAAATAAGGCACAATATGGAGTTCAAGACAAGATACATATTTCATTCGATCTGAAACAAAAGTATTGTCTTAGTACATCCATATCAAAGTTCTAACACTATATACACTCAAAATTCGTGCCAAGTCTACTACTAACAAGTCGGTTCAGTCAAAGCTACAAGCACAAATAGATATAAAGGTCACTACTAAATACAGACTGGTCTACTGAGAACCGCTAGATGGTCCATCATCCATCGTCTTCTGGATCTTCGCCGGACGATCACTAGACACATCTTCAGCTGGGCGCTTACGGATTACTCCTCTTTCAACCATGTCGGCATAAAATCTACTGTTCCAACCCACGGATATATTCAACTCCTTCTCAGCTTTCTCACGCATCGCACGAGCTACACTCAACTGAATCTCCATAGTATTCACCTTTCTCTTCATAGCAGCATACTCACCACTTTCCAAAACTGATAACCTCCTAAAAGCCTCATTCAAGCCACGTTCTACATCACTCAAATCCAAACTAAGCAATTCCCGCTCTTTCTCGCCAACCTTAGTCTTCGACTCCAAATAAGCAACCTGAGTCTGAACAACACCTAATCCAACCTCTGTCACACAACTCTTAACACGGGAAGCATCTAGATCACGTCTCAAGGCCCATGGTGCAAGACCATCAATATGAGTAGCCTTTCGAGTACTAGACGACTCTCCTATCTCACGTCTACGAGTAGCAATGCCATCAGTACCGTCAGGTGCATCGTCATCCTCATCCTCCTCTGATTCAGAATCAGATTCAGACGATTCAGACATTTCATCCCTATGTAACTCATCCTCAGAATCAGACAAACAAACTGGTGGGGGCAAAGGCTCGCCCTCTGGAACATCATACGGATAAATAAGCTCAGCTTCCTCATCGTCATCAACCTCAACATCTATACCTACATCCTCCTCGACATCCTCGTCGTCAATCTCGTCATCTAAATTATCTAACCCAATCTCATCCTCATTCTCAATATCAGCATTCTCAATCTCCACATTCTCATTACCCACATTCTCAATATCCACATTCTCATTACCCACATTCTCAATCTCATTCTCTACTAAGTCAACCTGAGGGGCAATCTGATCTCCTAGTCCTAACTCGGGCTCGGGATCCTCAAATGGTTCCTCCTCATCATCAATATCAAAATCTACTAAGTCTAAATAAGGATCATCTTCTATATTAGGTTCGGGAATAGCATGGTTTTCTACAGGAATATTAGGGTCAGCCATGACAATCTGCATTTATATATATTTATCTCGTATTAGGATAACATACTAGTTAAACAATTACATAATGAAATCACGATATATACATATATATAAATTAAATTATATATATCAAAATATATATCTTCTCAATAGGGCTTGTTGGTAACGTCGGAGATCTCTGGCACCGTTATAGTCAAAAGATTTTTCAAATATTTTCTCAAATGTTCATTGTCAAAAGATTTTGAAAAGTTTTGTTCAAAACCTTGGTTTTTAAAATCTTTTGTTCTCTACAACGAGAGCTCTGGTACCAAACTGTAACACTCTTATTTTTCGTATCGGTACAGCGGAAGGGTCTTTCAGAGTGTTACGGGATAGCACAATAACTCCAATCATAGACAACACATAAAAATGGTTGTACAAGGTTTAACAAACATTCATTCGATAAAAAGTTTCAAAAGTGTACAACAGGTCCCAAATTATACAGGTCCTTAAGTTTACAAAACACAGATCGAATGAACATTTTTAATATTAAGTGTGGGCCATCAGAGTCGATCTCCATCCGGATTACCTTCAAGCACCTGAGATAGAAAACATGCAAAAATTATATCAGCGAATGCCGAGTGAATTCATAGAGTTTAATGAAAACCGTTATATAAAAACAATTATTTACAATCATTTAAAATCAGAACACAAGTATAATATCGGAAGTAAGTCCACATATTGCTAGTCAGGCAATATATAAATCAAGCATACATCTGAAACCGTCCATGAGACCGTAGTCTCTATATTACCATGTTAGGTAATATATTCATCGTAATAGCGTCGTTATCGTTTATTATTTATGTCTTATAGCATACGTTGTATATTGTATAGGTTGTAGGATTATTATTAGCCGCATGACATTGTTACCTTACTGTGAAAACAGCGGGCGGCGAACCCGACAAACAATTTTCCCATATAAGTTAGCGTGTCGTCACAAAAATCACGCTATGGAATCTTCTCATACATAAATTCGCTTACCAATCAATGTGGTACGACGGGGATCAACCTTCAAGGCGCGAACTGGGGTGATCGTCCCCAAATAGTACTATCAAATGCATAAGCGTCTACCAAATCCCGGTAGTTCACAATTCATGCTAATGGGACTTTAAGTGACATAACCTAACTACTAATAATCCTTTTAGTCTCGAATATAGGGTCATAGCATCATTCGGGTCCATATCATTTAGCATACAATCGGGACTACTTGTGTTCTATTTTTATAAAAATCTAGCATGTTATCTCCCTCGCGGGTTTACAAATCATTTTATAAAACATTTAAAAGAGTGCGAGGCTATGAACTCACGTTGTTAATGAAAGGCGGATTATCGGCTACGGGCGTGCTTCGGTCACGGAAACCTATATAAATAATAATCGGTCTTAGACTCGGTCCAATGACTTTTATCAAAATAACAATATAAATATATATGATTTTTGAACATATGATGATGATCAAGTGGGTTTATAAATCCTCATTTACTCATTTTAGCGTTTACGTTTTGGTAATGTCTTACTAGTTCACTAGTTTTATCGATTTTACCTATTTTAAGTCCATTAATTCCTTTATAAGTTCTTTTACTTGTTTTTACCCATTTTATACCTATATGATCAGTATATATATTTTTCATGTTGGGCCCAAATGGGTTAAGCCCAATAAGCTCTTTTTACAAGTATTTATCTTTTTAAGTCTAATTATTAGTCCAATAGGTTTAGTTAGCTCGTAAATGTCCGTAATTCTTATAGTTCGGGTTTTATCGGTTTTTACTTGTATTAGTTACTTATACATCAGTATACAACTTTTATAAACTTTACATTAGACGGGTTTGGTCGTCTAAGTTTTATTTTGGCGAAAAACGTTAATTTTACGGCGATAGCCGAAAAAGTCGTAAAAATCAAGTTTATAGTTTTTATTACTTATAAATATTATTTATATAATTTACCCATTTAATTAACCTTTTATACATTTATATAAGTAAGTTTTATAAGTTAGTGGGTTTATATTTTTACATTTTATACATTATAATGTGAGTGCTTATATAATAATAATAAACATTATTTCCAAAATCTGATTTTTAACTTCATATTCACCATTTTTATCATATCTAGAGTTCTACAATGAATTAGAAGCTCATTTTTGGATGACAAATTCTTCATAATATGTGCTACATATAACTTAGTTATAGCTACTGCCCATTTTGAGTCTAAGTTCTCTTAACAGTCCCTACAAAACTGCTTATTCAGATTGTACCACCTAACTTGTTTTGATCATATCTCACTCATTATTTTGATTCCATTGCATGGCCAACTCTCACATGTGTATAACATCATCTACTTACTGTAAATAGATCAAACCATGCAATTTTATCAGTTCATCATTTAGTTATCTACTGTTTTTATACAGCCAACTAAATAGTCAAGATTTTAGCTTCATTTCTTATGGTTATCATCATTTTTAAGCATATTTATAAACACTTGATCCCCACACAACATTTTTATCATCATATATACATCATATACATATACAAAATGAAAGAAAATACATTTGTTCTTTACAAAATAATAAGAGAAAAATGTATAGGATGATCTTCTTTACCAATCCAAGTGGATTTCTTGTTTTAGGAAGGCAAGAACTTGATGAACACAACAAGTGTCTCCAAGACCATCAAATATCAAGAACATATGTTGGAAAATCAGCCCTAGGACACAAGCAAATCACCTCCAAAGATGTTTATATGGCCACCAAATGATCAAGGCTTCAAGGAAACACCTTAATAGGACTAGTAAACATGTGGTTTGTGGCTAGAAAAGATCAATGATGGTGTTTGTTAGCTTATAGTGGACGGCAAGGAGGGAGGAGTTGAGAGGATTTTAGAGTGGTTTGCATGGAAGGAAATGGTAAGAATGAAACAAGTTACTAGTTTTGTGGTAAGTGGGAAATGGTTAGCTTAAGGTGTAAGCACAAGCTTACACTTGTGTAAACTTGCTAACTTGATGCCACCTATGTGTGGTGGTGTCAATATTGCCGTCCCATATAAGCTAGTGGGGTGGGGCAAAGTGTTTTGTCCCATCTCACTAGTTTACGGGTATTTCTCGATTCTAGTTTTCTCGATTTGCGTGCCCTCGGGTCGTTTTACGAAAAATGTTTTTATAAATTATGAATCACCGTCACAAAACGAATCCAATAAAAATTGTCTCATCAAAAACGGAGTTCAAAAACGTAAATACGTAATCCTAAGGTTTCCGGTTTAGTCGTAAAAGACGCCAAATTATGCACGTAAGCCCAAATTTAAATCCGTAAATTGTGAGTTCGTCAACCAACACAAAAATAAGTTTCAAAATATTATACGAGAAAATATTTCACTACCTGAAAATGTTAGATTTGTCACAAGTTCCAAACGTCCCTTGCATTTGATTGGGATGCATGAATGAAGGAGACATTCCCCATGGGGAAAAGTATTGTTGTTGAAAATTATTCCAACTCATATGGCCATTTTGTTGTCCATAGTTTCTCATAGGTGTCTTTGATCTTGATCTAGTATTATTATTATTCCTCCTAGGTGTTGGGGTTTTACTCCTTTGTCGTGGCTTAGCTTGATCATCTCTTTTTGACGTAGGTGTTCTACTTCTAGGTTTAGATTCATTTCGTACACTTGGAGGAGTAGATGCTTGTCTAGATAAGTTTTTAGTTCCCATTAGAGGTTTACTCAAGGGCTTGTAGAATTTATCTAGAGTAGACTTTTCAGTTATAGGTACTTTGACCTTGTTAATTAGAATATGTTTTGGTCCTTCACCTAGAATTGACTATTCAGAATTTTCACAAAAATCTTCTTTTGGACGCGATTCTTTAGCTCCATCGGTGGTTCCATAGCGATAAGGAACCGCCCCATATATTGGAACACCGGGTTTTATAAAAACTTAACATGTTTTGGTTCACTAGTTGATGCTTCATTAGTGTTATATCCTAACCCAAGTCTTTCCTTAGAATGAATTTGTTTGTTTAACATATCATCAAGAGCACTAGACGATTACCCGCGTATAGCAGCGGAATTACCTAAAGACATATAATTAATGATATGCTAATTGATTCGATGGTCGAACTCGTGACCCGATAATTGCCTAGTGATAGATAGTTAATGATTTATTAATTGACCCGATGGTCGAATCGGTAACCCGGTGACTCGTCCGGGTTGAACCGGTAGGCGAGCCCGTTCCCATTGACTCGATCGGGTTGACTCAGTGGTCGAACCCGTGTCCTGGTGGTTGAACCCGTGACTCGATAGGATTGACCCGATGGTCGAAGCCAGTGAACCGATGGCTCGACAGGATTGACCCGGTTGTCGAACCCGTAACCCGGTGACTCGATCGGATTAACCCGATGGCCGAACCCGTGACTCGAAAAGATTGGCCCGATGACCGAACCCCTTACCTGGTGACTCAATCGGGTTGGTCTGATGGTCGATCCGTGACCCGATGAATTGACCGGGTTGACCCGTTGGTGGAACACGTGACCAAGTTACTCGACCGAATTAATCCGGTGGTGGAACCCGTAACCCAGTAACTCATACAATTTTTTATTGTTTAATTTTTCAACATTTCCTTTTTATCAAACTTATGTGCATTTAATTTTTCAACAATTCTATAATTAATATCCAACTTCTATGCATTTAGTTTTTCAACAATTCCAGAATTTAGTCATTTTTCAACATTCAAGGTTTTGGTGTTTTTCCTTTATAAGTAGTAGAGATTAGTACCTCTCATGAACTTTTCAAGTCTAATGGAGGTGCTCTTAAGGTTTTCATTTTCTTGTATAAGGTTTTCACATTTTAAGCATCCTAGATCTATTTCTTTATTTTTCTCAAGCTTAGCTATTTTTCTTTTAGCTCACTAATATGGTTTTCAAGCTTAGTTCTAGTTGATTTTAGCACTTTGTTCTATTCAATAAATTTTAGACTAAGCTTATGCAAGTTATTGTATTGGCCTTCTAATTCACTATCATCTTGAGAAGAATTATTATCGCTATAATACTCAGTTTCGGAAAGTACCTCTTTAGAAGTGTGAGCCATTAGACACTTCTCATCTTTGGGGTCGTCATCAACAACTTCACCGCTATCGCTCCATGAACCTCCAACAAACGCCGTGTGGTTCTTGTCGTGTGAAGGCTTAGGACAATCAACGATGAATGATTTGGATCACCACATCTAAATCATTTCCTATCACCTTTATCGTCTTTGGCAAATCGGTTTTTGGAGAAGGGTTTCTTGTCGTTGTTTGGTTGCCTCACGTATTGACCTCGTCTTTTGAAGAACTTCTTAAAGTCTCTAACCGCCAAGGCATATTCCTCATCATCACTATCCGAGGAGCTTTCATGGTCACTTTGTGCTTTCTTGGCTTTGAGTGCAAGAGACTTTCTTTCACTCTTAGTTTTCACCATTTCTTAGTCCTTAAAAATTATCATCTCATGAACCTTCAAGTTACCAATGAGTTCATCGAGTGATAATTTGGCAAGATCTTTTGATTCTTCAATCGCCATGACTTTAGCTCACCATTTGGGATGCAACGCCCTAAGAAACATCCTAACATTGTTCTTGCTAGAAAAACCTTCATCAAGTGCTTTTAGACTAGTAATAATAGTGTTAGATCTAGCAAATGCACTATCTATGGTTTCATCTTCTAAGATGAAAAATTGTTCATATTGTTGAACAAGAAGATCTATTTTACTTTCTTTGACTTGGCTATTACCTTGGTGGGTTATTAAAAGAGTATTCAAAATGTCTTTAGCGGTTTCACACATAAAAATCCTTTCGTACTCTTTCTTTGGTAAAGCATTATAAATCACCATTTTAGTCTCATTATTTTTAGCAAGTTTTCTTTTAGTATCATCATTAGCTTTGTCAAAAGTAACTATCTACTTACTTTTAGAAACTTCATTATATTGAAATGGCAAAAAGTCACCATTGGTAATAACATGCTAAAGATCTAAATCTTTTGATTTCATATATGTCTCAAACCTATTTTTCCAATAAATAAAACTATCGGTTTCAAAAAGAGGTGGTCTTTGCATGGATTGCCCTTCTAGATACATGTGGGAATCTATAGATCGATTAAAGTTTTAAAATACAATATATTTTAAAAAGTCTTGAGCAACCACACTCTGATACCAATTGTAGAAACTAGAAGGGGGGGTTGAATAGTTTCTTGAATTTGCTTGTTAAAGTTTGGTTTTAAAAATCCTTTTTCAAAAGCTTAAGCTTGAGTATTTATGTGAAACCTTATTATACACAATATTAACAAGGTATAGAGTAACTAACTAATAATCACAAGTATAAAGAATAATGAATGTATAATGTAACTAACTAATAATCACAAGTGTAAAGAATAAAGAATGTAAAGAGATAATGGAAGGAAAGATCAAACCAAACACCAAGGATTTATAGTGGTTCAGCAACGAAGCTCACTCCTCGTTCCTACTCCACTCCTCGAGTACTCCTTACTCGAGAGTTCACTAATTAAAAAGCTCCTTAAGGTGGAGAAACCGTACACAACGTCGCTTAACCATTTTCCGACTCCAAGCTAAAAGTTGAGCCCTAATCTTAGCTAGGACCAATCTACACCAATATACTTTGAGGACTAAGTATTAACCCTAATACATACACAACTTCCAAATAGACACAACTACTTGGATATTCATAACAATGACAAAAAAATGAATAAATAAGATTGGATCTTCAATGGATCTTTGAGGTAGACACAACACTTCAACAATGATAGTGTTCTTCTCTTTGCACTTTGAGAGGAAAAGACGAGAGGAGAAAGATTTACTTCGAAACAAGTAGTAATCAAACAAATGATCAACGATTTGAGTGATTTAAGAAGTATGTAAGAATCTGAATGTTTATGTGCAAAAGAGGTGGATTGAAAGTCTGAGAATGGTCCACTATTTATAAGACAAATGTCCAACGGATATATCTTCCCGCGGTTCTATATTGCAGCCCACGGTTCCTTATCGATAAGGAACCACCGTAGGCGCTAAGGAACCGCCAACGTAGAGTCCGCTCCCTTTTGTCTTTTTGTGGGGCGTTAAGAAATCTGTTGTTAGACAACCCAATGCCTCTAAAGTGAATAGATCCTCTATCTTGGGAAAACCATCCGCTTTCTCAAATTCCTCGTTTGCAAAACCTGTGTTTGCCCCCAAGATGGATGGAAAGGAAAAGTTACCACATACTCAACCCATAAGGAATACTATAGCACCAAGCGTTAAGCACAATAATGTGATTAAAACAGGGATGTATAGAATGACCACTAAACTCACAAACAAAAATAGTCAATCGCCTCAGACTTCTAGAAACACTAATACTCGTGTCTTCCACTACAGGAGTAGTCTCCACTGCTAGTGTTAGCCGACCTCATCTTAAGCGTACTTAAGTGAATGATAAGGTCTGGAAACACAAGAGTCAAGGGAAGATGAAGGAAGTAGCAGAAACCCTAGGAATTTAGATGTTTTTAAGAATAAAAAGTCTGTAATCGCATGTAATGACGATTTGAATGATTTGAATACTATGAATGTGAAATTTGTTTGTGACAAATGTGGAAAATGTGCTAGTGCTAATCATTCTATGTGTGCTATGAATAATGTCAAAGGCGTAGATACTGGAACTAAGAAGCAAGATGCGATGCCTATTAGTGATAGTAAACCCACACGCAAAGTGATACATTCTGGTGCAACCCCCACTAAGAAAAGAAATGCATCAGAATCCACCACTAAGAACCCTAGAAGTAGAATTATGGAATTATATGACTCTGCTAGCAAGTCTTGGAAGTGGTGGTTTGCTAATCAATGTCCTCCAAGATATCAATGGATGCCTAAAGTTAGGACAGAAAATGTGACAACGAGTGTTAGTATGCCTTTAAATGTTTCTAAGGACACTAATGATTCTGAAATTCACAACTAACGTGGTCTCCAATTTAGAAAATGCTCCATCGTGTTCTAATTCTTCTGAAGGTGATACAAATAATTCTCTTCATACTGGACTCCGGATGCACGAAGCACATGACGGGGAATCTCAAGCTTCTAATTAACTTCGTGGAGAAGTTCCTGGGTACGGTCCGATTCGGAAATGATCAATTTGCACCGATCCTAGGATATGGAGATTTGGTTCAGGGGAATATAACGATAAAAAGGCTATACTACGTCGAAGGGATCAATCATAATCTTTTCTCGGTTAGTCAATTCTGTGATGCAGATTTGGAGGTTGCTTTCAGAAAGAAGACATGTTTTGTTCGCGATTATGATGGGAATGACTTACTTACCGATTCACGGGGTACTGACCTCTACACTATTTCACTTCAAGACACAACTTCTACAACTCCAATTTGCTTCATGGCTAAAGCTTCCATGACTCAGGCATGATTATGGCATCAACGTTTATCTCATCTCAATTTTGATACCATCAACTTGCTTTCCAAGAAAGATATTGTGAGAGGCCTTCCAAGATTGAAATTCATCAAAGATCACCTTTGTTCTTCTTGTAAGCTTTGTAAAGCTAAACGAAGTAGCTTCAAGACAAAGAATACACCAAGCTCTAAAGGATGGTTAGATCTTCTTCATATAGATTTGTGTGGTCCCATGCGTGTTCAAAGTATCAATGGGAAGAAATACATTATGGTAATTGTCGATGATTACTCTAGGTACACATGGACTCACTTCTTGAGGTCCAAGGATGAAACATCCGAAGTTCTCATCAACTTCTTTAAACTGATAAAACGTGGTCTTCAAGCTCAAGTAAAAATGGTACGTACTGACAGAGGAACATAATTTTTGAATTCAACTCTGAGGAATTATTTTGAAGCCGAAGGAATTGAACATGAAACATCTATTGCTCGAACACCCGAACAAAACGGTGTTATTGAAAGACGAAACAGTACTTTAGTTGAGGCTGCTCAAACATTATTATCCGCTTCAAATCTACCACTATTCTTTTGGGCCGAAGCCGTGTCAACCGCATGCTACACACAAAACCGATCCTTAATTATCCCAAGACACGAAAAGAAACCATATCACATAATTCATGATTGAAAACCTTCACTCAAACACCTTCACGTTTTTTGATGTACTTGTTACATTATACGAGATGGTGAAAATTTGGATAAGATGAAAGAGAAAGGAGATGCATGTATTCTAGTGGGATATGCAACTCAATCTAAGGGATATAGAGTTTACAACAAGAGAACTAAATTTATAGTCGAGACTATTCATATCAGATTTGATGAATTACAAGAAATGGAACTTGAACAAAACAGTTTAAGTCCCGATCCACAACGATAAACAAATTCCATTCACAACCGCACGGAACTCGGAACTCAAGACCACAACAATGAACTGTCAAGTTCAAAGCTGGTTCAAGGAAATGTTCCAAGAGCAGATATGACAGTCAACACGACAATTGAAGAGTTGGAAATGTTATATGGACCAATGTATGATGAATATTTCACGGGGGAGAAACATGTTGTATCGAAGTCTTCCGTTGTCACTCTTGATAAGAATGATGATACCGCTCATCGTTAACAAAAGGATGGCTTCGACTTTGATAAAGTATCTATGTACTGTGACTTAAAGTCTGCCATAGCCATCTCCTGCAATCCGGTACAGCATTCCTGCACGAAGCACATTGATGTCAGATATCACTTCATTAAGGAACAAGTTGAAAGGGGTATCGTTGAACTATACTTTGTTAGAACTGATTACCAATTAGCTGACTTGTTTACAAAAGCTCTTTCGAAATAGAGGTTTGCGTATCTAGTTAGGCAAATTGGTATGAGATGTTTGACTCCAGCAGAACTGGAGATTCTTGCAAAGAAGCCTGCTTGATTCATCTATCAAACATCTACCTGTAAATATTAATGAAAAAGCAAAATACAAAATTAAAAAATCTTTGATAATCCAAAAATATTCTTCTCGACATGTCTTTCAGCATCGATAATATGGGCGTGCCTAGAAATGTCGCTCAATAACGACACGGGTGTGTACATAAAGCTCGAATGAAAGTTGTAAATATTTTTCAGAACATGTCATTTCTATCTTTTATAAAGGAAATTGTCTCTTTTGGACAATATTTCCAACAATGGGTAGAGCAATTTATCTTGGGTTGAGCTTGTCACAAAACATTCAACGTTTTGAGCTAAACACAATGGCTTGTAATCACTTTCAGATTGCAACCCGGATCGATATTCACGGGGGAGTGTACGACTTAGTGCCCTTACCCGCAGTAAAAGAAGAGGAATCTTCTTACACTTGAGTGGATTTGTCAAGACATTCAAAGTCTATGACCTCAAGTTTATGCTTTAGAAAAACTTTTTCGCCAAAAAGAAATAGAGTTTTTTAAAAAGCGCTGAACAAATTTTTTTCAAGAATTTCTCAATGATTATTCAAAATCTTTCAAAAACTATGTGTTCAACAACTCCTATCCTCAAAAAGTGAAATGTGGATCACATCCTCACAATGACAATTCAATTGGATCAATTTTTGAGGGGGAGCGTGTAACACCCCCAATTATTTAAATTTTGAATCAGCGGAAGAGTCGTTAGTGTTACGGGATAGCACATTACTTAAATCATAGACAACGCTTAAAAATCGCGTCGTTTAATAACAAAGCATTTTTCCATTCATAAATATCAAATTATATATGTCCTCAGGTCAAAGTATGTCTTACAAATTTAAATGCAGGCCATAAACTCTTGTCGTCTTCCCGAGAATTACCTTCAAGTACCTGAGATAAAACATGCTAAAAGTCAGAAAAATGCTGAGCGAGTCCATAGAGTTTAATAACAACCATTAACATAAAACCTGTATATAATCATTACGGAAAAGCATTTTGTACTATTCTTCGTCATAGACCATAACATAGGCCAAAAACATTTTATACAAATCCTTGTCGTAAATCATAACATAGGCCTTTACCGTCAAAACCATTATACGAACCATTGTCGTAACAACACCATACAATACGTTTTATAACGTTCTTTACATTATAATAAAAACCATTATACAAAATAGTTATGTAAAACCAGAATACAGGTATAATAATATATAAGACCCCATATTGCTAGTCAGACAATATATTATAATTCAAATCATATATCATACACTATTCCTGAGACCGTAGCCTCAGTGTTACCATTATCATTATTATTATTATCGGATTATTATAAGCCGCATGACATTGTTAACTTTCTATAATATATATCGGGTAGCTAGCCCGGAATTCATTTGCCCATTTAAAACAGTGTGTCGTCACAAAAAATCACGCTAATTATATCCCACTCATACATAAATGCGCTTGCCAATCAATGTGACACAACGCGGATCAGCCGTCAAGACGCGAACTAGGGTGATCTTCCCTAAATAGTACAGTTATATGCATAAGCGTCTAGCCACTCCCGGTAGTTCACAATTCATGTTAATGGGACTTACAATGACATAATCTAACTAATAAAAATCCATCTCAATCATTCATTGGGTCATCCAATCAATCGGGTCCATATTAATAAGCATACAATGAGAACCACTTGTGTTCTATTAAAACTAGCATTTTATCTCCCTCGCGGGTTTATAAAAAACTTCATAAAACATTTAAAAGAGTGCGAGGCTATGAACTTACGTTGGTTTGGGAAGGCAGGTTATCAGCAATTAAGATGTATGGTACGTGCTTTGATCACGGGAAACCTAAACAAATAATACTCGATTTGACTATGTCGAATAATATTTATAAAAATTTGTTATGTATATGTAATGATGTCATAAACATGATGATCAAGTGGGATTTTAACACCTTATATAACATTATTAGTTGTTAAGTATTTAGCTAACTTAGTCTAATTAATACTAGTTTTTGCCCATGTAAATGTTAAGGCCTAATGGGCCCATTAAGAGTCCAATATGTTTTTATTAGTCCAGTTATCTATTTAAGACTAGGCCTCTACTCATATGTTGGGCCCAAGTCGGTTGAGCCCATGAGTAAATCCAATAGTGCTAAACCAAACTAGTTGGGCCTAGTTGTCCAATAAGGCTAATTTGGTCCATTATGGGTCCATGAGTTACAAAGCTCGGGTTTGTCGATTTTTACTTGTTAAATGTGTTTACATATCATTATATGTTCTATAAAAATGTTACATTAGATGGGTCCGACCATCTAAGTTTTATTTGGTGAAAAGCCATTCTTTCGGTTTTAGCCGAAAAGACGTAAAGGTTAGATATATAGTTTGTAGTTAGAAAACCATTTGAGTTTTATTTTTATTAAATGTGATACTTATTTATTATAGTATATAAACATTTTTTTATAGTAGTAACTATCAATTATTTACTTTTATGTACTTATTTTATATATTAATTTACTTCAAGTGGCCTTTTAATATTATATAACTTATAGTGAAATCTGATGTCAAGAGTCAAGTTCACCATTTTTATCATATCTTGAGTTCTACAAGGAGTTAGAACCCCAAAATTTTGCTGTAGAAACTACATGATATTCTCTAAAATTTACTCTTCTATGGCTCCTTCTCAAACAGTATCTAAATATCAGTTTTAATTCGTCCAAAACAGATTAGTCAGATTAGTACCTCAAAAGTATTTTGGCCATATCTTGCTCATTTTTAACATTCCATTGTGTGGCCAATTCAACACTTGTGTAAAAATCATTTATATATCATTATATCAAATAATCCAATCCATTTGATCAATTAAATGTGTTGAAACTTACTGTTTTTAACAGCCTACTTATCTAGTGATGATTTTAACATCTTTTACTTGTAGATTTAGCCTCATCAACTTAGTCTAGTAACATAAAATCCACATGCAATCACTTGATCATCATTCAGATATCTCTTACATATACATTTGGAAATAAATAGACAAGTACATTTACAAAAACAATAGGATGATAGAAAGAAAACAATCCTTATACCAACCGAATGATGATATTTTTTATGAACAAGGCTTGATCTTGTAACCAAATCCTTAACTTTGCAAAACAACTTTTTGAAATCTTCAACTATATGAACTCCTTCTTGAAAATCAGCCCTAGGAATCCATGAGAACTTCCTTTCACAAGTTGTAATCACCTCAAAACAACCTCCTTTTAAGTAGTTATAATCATATGTTGATTGTAGATTAAGTTGTAGGTTAAAATTTGATGAAGATGGTGGTAGGGTGGTGGTGATGGAAGGCCAAAGAGGGAGAGAAGAGATATTTTTGGTAAACTTTTTACTTACACATGCAATTGTGTGTGAGTGTGTGTGAGAAGTAAGGTTTAAGTATCAAATCCTTCGTGAGACATGTGTCTCAAGCACTAGCTAAAACTTTGACACCAAAGGGTGTTTCCCCTTTGTAGAATCCGCCCCTATTAGGGGAGGGACAAGTGTTAAACTTGTCTCATCCCTAATATTTTACGGGTACTCCTCGATTCTAGTTTCCTCGATTTACGTGCCCTCGGGTCGATTTATGAAAAACGTTTTTGCGAATTATGAAACTACGGCACAAAACGATTCTAATAAAAATTGTCTCATAAAAAACGGAGCACAAAAGCGTAAATACGTAAACCTAAGGTTTCCGGTTTAATCGTAAAAGACGTTAAATTATGCACGTAACCCCTAATTTCTTCCCGTAATTATGTGAGTTCATGAACCAACCCAAAAAAAAAAATTTAAAATAATATACGAGGATAAATTTACTATCTGAAAATGTCAGACTGACACAAAAACGGAGTATGGAAACGTAAACACTTAACGTAGAGCTCTTCGGTTTAAACGTAGACGATGCTAATTTAAGACGTAAACCCTAATTTTTTCCCAAAAGTGAGTGAGTTCATAAACTAACAATAAAATAATGATTATAAATAATACTTGAGAATAAAATAACGACCTCAAATTGACGGATTGTCACAACATTTTCCCTTAAAGAGGATCTTTGTCCTCAAAGATCAATTCATCTTACTACTCGCTTCTTATAGAGTCAAAGACACGTGGGCATTTCCTCCACATTCGGTCTTTTCTCTCAAGCGTAAATCATTATAATACGCTAGTTTCATCAAACATAACCATGGGAATACGATCATGCTTAAGTTGACTCACTTTCTCTTTCCATGATGTCCACAGGTTTTTGATGAATGCAACTTTTTTCCGACCCAAACTTCATTAAGAAATAATCAGATTTTCACTTGACAAACATTTTATCAAGTTCGATATATGGAACATATTTCATGCAGCCCTTGAAGTCTTAGGGTAGTCTAGCTTATATGCCTCTCGGACCAAATCTTTTACATTATCTCAATGGTCCCATACAACGGGGACTTAGCTTCCCACGATCTTTCAGATCGTTAATTCACCTTTCCACGATAAAAATTCTCGGCATAACTTTACTACCCATCCTGCACTTCAAGATCTACATTTCATATTCACCTAACCTCCTGCCCACTACCGGCAGTCAATAATCAGATTTCAACTTCCATAATCATTTTAGGTCTCGTGGGTCGGGTACTTCATCCCAACTCCCACCTACAGATGCTCTTAAAATTTTCTTTATATAGATCCTTGCAAGGTTCGGTCTCAATCCTAAAGAGATAATTATCAATGATAACCTATCCAAAGGAAAGTGTTTATCCTGTTCATTACCAAAGGTCACTCATACAAGCACAAATCAAGACTTCTAGTGTCTGTATCGTTCCTTCACCTTGTCCCTCCGATTGTGGGTGGTAAGCAGTAATCTCATCAAGATTCGTTCCCATTGACTTCTGAGGGGATCTCCATAAATTCGATGCGAAGCAAGGATCTTGATAGAAATGATCGATACAAGCACACTATGCTTACACAACTCCTTTAAATACAAATGAGCCAACTTATCCATCGAGAACCTATCATTAATTAGAATGATATGAGCAGATTTGGTCAGTCTATAGACGATGATCCAAATCGAATCAAATCCAGATGATGAACTTGGAAGATTTGTGATAAAATCCATGGTGATTCTATCCCACTTCCAAACAGGAATAATAAGCTGTAGAAGTAATCCTGATGGATTTTGGTGTTCAGCCTTGACCTTCGTAAAAGTTAGATATTTACTAACGTATGTGGCGATGTCGGCTTTCATGTTCGGCCTACAGTACAACTCTTCTAGATCAAAATACATTGTATTAGAAACGGAATGATTAGAATACTTAGACTTATGAGATTCCATCATGACTAAATCTCGGAATCCTCCATATATAGGTAACCACAAACGACCTTTTAGATACTTAACGCCATCGACTCCCATCTCTAGTGGTTCTCATTAGCCGCGAAACCCTTCATCATCTATATTATCCTTCTTACAAGCATCGGCTATTTCTAAATTGCTAGGGCAAATTTTTCTGCACGGTCATTACTAAGGAACACCTCCTACTTGGTTCTTTATCCTTTCTACATAATGCGTTAGCAACTACATTCACCTTCCCCATGAAATAAATATCATGACCATAATCACTCAAATATTTTTTTCTTCATATTCTCTAAGTGTTAGTTTCGTCTCAACTATTATCTTTATTAGTTTTGCCCAGTCCGACGTTCAAAGCATCGATAAATATTACTAGTAATTAAATAATAAATATTTAATTTATGAAACGTAAACGTAAAATTTTTAAATTTCTCAGTTCGTCCAGTTATAGAAAAATGTTCAAAATAAATTTGAATTTAGTTAACACGATCTTCGTTGATTTATCAAAAATAATTAACAAGATCCGTAAATGTTCGAAAAATATTTGTTTAAACTTTGGACAAAATTTTCTTAGTTGAAGAGAAAAAACTGCCGCTCCAAATTCCAAGTCATGGGTTATATGGTTTCCTCAATTACTCCTAGGTTGTCTTGAGGTATACACAAACATCTACTCCTAAGGGAGTTTAGTTAAATGATCTGGGTGTGAGGGAATAATTCCTTAATAATCCTTCGATAAACATCTGTCAAACCCAAACATCTTCGCATTTACTTTTTGGTATAACCCAAGGCCTCAATGGCTCCGATCTTTAAGAGTCAACATAGATTCCACTACTATTAATCACACGGTCAAAGAATGTAAGGGATCAAGCCTAACATCCCACTTTAAATATTTAACACACAATGTTTCACATCTCAGCTAGATCAAGATAGTCTACAAATGATTACTAAGCTCCTTCTCATTCTTGGAAATAATCAGATGGTCCTTAATGATCATCACCATGAATGTATCAAAATACAACTTACACACGCGATTCATCAAATTCATGAATGCGACCGGTGCGTTGGTCAAACCAAATGACATCACGTGAAACTAATAATGTTCATTACGAGTTCTGGATGTAGTGACTGGAATAGATAATCTTCTTTGCGGCCGCGAATTTGATGATAACGATGCCGTATATCAAATTTTAGAATATACGCTAGAGCCTGGTAAATGATCGAATAAATCTTTCATCTTGGGTAATGGATATCCATTTTGATCGTCAATTTATTCAGTTCACGGTAATCAACGGATATATGGAATGATAATACCATAGCTCTTCATGATGACGAGCTCGGTAGAATAAAAGCTTACTTCGATAACTCTCTCAGTTTCACGGTAGCTCTTTTGATTCAGACGGGGTTGACGTATGGTGCACATGCCACAGGTGCAGTATCGGGAATATAATCAATACCAAATTCAACTTGCCTTAATGGCGGAAGTCTAGGTAATTCATCAGCAAATACCTCAGAAAGTCTCAGATAACAGGAACATCTTTTAATAAATCCACCTTAGGTTGTTTCTAGATTACAAGATCTATGACTAGTTCACAACCATTCATGGTATAATTTCAAGCCTAAATGTAGGATACGGTCACCCATCAGGAATTATTTAGATCACCTTTGATAATCAACATCTTTATCTTTTAGGGGAATTCTACCCGTTCTCCCATTAATTAAGACAATGACATCACGTCGTAACAATGATTCCATCCTAATGACACCACCATCTTTCCAGTTTTATTACCGTTGATAAGACAAGAACTACTTAGGAGGCTAATTATACATCCTTTTTAAATCTTATTGGTGCTCACTACTTCTCCATTAACCAAAAGCTAAGAATAATCATTCACATTTCAAGGATACATAGAGACATAGCTAACATTAAAAGAGTAAGGTCAACGCATGATTATCACGGGAGAATGTCAAATCAGATAAAGACAAAAATATTAACGAATATGGATATATTCCATGTTTTCATGATTTGTTTACGCATCCGAAGGTACCTCGGATCGTTACCCATGTCATTCACATGGAATCTAATCAAAAGAAATGATAGTAACGTTGATACACCCAGTCTGGTTTCAACACTCGATAATTAGAAATGTTCCCAAAGAATCTTACCATGAGAGAATTGAACAAGAAGGGGATGTCAATCGTCAAGTAAGACAATATCCACAGATGAGTAAATTCGATTTCAGAAAAATAGTACGGGCACATATGTAGGTGTTCCTAACAATATGTCCCTATTTTGCACTTCTTGCAGATCTCATAAAAATTCAATCTTTCACATTTACAAAGAAAAATGTAGTGTTTATTAACAATTTCGTGGTGACTACTAATCAGCCTTGCATGGTCCTTTCCAAATTGTACGTAGGCGCGCTTATATGTACAACTTAGGATTAACGATGCAGTACTCAGTTCGTCAAAATTTTTTCATCATGTTTAAAATATATATTCATGTTTAATAATGAAAAAATGAAAATGCTTTTACCGAAATGTTCATCATTATAAAAGCATTTCCATTTACAAGATTTTTATATAAACTTTATCTCGATAGTAATTACTTAATAGTACCGATTTAAATAACTCATATGAAAATAAGAATTTCATATTTTCCCCAGATGGTATTGCATTACTTATAAAAACAATGAGTGATCTGCAAAAGATTGATGAAGATTTGTTCACCAAGAACTAATTACGATATGATAGGAAATAAGCTTAGCCAAATAATCATGTGATTCATGACATCAATGGCACTCAAGAATACGAAAGAATAATTCACAACGCAACTCAAATCAAGGTGAGTACTCGTTCTATGGTTGTATCACTAATGCGAACATTAGAAAGAAGTAAGAAAAGATAGATAACATCGATACGTGTAGAGTTCAACAATTGAAGATAGTCTTTTCATTAATCACAAACAAGTCAAAAGTTGTATCGTCACACATTATATGTCATCATGTAATGTTATACAATTCCAAGGACTCGTCATATCAACTAATATCTCAGTTAAGTTAGTGATTTTAAAAGATATAACAATGAATACTAATCTACAAGAGTCATTAGGTGTTCCACGTGTCCTGGAAGATCCATCGGTCCCAATTCAGAAGAAGATTTATTCAATTTATTTCTTGGACACTGGGCATCCTCGTCATTGGAAAATGGCCTAGGAACAACCCTTAACACGAACCAACAATCATTTAAAACCTTATAACTCAACCACAGGACTCAACAACTTGTTCTTAACAATCTCGCATTCCACACGAGTTAATTCTAACTTTACCCGAGCTTCAACCAACTTATACTCAACGCGACATTCTACCTCGTTCTCCAATACATTCAACCTTATTCTTAGACCTTGAAAGGGCAATAAAAGCTTGACATGGACAACACTTAATTTCCAATTCTATAGCTCTTATAACAATAATTATCAAATGAGTCATGCGCAGGAAATGACTTACACATTCAATTAGACTACTCGGAGAGGTACAAGTGGCATGAGGCATTTGGGTAAGGGTTCCAATGACAGCCTCAAGTGCAACATTTACCTTTTCGATTTCAAATTTAAGGATTGGGTGACACCGAATCAGATGACACATTTCTAGGTGGTGAGGTTTTGTCAAACTCCACTCCATAAGGAAAGATCGTCATGACATCGATATCAGATTTAATCTCGACAATTCATCTTCAATATCACAATCAACTAATATAAACATTTCTTGGAATATCAACCATTTCGTTGGGATCATAAACATCCACAACTTGGTTTAGATCTTGAATAGCTAGAATTCCTATAGAAATAGCTTCGATTGATTTGCTGGAAGAATTAGGGTTCCTTGTGACAATCTACGTCGTATAAATATCTCGTATAAGTATTAGAATAATCATTAAACAATCATGTAATCAAATTACAACATATATATAATCCAAGTTATATATATTAAAAGAACACTTCTCAGTCTGGCCTTGTCGGTAACTCGGGAATTCTTCGGCACCGTTATAGTGAAAAGATTTTTAAACATTTTACTAAAAATATTTATTTATTTAAAAATATTTATAGTTAAAATATTTTTGAAATGTTTTATTCAAAACCTTGGTTTTTAAAAATCTTTCGTTCTCTATGACGAGAGCTCTGGTACCAAACTGTAACACACCCAGTTATTCACATTTCGAATCAGCGGCAGAGTCGTTGGTGTTACGGGATAGCATATTACTCAAATCATAGACAACACTTAAAAATCGCGTCGTTTAATAACAAAGCATTTTTCCATTCATAAATATCAAATTACATAGGTCCTCAGGTCAAAGTATGTCTTACAAATTTAGAACACATTTGAATGGAAATTTTAATTTAAATGCGGGCCATAAACTCTTGTCGTCTTCCCGAGAATTACCTTCAAGTACCTGAGATAAAACATGCTAAAAGTCAGCGAAACGCTGAGCGAGTCCATAGAGTTTAATAACAACCATTAACATAAAACTGGTATATTATCATTACCGAAAAGCATTTGTACAATTCTTTGTCATAGACCATAACATAGGCCAAAAACATTTTATACGAATCCTTGTCGTAAATCATAGCATAGGCCTTTGCCGTCAAAACCATTATACGAACCATTTTCGTAACAGCACCATACAATACGTTTTATAACGTCGTTTACAGTATAATAAAAACCATTACACAAAACAGTTATGTAAAACCAGAACACAGGTATAATAATAAATAAGACCCCATATTGCTAGTCAGGCAATATATTATAACTCAAATCATATATCATACACTATTCCTAAGACCGCAGCCTTAGTGTTACCATTATCATTATTATTATTATCGGATTATTATAAGCCGCATGACATTGTTACCTTTCTATAATATATCGAGTAGCTATCCCGTAATTCATTTGCCCATTTAAAACAACGTGTCATCACAATAATCACGCTAAATATATCCCTCTCATACATAAATTCGCTTGCCAATCAATGTGACACAACGGGGATCAGCAGTCAAGACGCGAACTGGGGTGATCTTCCCCAAATTGTACTATTATATGCATAAGTGTCTACCCACTCCCGGTAGTTCACAATAATGCTAATGGGAATTATAGTGACATAATCTAACTAATAATAATCCATTTCAATCATTCATTGGGTCATCATATCAATCGGGTCCATATCCATAAGCATACAGTCGGGACCACTTGTGTTATATTAAAACTAGCATGTTATCTCCCTCGCGGGTTTATAAAACACTTCATAAAACATTTAAATGAATGCGAGGCTATAAACTCACTATGGTTTGGGAAGGCGGGTTATCGACAATTAAGATGTACGGTGCGTGCTTCGATCACGGGAAACTTAAACAAATAATACTCGATCTTAGATTATGTCGAATAATATTTATAAAAAGTTTTTATGTATATGTAACGATTTCATAAACATGATGATCAAGTGGCATTTTAACACCTTATACAATGTTAATAGTTGTTAAGTATTTAGCTAACTTAGTCTAATTATACTAGTTTTTGCCCATGTATATGTTAAGGCCCATTAAGAGTCCAGTATATTTTTATTAGTCCATTTATATATTTAGGACAAGGCCTCTACTCATATGTTGGGTCCAAGTGGGTTGAGCCCATGAGTAAATCCAATAGTGCTAAACCAAACTAGTTGGGCCTAGTGGTCCAATAAGGCTAATTTGGTCCATTATGGGCCCATGAGTTACAAAGCTTGGGTTTGTCGATTTTTACTTGTTAAATGTGTTTACATATCAGTATATGTTCTATAAAAATGTTACATTAGATGGGTGCGACCGTCTAAGTTTTATTTGGCGAAAACGCCATCCTTTCGGTTTTAGCCGAAAAGACGTAAAAGTTATATACAAAGTTTGTAGTTAGAAAACCATTTGAGTTTTATTTTTATAAAATGTGATACTTATTTATTATAGTACATAAACATATTTTATAGTAGTTACTATCAATTATTTACTTTTATATACTATTTTATATATTAATTTACTTCAAGGGGCCTTTTAATATTATATAACTTATAGTGAAATCTAATGTCAAAAGTCAAGTTCACCATTTTTATCCTATCTTAAGTTCTACAAAGAGTTAGAACCCCAATTTTTTGTTTTAGAAACTACATGATATGCTCTACAATTTACTCTTCTATGGCTCCTTCTCAAACAGCCTCTAAATATCTGTTTTAATTCGTCCAAAACAGATCAGTCAGATTAGTACCTCAAAAGTATTTTGACCATATCTTGCTCATTTTTAATATTCCATTGTGTGTCCAATTCACCACTTGTGTAAAAATCATTTATCTATCATTATATCAAATAAGCCAATCCATTTGATCAACTAAAAATGTTGAAACTTACTGTTTTTAACAGCCTACTTATCTAGTGATGATTTTAACATCTTTTACTTGTAGATTTAGCCTCATTAACTTAGTCTAGTGACATAAAATCCCCATGCAATCACTTGATCATCATTCATAGATCTCTTACATATACATTTGGAAATAAATAGACAAGTACATTTACAAAAAAAATAGGCTTGATCTTGTAACCAAATCTTTAACTTTGCAAAACAACTTTATGAAAATCTTCAAGTATATGAACTCCTTCTTGAAAATCAGCCCTAGGACTCCATGAAAACTTCCTTTCACAAGTTGTAATCACCTCAAAACAACCTCCTTTTAATTATTTATCATCATATGTTGATTGTAGATTAAGTTGTAGGTTAAAATTTGATGAAGATGGTGGTAGGGTGGTGGTGATGGACGACCAAAGAGGGAGAGAAGAGAGATTTTTGGTAAAATTTTTACTTACACATGCAAGTGTTTGTGAGTGTGTGTGAGAAGTAAGGTTTAAGTATCAAATCCTTCCATGAGACATGTGTCTCAAGCACTAGCTAAAGTTTTGACACCAAAGGGTGTTTGCCCTTTGTAGAATCGGCCCCTATTAGGAGTGGGACAAGTGTTAAACTTGTCTCATCCCTAATATTTTACGGGTACTCCTCGATTCTAGTTTCTTCGATTTACGTGCCCTCGGGTCGATTTACGAAAAATGTTTTGCAAATTATGAAACTACGCCACAAAACGATTCTAATAAAAATTGTCTCATAAAAAAAGGAGCACAAAAGCGTAAATACGTAAATCTATGGTTTCCGGTTTAATCGTAAACGACGTTAAATTATGCACGTAAGCCCTAATTTCTTCCCGTAATTATGTGAGTTCATGAACCAACCCAAAAATAAAATTTTAAAATAATATACGAGTATAAATTTACTATCTGAAAATGTCAGACTGACACCAAAACGAAATATGTAAACGTAAACACGTAACATAGAGCTCTCCGGTTTAAACGCAGACGATGCTAATTTAAGACGTAAACCCTAATTTCTTCCCAATAGTGAGTGAGTTCATAAACTAACAATAAAATAATGATTATAATTAATACTTGAGAATAAAATAACGACCTCAAATTGACGGATTGTCACAGAGCGTTCCAAATTCATGCTAAGTTTGACACATTTTTCTCCCGAAGGTTTTCAAGACTATTTTTCACAATATATTTTAATCAAATTTGGTATCTCTAATATCAAACGATTTTATATATTAGAGATAGGGGGAGAAAATGTGATTAAAATATGATCTAAAGACTCAAGCACTCATGGTTACGATCAAATACCTAAAACATCTTTAATTGACGACTTTATTGGTGTCAAAAGGGTGGTTAGGTTTAAGTCATATGATCCAACCAGAACCGGAGGGATCTTCCTAGGGACAATCCAATAGATTATTAGAGGTCCTTAGGAAAGATGGAGTAGAATGTGAACGTAGCTGAATGCAGACTAAGTACTGAAGCTAGCACTTGAACAATCACAACAAGGTGTTAGTAATGATGTCTTGGTAAGCATTGAAGGGGTTGAAGAATGACAAAGAAATGTAAGGATAAAGGGTGTAAAGAAAGAAGCCCTCCATACAACTTAGGCAAAAACCGGGTCAACACATCATGAAGACAACACATCATGGACCCAGTGATGTAATACACAACCTTTCCCCAGCTGACTCAGGCTTCTCTCAAAAGAAGTTTGTTTTATTATCACGGAGATCAACACGACTTCTATTGACTTTCTCACTCCGAGATAGTTGATATTGAATATGTGGCATCTGCTCCAGCCTCCGACCACTAAAAGTGCACAAATCGATTCTAGAGCCAAGATATTAATCAAATCTCATTAGGACACACGGATGACGATCAAGAGAGTCCTACGCCATATCCTTACGATATTGGTCGAACACTCAGAGTGATACTATCAAGTTTCATAATGATGAGTGGAAATCCTTTCAGTGTTAACATCAAACAACACTGTGGTAGGTCATGTGTAAGATTATTTATGAATTTAACATATGTAAAACTAAAAAGCAACAGTGGTTTGTTTCTTTATTGATTCAAACTCGTTTCAGGTTTCTACGCAATATCTTTATGGTCTTGCCAAAATATTCAGAGTGATATTTTATTAATATTCACAATGGCGAATTGAAATCCTTCTAGCGTCAACATTAAACAGCGCTACGGTAGGTAACTTGCGAGATTCTCATGAATCAAGCTTGTGTCAACTGGAAATCAAGAATGGTAAGATTCTTCAAAGAATCAAACTTGTTCCAGGAATTTGAATTGACGACTTTAATCAAGCGGATGTCAATCCAATTGATTCACTCTTTATGTTCGCAGTCTTTCTTTGAGACGGTCGAGTAAAGAGAACGGCTAGTACTGCCGTGAAACCCTGTCAAGGAGATTCTTAATTGAATCTGTCTAATCACAGGTACGATATTTAAATATCTTGTAATGGTCTTCACCGACCAGAGGTAAAACGCTACGGATTTAGGACGAATATCAAATCCATTCAGTCTGTGTCTATGTTTTGTCTCAAGAAGGTAGCGTTACGGTGTACTCAGCAAAGTCAATGATTCAAAACCACATACTCATGCCCAAAGACATTCAACAATCAAGAAAGCTAAAAGACTTCCGCAACTCTGATGATCAAAATCTTCTTTATCAATTAATGTAGAGGAATGACCCTTTTTCAAAGGAGATTGTTAGCAAGCTTTCAAGATAGTGCAAAGTATTAGCATGTGGATAAAGACACAAGATCGCAAGATGGAAAAGACAAGTCAAGAATGATTTGAAGATCTCAAGTTTAAAGGCAAAGTCGAAAGACAACGAAAAAGGCTCAGAGATCACAACATGAAGGAACAAGACTACTATTACACGTTCAAGACTCATTTATGACTAAATTCGTAATCTCCATTGATCTCCAAATAACAAAGAGGAATGACCTCACATTGGGGGAGATTGTTAGCCTCAAAATATTGAGTCAAACAAGAATGTTCGGTCATAGGTTTGTATTGTGATACTTATTAGAACGTTGTAATAGTTAGTTAAAATAGTCGTGACATTACGGGCTTGATGGCTAGCTTAAAAGGCCTCTTTCAAGGTACTAAGCATTTATTCAAGCCCGACCCAAAACAAATATAGTCCAATAGAAAGCCCGTATGTGGGTGGACTATATAAGCACCCTCCTAGCATGTTAGGAGGGTTAAAAGTTTTCATTTTTCTTAATCTAATATCTCCTAGTTAATCATCTATATCTCTCTACTTTCTCTCTCTACTTTCTCTTTCTATAAATCATCTATCTTTCTTCTTTATTTCTTATAATTAATCATGGTGAAGTGAATAATTATGGGTACAACACTTTCAGACTCACTAATGCTCCTGCGGTTTTCATGGACCTTATGAACCGCGTCTTCCACGAGTACTTAGACAAATTTGTTATCGTGTTCATTGATGACATCCTCATCTTCTCGAAATCTAAGGAAGAACAAGAAGAACATCTACGGATTGTACTACAAATTCTTCGTCAAAAACAATTGTATGCCAAATTTTCTAAGTGTGAATTTTTCTAAACAAGGTAGCATTCTTAGGTCACATTGTCTCTGCATAAGGGATTACTTTGGATCCTACGAATGTTGAAGCTATCACAAAATGGCCAAGACCGACGTCTACAACTGAGGTTGGTAGTTTTCTAAGCTTAGCTGGTTATTATCGCAGATTCGTGGAGGATTTTTCAAGACTAGCCTTACCTTTGACCAAGTTGATGTGGAAAGGAGAGAAATTCGTTTGGACTGATGAGCGGGAGAAGATATTTGAAGAACTCAAGAAGCGGTTAGTATGTGCACCTATTCTTACTCTCCCATCTGGTATAGGTGGATTTCAGATCTACAGCGATGTTGTGGGTAAAGTATTAAGCTGTGTACTCATGCAACATAGGAAGGTGATTGCATACGCATCACGTCAGCTAAATCCTTATGAGGAGAATTATCCTATCCATGACTTGGAGCTAGCACAAGTAGTCTTTGCACTTAAAATCTAGAGACACTACCTTTATGGTGAATCATGTGACATCTTCACTGATCACAAGAGTCTCAAGTACATTTTCACTCAAAGAGAGCTTAATATGAGGTAGAGAAGATGGTTGGAACTACTCAAGGATTATGACATCAATCTTCAATATCATCCCGACAAGGCGAATGTAGTAGCAAATGCTCTTAGCAGGAAGTCGGTTATGATCAATAGCGTCAAGATACAGGAGGAAATCATACGTGACTTAGAGCGACTAGACATGGAAATTTTAATACGTCGACAACATGCTTACTTGGCTAATCTGAGAATTGGGCCAGACTTAATTTCTCGGATTAAGGCAGCTTAGAAAGAAAATGATGAGATTTAGGCTATCATTTCAAATCTTGATCGGTAGACATAATTTCGTGTAGACGAAGAAGGCATTTTATGGAAAGGAACTATGCTATGTGTTCCGGATGATCTTACACTCCGGGAAGCTCTATTGACAGAAGCTCACAACTCTCCATTCTCTATTCATCCAGGATCCACCAAAATGTATCATGACATTAAACAATATATCTGGTGGAGTGGCATGAAGCAGGATGTTGCTACTCTTGTATCCAAGTGTCTAACCTGTGATGAGGTTAAGATTGAGCATCAGCAGGCTAGTGGTTTACTACAACCGTTAGAGATTCCCGCATGGAAGTGGGACAAAATCTCCATGGATTTCATCACCGGACTTCCGCTTATTCAGAGCAAACATGATGCTATATGGGTCATAGTAGATCGTTTGACCAAGTCAGCTCATTTTCTTCCAATTCGCAAGGACTTCTCAGTTAGCAAATTGGCAGATATATTCCTTAAGGATATCATACGACTTCATGGAACTCCTTCAGACATCATATCAGACCGCGATCCTCGGTTCACGTCAAAATTCTGGAAAGGTATGCAGAAAGCTTGGGGCACTAAGCATAAGCTTAGCACTGCTTTTCATCCTCAGACCGATGGTCAATCGGAACGTACCATTCAGACCTTAGGAGACATGTTGCGGGCTTGTGCATTGGAATTGTTAGGAAGTTGGGACGACTACATTTGTTTGGTAGAGTCTGCCTACAACAGCAATTGGCATGCAAGCATTAAGTTTGCACCTTTCGAGATGCTTTATGGCAGGAAGTGTCGTGTTCTAATCTATTGGGATCAATTTGCATAACGAATCCTTGAAGGACCAGAAATGATAGAGGTGACCAATGAGAAGGTTTCCATCGCCAAAGTGAAGCTACAGGAAGCTCGTGCTCGACAAAAGAGCTATGCTAATTAACATCTAAGAGATCTAGTGTTTATATCGACGACCATGTTTTCCTTAAAGTATCACCAGCATGTGGTGTCAAGCGTTTTGGACTCAAGGGCAAGCTTAGACCTCGTTTCATCGGACCATTTGAAAGTCTTGAACGTGTCGATGAAGTATCATATCATCTAGCTTTACCTCTCCAGTTATCTCATGTGCATGATTCCATGTATCCTTACTCAGAGGTTACAACCACCATCCATTGCATAGGGTTACGTATCCATTCGAGCAGATTCGAGTGGATCTATCATATATCGAGGAACCCGAGAAATTTCTCGATCGCCAAGAACGAGTCATGAGGAGAAAGACGATTCCATTCCTTAAAATCTTTTAGAGAGATCATATGAGAGGGAAGCCACTTGGGAAACGGAGGAGTCTATCCGGACTTCTTACCCTCATTTCCAGTTCGGACTCGGGTATGTCATTTCCAGCTTACATGTCTTTCCATGAATATTTACGACATGAATTATGAATATTTAATATGAAAATTATGTATATTAATTAATTATCATAAGTATTACTTATGTAAACACGATTATAAATGCACGATAAGTATTCACGAATAATACTTAAAGTATACAAGTTATAAAACACGAACGTTTAACGAACACACACGCTAGTATTTTAAGTCATGAAAAATAAACGAATGCTATATGTGTGTGTTGTAGGCCGGCATCCAAACAAGCAAGAAAAGGGCCGAAGGCCCAATCCAACTAATAAACCTTATTTACATAAAATAAGGATTGATAAAATAAAATCACAGAGATTTATTAAAACCCTAAAACACTTTACCTTCCTCCTTTTTCTTTCTTGGCCGCGACAACCACAAGGAATTACAAGGACGATTGTTTTGATTTTGTTTTGATAACGGTAAAGTGTTCTTGTTCATTCCCTTTTGTCACACGCATTTGGTATCACTCAAATCCTTCTTTGTTTTTATTTAATTTATGTATGATCATTAAAAACAATGCATGAACATTTAAATAAATCATAGATCTAGCAAGAATAAAAACAAATAATGGTTTGGGGGTTTGGTTGTATCGATCGCAGCCCAACCGAGAACACTAGGGTCTCGGTGGTGTCGCGTGACTAACAGCTGCAAGCCCCATGGGGGTCGGCGTTGGATATGAACCACTAGCCACAACCCATGGTTGACGGTGGTGGTGTTGTTGTTGACAGCCGCTGGGACCAAGACCCACGGTGGGGGATCTTGGCCCAACAGTGGGAACTGAGGCCCTATTGGGGGGCTCCAGGGTATTAGACGCAAGCAGGGGGAACCCCAGTGTAAAATCCATGATTTTACCATGAGAATAATGTAATAAAAATCTACTCGACGGTCCTAGATTATTTCCTAACCTAGTAATAGTAATGGAATTTCGAGAATGAAACTCAAGGTGGCATGTGGATGGTGTAAAACCCGAGATTTTTCGTTATTAAATAATAATGGAGTATGTTTCAAAAACCCTTTTTGAACCATACAAAAATCATCGAATTTGAAAATTTGACAAAAGTCATACAAACCGCGTACCGGCAATTCAATAATTTAACTACATAAATTATTGTCGAGAAATACTTGATAAACAATTGGATTAAATTGTTTAATATTACATTTATCTACGGAATGATTAAATGAGAAGTATTTCTACTAAAACGATACTTACGTTATACAAAAGATAAATGACAAATACATGTCGTTTAAATAAACGAGCACGTTTTTCATATTTATACGTTATATAAATATTCCATTTTATTGGAAAAATGATTTTTGGATCAATTACGAAATCCTTGTAAGATGATTCAAAAATTCATAAATCCCGAACGTGCCCCGAACCGTGTAATAACGAAAGTTATAATACAAGACACACTTTAGGCCCATTTGTGGCTTTATAAGCCCAACTATTTAAATCTTGGAAAATAATGGGCTTAATAAGCCCAATAAGAGATTTAAGGAGCCCAACAACTCTTTTGGCCTACTAGACAAGCCACCAACACACCTCACTTCCCCATTGGGCCAATTCTAGGTTGGTGACACATGTCCATCATGTACACCTACCTTCTTGCTTCTCATTGGACAAAGTTTAAGTAGGTGACACTTGTCACCTTTCCTCTCACCCTATATAAGGGCTATGTCTCCTCTTCTCTTTCATTTTCTCACACACAAAACACACACACACACAAAAACTATCTCTCTCTTTTCTTTCCTTCTTTGAGCCGTGAACCCCAACCCACAAAGATTATCAAATTTTTGATTTTCTTGTTTGAATCTTCAAAAACAAATCAAAGACCCATCTTGGAAATCTCAAGATCTACACATTGGTATGAAGATCTCCTACATGCATCAACTTTCAAGATTTTCTTTTATTTCCATGGTGGATCTATACATGCATGATGGTAACATCAAGTAAAATATGTAGATCTAGCCCGGATCTATATATGCATCAAGTAAAACGTATAGATCTACCCCGGATCTATACATGCATCAAGTAAAATATGTAGATCTAGCCTGGATCTATATATGCATCAAGCAAAACGTATAGATCTACCCCGGATCTATACATGCATCAAGTAAAATATGTAGATCTAGCCAGGATCTATATATGCATCAAGTAAAACGTATAGATCTACCCCGGATCTATACATGTATCAAGTAAAACATGTAGATCTAGCCCGGATCTATCCATGCATGGTGGTTGCATCAAGTGTTGACAAGATCTTGGATGTTTGCTTGCATGCATCACTCACTAGTACCACGACTTTGATAAAGCCTCTTAATATCTACATCTCCTTCTTATTTATCATTCCTTGTATTTTCTTGATCTTATGTATATTCCGAATATATATATATATATATATATATATATATATATATATATATATATATATATATATATATATATATATATATATATATATATGTATATATATATATATATATATATATATATATATATATATATATATATATATATATATATGTGTATATATATATATATATATATATATATATATATATATATATATATATATATATATATATATATATATATATATATATATATATATATATATATATATATATATATATATATATATATATATATATATATATATATATATATATATATATATATATATATATATATATATATATATATATATATATATATATATATATATATGTCTGTACGAAATGGATTAATGAGTATGGGGACATTGTATATGAAATTTTGAACACTAAAAATAAAGCTAAACAATCCTTATTAACGATTTGATTTATAACAATTTTGAACCGTAGAAAAAACAGATTGCATATCGAAATCAGTTGGGTTGGGATACTGAAAATTTAAATATTAAGATAGATAATTATTTTGTGATTAATTCCCCGGGTGGCTCGTCCCGTGACGAATTACAGAAAGCAAGATATGACCAAAATACGAAACAAGGTCAAATCTGAACATACTGTTTTGATGGACTGTTTTCTCGTAAAATTTGTATAGTGACCTATGAATATATAAGACTAAAAGTTGTAGATAAAATCATGAAGAACTAGAATAAATTGTATGGTTTACCAATTATTTACGGTTTGGAAATGGTGGCCAAAATAGTAAAAACTAGTCAGTTCTGAACATACTGTCTTCACGGACTGTTTTCTCATATAAGAACTAAGAATCATTGAAGAAGGTACAACTATAGGTTGTAGATAAAATCATGAACAAGTAGAATAAATTGGATAGTTTACCAGTTCCTTACGATTTGGAAATGGCGACCAAAATGGTGAAAACGAGTTTGGCTGCCCAAAAACAGACAACTCTTCTAAGTTAAGAAATGGGTTAATTAGCTCTGAAAAGTATAAATTTGGGGTAATTAAACTTATAATAACTGTAGTACATGAGTTAATAATAGTATTGGAAAAAAGAACACACTTAGATGATTTACGGTTCAAGAGATATGAACAAATTAGCGGGACATGTCGGGAAAATTATAATAAACGGATTATAACTCATTAACGTAAAATGTGATGATTTTATTATAAACCGACATGGTAGGAACCACATGTCTAGGATCTTGGACTTATTTATATACTGATGGTAGGAACCACATGTCTATGTGTTGTAATGTGTTTTAGAACCTAAAAACTATACAAAGTGGACTTGGGCCATAAAAGCCCAACTTACACTTGTAATGGCTATTGGACCATTATTGGACCTGAGATTTATAACCAACTTTGAGTAGTATACTGAATTTAAAATGGACTTAGGTCAAATACTTGGATAGTGGACCACTATTGGGCTTAAGATGGGCTAAAAGTGTCAACTTGGATTTTTTACTTAAAATGACTAAGTGTTCACCTAAAAAGTTTTATAAAGAATCATAAAACGTATGCAATGTCCAAGAACTTATTAAAACATACTTATTACATATATGTATGATTTATTTCTTGTCTCAAGCCTAAGACGCGCCTCGTTATCTTTAGGTCTCGTATGATCATGTATCGATTCTTGACATTTATTCTTGATTGACGTTCGTTCTCTATTAACTATTGTGACGATTGTATCAGGTGAGTTCATAGCCTCGCTTTTTAAATCTCTTATGATTTTTCAAACCCGCTGATATGAGCTTAAACTCATATCCTTTTAACAACAAATAACCCTAAAACATGAAGCAAAATACCAATTTATCTTGCAAAAACAGTGTTATGTGGTATGTTTGTGTTTGTATACACTTGTGTAGGTAAAAGGATACATTTTTAAGCAAACAAAGAAAAATCAATCTCAAATGGATGAAAAAGACAAAGAAGGATAAAAAGTGTCAAGACTTTGAAGTACAAGGACCTATCTTGACAAATTGCCAAAGTAGAGGGACTAAAGTGCAAATATTGTAAAAAGTCAAGATCAAAGTCAAAATTGGTCAACTATCAAGTCAACAAAGTCAAAGGGTCAATTCTACTCAAAGATGAAGTTTGGAGGACTTAAAGTGTCAAAGAAATAAAGTTACAAGCCTTTAATGCAATTTGCCAAAGTACAAGGGTTGAAACTGCCAATATTAGAAAGTTGCACAAGTTTAATCCATGTGTACAAGTTATGAGCCAATAAGAAGAGAGAATGAGAGGCACACGGATTGCCAACTCATAAGTAATTAATTCCCACTCAGCCGCCATATTAAATGAAGAAAATCTCAACAGTGTGATCCGTGTGTCGCTTTTTCAGCCATTCACATGTCGACACGTGGCATCTTCAAGAAGGAAAATTTTTACCAGGATCGTTTTTGAGCTAGAAACAATTTCATGAAGAAGTATAAACATCAAAGTTGCTCAATTTTGAGAGACGAGTTCAATGGTTATCATCAATTAACATTTCATCCACTCAATCAAGAAACCCCAAATCATTGTTCATACCTGGAAATCACTTTAACAGAATTAGTCCACGTGGAGAGCTGGGATTGGTCCTGACACGTCACCAACCCCAACAATCATCTTTCTCAAGTCTATAAATAGATGGATAGGACTTCATTTGTAACTTGTAGCTTAATTTTTTAAAAACACACACTTCTAAATTTCCTTTCATTTTTCCTTCTTCTTTACCCTAACTACTCAAGAGTCTGACAAACTCTTGAGTTAGTTAGTTAGTTAGCAGCTTTCTAACAGCTTTGTAACAACTTTCATGGAATAAAATTCAAATTTCTCATTTCCCGCCAAATCTGTTCTTCATTCTACTGTTCATTACTTGCTGCTATTGGATACTTGTGTTGCTGCATTGTGTTTGTTATGATCATTGATTGATCATAACTGACCTTGAAGAAGTTTGGGAGCATTTTGTTGTGATTCCAGTTCAGAACCTAGTTTCATTGAAGTTTTCAAGCCTTTTGATGATTTCTGTTGATTGATAGCTGTTTTGATGATTGATTAGCTGAACTAGTGATAAGGTGGTGGTTATCACTAGGGTAAGAGAGTTCAGCACTCCTCTTCTTCCCAAAGGTTTACTTCAAAAGGTTCTAAAGTTCTTATTTTTGTTCCACTCAATAAGTCAAATGCATGCTACTTTTCATAGTGTAATCTTGATGTTTGCATGATAAAAGCTGTTTAGAGTTGCTGATTGTTTGATTTTTGATTACTTGTAGCTTAATCTTGTTTACTGCTTATTGATTTTGGATTGTGTTTAGTAATAGCTTTAATTCAGTCAAGTTCCATTCTTGTACCTTAATAGAGTAAAAGTTGATTTCATTGCTTGCTTGAAGTTTAAAACCATCTCATTTTGAGTTTAAAGTTTGGTAGTCAAAAACATTTGATTCAGTTTAAACTAGGTCTTAAAAACTCTTTGCAAAAGTTTGAAAAATCAGATAAAGGAGTGTTTGGGAATAGCTTATCAAGAGTTTTCAAGTATTGAGTTTTGGCGTTTTAAAGATCATTTGCAGTTAATAGGTGGTAATAAAGTGTTTCAAGTCATTTACAAGTCATTTAGTAAGTCAAACAGGCAAATGGTATTAAAAATGTTTGGGTCAATTTCATTCAGTTTTGTCATTTAGAACTTGTCATTTTCTTTTGGCTAGAATTCATTCATTACTTGATGAAATTGTACCAAATTTGTTCTCATTTGTAGCTAACATCATATAGATTCAGATTCTAAGAGCATTCTATACAGTTTTCAATAAGCAAATAGGAATAAGCAAAATTCAGATAAGCAAAGTTAAGACAAGTTTCTGTAAATTGAAACAGAGAATTTGTATCTCTTGATCCTTTTCATAAACATGGCCATTTTTCTTCACAAATCCACTTAAAACATAGAGTTACTTGATTTTTGAAAGTTTCAGCTTTTTGAAAAATAAGTTGGTCAACGCTTGGTCAACGATAAGCTCTTTTCAGCTTAATGCATTTTTCTAGCTTATTTCTGGATGAAAATTGTTCTAGTTTGATTTCCCGTTCATCACTTGAGTAGCTTAATCAGTTTCAACAAGAAAATCAAGTTGTGATTGTTTAGATTTTGCTGTAGCTTATTGTGGGCTTAATGATAAGTTCTCATTTGCTTATTTTACAACTTTAGCCAAAATCCTTGTTCGCACGTAGCTTATTTTGGATTTAAAACGTTTTGCAACTTGTCTCATTGAATTTGGTTCATTAATAAGCTCAAACGAGCTTATTTTCATGCTAAACCCGTTTTTGGCTTAAATAGTTTTAAAAATTGCAATCTAGTCCCTCTTGTTTTAATCAGCTTCTAAACTTGGCTAAACTTCAATGTTTTTAGGGTTTGCAATCTGTAAGTCCTTGTAGTTTTGAGAGTTGTTAATTTCAGTTAGCAAGTTGTTAAGTTTGTTACATTTTGGTTAGTTGGTTATAAGTTTTGCATATTTGATCCTTTTAGTTAACAGATTTACACTTTTAGTCCCTAGACTTGTTAGAATTTACATTTCAAGCATTTATCTTTCCTAGAATTTACATTTTCAGTCCTTTAAGTTTCATATTCTACATTTTGACTTTTACTTGAATAAAAACTTGGTATTTGCAAGATGTTTTACATATAAGTAGGTAATATTTTTCATTTTTGCAAGACTTTGTTGAATTAGCAAATAGAATATCCAAACAAGTTTAACAACCAAAAACAATTAAAAACCCGATATTGGTTGGACTTTCCATTAGCAAGAACTGAGAAAAAAATGAACTGCATTATACTCAATTTCAAATGGCGCCGCTGCCGGTTCTTTGACTACACGAGAGACTATCGATTGACGGTTTTCATTGGCTTTTGGGATCCGTTCACTTTGTGAACGTTATTTTTACGTATCATAAATAAATAAAAAATCAAAAAATCAAAAATATAAAAATATATAAAAACTAAAAATAACAAAACAATTCTTTTCCTAAAGAATTGACCAAAAAAATAAAAAAAAATCCAAAAAGCAATCTTATTCCTAAGAGATTGCAACCAAAAATATATATTATTGGATTCTCTAGGTTTTTATGTACATATAGTATTTTCTCTTAAAAAACTCATAAATACAAAAATATTTTCCATATATTATTATAAGTAAATACGTATACGTATAAGAACAACCAATCTACATATCTTCCATAAGTATTGCCGAGGCAATACACCGTGTTGAGGGGCGTTCTGGTCCTTGACACGTGTATCGATCAAACAAAATAAAGCAAGAATAGATAAATACTCTCAATAAGCAACAATTCGAAGAATACGAACATTTAAGTGAATAGAAAGGCGATGTGCTATAAAATGCCATCTAAGGGTCAATAGGTACTTAAGTGCTTCGCACCACCTAACCCCCCGTTCACTTGTAAGTATTCAAAGAAGGAAGGCTTCATTGGGGGTCTTGCACCCAAGTAGTACATACGTATATTGTTATTTTCTTGTGGATATTTAATATTGAAACTCGAAGAGGATAATCCATTTCTTTTCAAAGTCACACGAGAGCTTCTCTCTCATTCCTCGTATTGAGTTGCATGCTCACTCGCGGGCGTGCACAAATACCGATTGGTGTACAACCTCTTCCTCCGAAAAGGAAGAAAAAGAGAAAGAGTAAGACCACCATCGTCCACCAAGCCGATCACGAGAATCGTGCTTTGACTCCACCACAAGAAGCCATGGCTATTGATAATCGCTCTTTGTATGAACGTATGCAAACCAACATTCATGGATATTCTAGTGCTATTAAGATTCCCGACTTTCCCGCAAACACATTTGAGCTACATACATCTATGATCAGTATGGTTTCTCAATCACCTTTCTTTGGTAACAAGAATGAGGATCCTCATGCTCACCTTAAGAGATTCCTTTCTCTTTGCAATACCATTAAGCATAATGGGGTTCCACATGAGGTGATTAGGTTGATGTTAGTGTCATTTTCATTAGAGGGAACCACTAAGCATTGGTTAGACACCCAACCACCCGATAGTATCACCACATGGGATGGTTTCACCACTAAGATTTTGAACAAGTTCTTTCCTCCACATAAGACTATGGCTTTGAGGACTTTAATTATGGGCTTTCAACAAAAACCTAGTCAATCCTTTAGTGATGCTTGGGAAGAGTATAGTGAGTTGTTGAGGCGATGCCCTAATCATGGATTGGATAAAGTTCACCAAATCAACCTCTTTTATGATGGCCTTAAATCTCACCACCAAGATTCACTCAGTGCTTCCGCGGGAGGGAATATTCTTCTTAAAACATATCAAGAGGCTTTGGACATCATTGAGACTAAAGCAATGGTTCAAACAAACAATCCATTTGAAGAAAAGGTTCATGTTATCCAAAACAATTCTCAAACTCCTTGTGACAACCAACTTCTTAAAGAGATCCTTCAACAAGTCAAACAAGGACAACAAGAAATGACTCACGAGATAGTTCAAGCCTTTAAGACCGTTTCATTGAACAATTCTTCAAATAATGTGAATGCCATTGCCATTTCTTGTGTTACTTGTGGAGGTCCCCATTCTTATGAACAATGTGATAAGGTGCAAGGGTATCAATGGGAATGCTATGCTTACCAAGAGGAACATCGTGAACACTTCAAGCCCAATATCAATCCAAATAACCTTTCTTACAAATCCCAAAACTACCTTACTCCACCCAGATTCCCACCCCAACCACCCACCCAAATTCAACAAAATCCTCCTCAAATTTTACCAAGGAATCAAGGGCAAAGACCACCTTACCAAGGGAATAACTATAAGGCACCCAACAATGTTCAACATCAAGGAAATACCTTTTATCCACCACAACAAGGATTTAATCAACCACTTTCATTTATTCCCAATCAAGCATATGCTCCAATTCCAAATCAAGCTTACCCTCAATTTCAAAATCAAGGATATGGGATGCAATAGACTCAAGAGTATGTTGACAAGAAAATGCGTGAAATTGAGAAGAGAATGAATGACCAAATCAATAGGGTTTTAGTGGCAATAAATCAAAGACCACAAGGGGCTTTACCTTATAACACACAAACAAACCCTAGGGCCAATGTCAATGCTATTACAACAAGGAGTGGAACAACAACAAAGGATCCTCCACCTCTTATACCTCCTATTGTTCAACCCACTTGTGCTCCTACTTGTGACAAGCCTTCTACTTCTACTTTGCCTCCTCAAAATGCTCCTATTCACTCAAACACACCTTCTCAACCACCTCATACTTCTCCTTTACCTTCCACACTTCCCAATGAAGAAACTAACAAAGACAAATCTTCCACTACTACACCTATTCCACCTACACCAAAACCTACTCTTCCATATCCTTCAAGGTTGAAAAAGGACAAGTTAAAGAACAAGGATGACATCCAAGTCTCTAATTTCTTAAGGATGTTTAAGCAACTCAACATCAATATATCCTTTGCGGAAGCTCTTGCTTATATGCCAAAGTTTGCTAAGATGTTCAAGGATTTGCTCTCAAACAAAGAAAAATTGGTTGATTTGCCCAACACATCCCTTAATGAAAATTGTTCCGCGGTGTTACTTAAAACCTTACCAACAAAACTTGGAGATCCGGGGCGTTTCTTGATACCTTGTAATTTTCCCGGTGTTGAAAATTGCATGGCTTTGGTGGATCTAGGGGCGAGCATAAACCTCATGCCTTTATCGGTTTGGAAACAACTATCTCTTCCCGAGCTCACTCCCACTAGGATGACTCTTGAACTAGCCAACCGAACCATAGCTCACCCCGTAGGTATAGCGGAAGATGTGTTTGTAGGTGTGGATAAGTTTACCTTTCCGGCCGACTTTGTAGTGGTTGATTATGACATGGATCCTAGAGTGCCTTTGATTGTTGGTAGACCGTTTTTGAGAACGGGTCGTACCTTGATAGATGTGGCGGAAGGAGAATTAATTATGAGAGTAGAAGATGAGAGAGTGGTGTTCAAGTTAGGGAAAGTTTGTGATAGGAAAGAGGTTAAGGAGTCTCGACCTTGTGAGACTATTAACATTGTGGATGTGCTAGATGAAGTGTGTAATGAACACTTTCATGATGCTTGTAAGAGTGCTAGTGATGAGATACCCCATGTTGAAACCGTGGCCTCAATTGCTCCCTCTTTAACACCTTTTGGAGAGAGTGATTTCCTCTTGGAGGAATTTGAGTCCAACTTTCTTGGTGATGATGATTCTCCCATTAATTGGGAAGAAGATATTCTTACAATCCAAAAGTTGCTCAATGAGGACCCTATTCCTTCTCCTATTCCACAAGAGATTACTATTGAGGAACCTTCTATAGTTAAACCTTCCATAGAGAGTCCACCTCCCATTGAACTTAAGGACCTTCCATCCCACTTAGAATATGCTTTCTTAGAGGGCAAAGACCAATTACCGGTGATCATTGCTAAAGAGTTGAAAGAAGATGAGAAAGAGCAACTTATTGAAGTTCTTAAGAAACATAAGAAAGCTTTAGCATGGAAAATATCCGACATAAGGGGAATTGATCCACATTTTTGTACACACAAAATCCTTATGGAGGATGACTATAAACCCGCCATTCAAAACCAAAGGAGAGTTAACCCAAAAATCCATGAGGTTATTAAGAAAGAAGTGATTAAACTCTTAGATGCGGGTATGATTTATCCCATTTCCGACTCTCCATGGGTTAGCCCCGGTTCATTGTGTTCCAAAGAAGGGTGGAATCACCGTGGTGCCTAATGAGAACAATGAGCTTATTCCCACGAGACTTGTGACCGGTTGGAGAGTTTGCATTGATTATAGAAAACTCAATGAGGCAACTAGGAAAGACCATTTCCCGCTTCCCTTTATGGATCAAATGCTTGAACGCCTAGCGGGAAATGAGTACTATTGTTTTCTTGATGGCTTTTCGGGTTATTTCCAAATACCCATTGACCCTAAGGATCAAGAAAAGACCACATTCACTTGTCCCTACGGTACATTTGCTTACAAGAGGATGCCTTTTGGCTTATGTAATGCACCGGGGACGTTTCAAAGGTGCATGATGGCGATTTTCCATGACATGATAGAGCAAACCATGGAGGTTTTTATGGATGACTTTTCCGTATTCGGAAACTCATTTAGCTCATGTCTCACCAATCTTGAGAGAATGCTTAAGCGTTGTGAGGAAACACGTTTGGTGCTTAATTGGGAGAAATGTCACTTTATGGTGAAAGAGGGGATTGTTTTAGGACACAAGATATCCAATAAGGGATTAGAAGTTGATCGAGCTAAAATTGATGTGATTGCTAAGCTTCCCCCACCCACCTCGGTTAAAGGTGTGAGGAGTTTCTTAGGTCATGCGGGATTTTATAGGCGCTTTATACAAGATTTTTCTAAGATAGCTAGACCGATGACTCACCTCTTGGAGAAAGAGGCTCCTTTCATTTTTAACCAAGATTGTTTAGACTCTTTTGAGACTCTTAAGGAAAAATTGACTAAGGCGGCAACTCCTTAAGTTCTAAATCCGGAGGATTTTCGACGGGAGGCGTATTCGAAGTCGGAGTATCGATAGCAATGACCGTGGGAGATGGAGGAGAAGGATTGTCTTCTTTGAGAAGGTTAGCAATGAAGCTGAGATCTTCATCCCAATTGGTAGTAGAATCGTCATTGTCTAAATGCACATCTTCCATGGTGGCTTCCAAATCTTTCCAAAGGAAATCACTTTCTCCAAATAGAGATAGTGATGAGTCGATAGAGGAAACGGTCTCAACATTGGGAAGAGAGGTAGGAATACTTTTACAAGCATCTTTGAAGTGTTCTTCACAAGCCTCATCAAGAACGTCAATACAATTAACACTCTCATATGAATAAGGCTGTTTAGAAAGCTTTCCCATGTTGAAGACTACTTTATCGTCACCAACTCTAAGCTCACCAGCTTCAACATCGATGAGAGTGCGACCGGTCCTCAAGAATGGACGACCAACAATTAGTGGCACACGGGGGACCATCTCGTAGTCGACGACAATGAAATCAGCAGGGAAGGTGAATTTGTCGACTCCTACAATGACGTCTTCGGCTATCCCCACTGGATAAGCAACCGTACGGTTAGCTAATTCCAAAGTCATTTTGGTGGGGACTAGCTCTGGGAGAGATAATTGCTTCCAAACACTTAGAGGCATGAGATTAATACTGGCACCTAGATCGGCTAGGGCCATGCAATTCTCTACTCCCGGGAAATTGCAAGGGATAAGAAAACGACCCGGATCACTAAGCTTGGTTGGCAATTTCCTTAAGAGTACTGCAGAGCAATTCTCATTAAGTTGGGTGTTGGCAATATCGAGGAGCTTTTCCTTGTCGCTCAGAAGATCTTTAAACATTTTTGCATATTTAGGCATGTGAGCGAGAGCCTCAGCGAAGGAGATATTGAAATTCAATTGTTTGAACATTTTAAGGAAGTTCGAAACCTGAATATCATCCTTGCTCTTTTGCTTCTCTTTCCTCAACCTTGAAGGATAAGGTATATTGGAAGAAGAGGAAGGCTTTGGAAGAATAGGATCACTCACAACCACGAGTGGAGGAGGGGTAGGTGGAGAAATTGGGGAAGGAGAAGGAGGAGGAATAGGAGCAGGTGACTCGTTCTCCTTAGTCACAACCACCGGTGGAGGTATAGGAAGCTCGGGTTCCTTGGTACCTTTACCACTTCGAGTAGTGATTGCTTTCATCTCCCCTCTTGGGTTCGCAACGGTGTTACTCGGAAGAGTACCCGAAGAAGAGGGTTGATTACCATTGAAGAAACTAGCCATCATGTTCCTCAGATCATTAGTTTGGGTATCCAACGTGTTTCTCATGTCGGCTCTTAAATCATTTCCTTGCTTTACCAAGTCTGCCTTCAAGTTTCGCACTTCCTGTTGGAGATTTTCCACAATCACATCATTGGTCCTCATGTAGGTTGCAACCTCTTGGTGTAATGCAGTGGTGGTTTGGTTGGGAGGAGCATTGTATGCGGGTGGTTGGTAAGCAGGTTGTTGGTAAACTTGGTTGTTACGTTGAGGTGGTTGTTGCTGCTTGTGAGGAGGGATGTATGGTTGTCGAGGTTGTTGTTGTTGTTGAGGAGGGCGATTAAGGTTTTGTTGTTGGTTTGGGTTGGTAGGAGGAAAGCCAGGTGGGGAAAGATAATTGTTGGAGCGGTAGCTAAGCAAGTTACGGTCACCTTGAGGTCTAGCTTGATAAGCAGGTTGAGGATAGGTGCCATATGCCGCATTCACATTCTCAGCAGGGTAGTCTTGGGTGGCGGTACAAGTTGTGTAAGAGTGAGGACCACCGCATATCTCACAAGGTTGGCTGACAGCGTTCACTTGAGCGTTTTTGGCGTTGTTGTTGTTGTTGTTGTTGACGGTGTGGGTGACAAGCGATTCAAGAAGCGTAGTGATTTTGTCCAATCGCTTGTCGCTGTCACTTGTGCTAGCACTAGCAACATTGGTCCGAACACTCTTGGTTTGCACACGAGATTTATTCTCAATAATGTCCCAAGCAGCATTGGAAGTCTTAGCCAATAGATTACCCCCCGAGGCACTGTTCAGTGAATCTTGATCACTCATGCTTAAACCATTGTAAAAAGTATTAATTTGATGTACTTTGGTAAAACCATGTTGTGGGCATTTTCTTAAAAGATCTTTGAAACGATCCCAAGATTCACTGAACGACTCATCGTACTTTTGTTCAAAATTTATGATTTCATTCCGCAATGCGGTAGTACGAGAGGGTGGAAAAAAGTAATTGATAAACTTTGTTTCCAAATCCGTCCACGAGAGAATACTCTGTGGCGGTTCCTTAGCAAGCCAATGCCGGGCTTGTCCCTCTAAAGAAAAGGGAAAAAGTTGTAACCTTATAACCTCTTGTTGAACACCATTGAATTTGACCGTGTTGGTGAGTTGCAAGAATCTCTTGATGTGGTTGTGTGGATCATCAATGGTTCGTCCCAAGAACGGTTGAGCGGAGACCATCTGGATAAAGCCTGATTTTAGCTCAAAGTTGTTGGCGGCAATTGGAGGTATGACAATTGGGTCAGTGTTGCCATCTACATGAGCTTGCAGCAGTTCAATCATCGGGCGATTATCCGGAAGGGGCTCATTGTTGTTGTTATTGTTCATGTTGTTGAAAGGCGGGTTGTTGTTGTTATTATTGTTTGGAGGTGGTACACCGGCCATGTCTAAGTGATCGAGAGGCTCAGGCTCTTGATATGACGTGGATTGAGTGCGCATACACCTGCAAAAGAACGAACAAAGAAAAACAAAGCAAAAATATTTTTGGTTTTTATGTTTTTTAATTTTTTTTGTATTTTTGAAAATTTTATATTTTTTTTTTGAATTTTTTGAAAATTTTTATGAAAAATTAACGTTCACGGGGAACGGATCCCAAAATCCAAGTTCTCACAAAAAACTTTTGATCTTAACGAGAAGAGCCGGCAGCGGCGCCATTTGATACAATGGTTTTTGTATGGGTTCTAATTTTCTCGGAATCCTCTCGAATTGATCTCGGCCTTAAGTGGAATGATTGTTCTTGGTTACTAAATAAAAGGGTTTGGTTTCCTAATCTAATAAAAAGTTTAAATGTACTAAGTTGAAAATTTAAATCAGAGATAATTAATTTAATGACGATTAATAAAAACTTGAATTAAAATTAAAATTAAGATTAAAATTAAAATTAAAATTAAAGTTGAAGTATAAAATATAAATTGTGAAATAAAAGTAAAGAAACAGATAAACAGTAAAACAGTAACACTAACACAAAATTGATTTGGAAGTTTTAACCTTCATCCGGAACTTTTGATAAAGAAGTTGGTTCGGAAGTTACTGTTCATTCGGAAGTTAGCCTTCATTCGGAACTTTCACTTCATTCGGAACTTTCTACTGATTCGAAAGTTTTTGGTTCATCCGGAACTTTTCACTCGGAAGTCTTTGATTCGGAACTTAGGTTCATTCGGAAGTTACTGTTCATTCGGAACTTACTTTTCATTCGGAAGTTTCTTTTGATTCGGAACTTTTTAAGGACAAACTCATTCGGAACTATTTTATTCGTTCGGAACTTTTGCTTCGTTCAGAAGTTTTTGATTCACTCGGAACTTTTGGAAAACAGCTTTATTCGGAACTTCAGGTGTTCATCCGGAACTTACTGTTCATCCGGAACTTTCAGAAACCCAGATACAGTAATATACCCGAAGAACAAGGAAAACTAATTTTAAACCAAAAATCACCAAATTTTTCACCAAATCTTAAATAAAACTAAACACAAAGCGTCTATTAACCATAAGCTACAAATCCCATCAACAAAAACACAAATCCCAACAACTTTTGAAGATCAAATCAAGAAAATAAAAACTTAAGAACTTGAGGATAAAGATGATGATGAACAAGATGAAATGGAAAGATTAAACAAGACTTTGTATTGATGATTAATGTTTTAACAAGATTAAACAAAGATGAAAATTACAAGATTAGAAAATCAAAGATCAAAATCACCAAACACCCTAATGGTGTTGGTGATGGGACGAACTAAAGGGAGAAAAAGAAGGAGGAGAGAAAACTAAAAACTAACTAAAAAGCTGGCCTAAATGTGTGAGGGGAGGGCTATTTATAGCCTTGTCTTTTGGTTGGTGAGTGGGCTTTCTCACGTTCTTCCGACAGCTTTATTCCGATAGTGTATTCCGATAGGTTATTCCGACAGTGATTCCGACGGGGATTCCGACAACCTTATTCCGACTGCCTCATTCCGACAGTATTCCGATACCACATTCCGACAGTATTCCGATACCACATTCCGACAGTATTCCGATACCACATTCCGACAGTATTCCGATACCACATTCCGATGGATATTCCGATGGACATTCCGATGGACATTCCGATGACATGTTTAGTTAAATTTGTTCGAGTATTTTTTAGACTTAGCCACTATCTAGACTAGTTTCAGAATATCGTTTACACGAAGATTACAAAAAAAACGAGTTAAAATTTTTCCGTCAAGTAAATTCAAATTTTTTCCATACTAGTTTTAGGACATTTCTAGCTCGATTTCAAAATTTGGCGATTACAAAATTTTTTGGTCTACCGTTTTGTCGGACTGGGAATTTATTGTCGGACTGAAGAAAAATTGCAATTTTCGGAATTTAAACCACAACAACAATCACAACACATCTACTTAAGATCCATATTCACTTCATCATTAAAAAAGAATATTGAGATGGATTCTACTGCCGAATATCGTGTGACGAACAACAACATAATGGTGGCGGGTAACAAAGAAAGACCACCAATGTTTGTGTCGGGTCGATATGATCAACGGCAATCTCATTTTCTGCGTTATCTTGACACAAAACCTAACGGTGATGCCTTAAGGAAATGTATTTTGGAAGGACCCTATAAACTCTCAAGGATTCAAGTTTACCAGCCACAGACACTACTGAAGAACAACTAGCTTATGAACGTGATGAAAAGAGGAACGACCTCACACCAGAGAACCGTGCTTGGTTTGGTGCTGAGAAGGAAGCAATCTACTAAATTCTCAGTGGAATTGGAGATGATATTTATTCCACGGTTGATGCATGCCCTACAGCTCAAGAAATGTGGACGGTTATTGAAAGATTGCAATAAGGTGAATCACTTAACAAACAAGATGTGAAAAATAATATGTTTTGGAGCTTTGGCAAGTTTACATCAAAGGATGGGGAATCAATTGACTCTTATTACTCCCGATTCTACAAAATGATGAATGATATGACCCGAAACAACTTGCAAGTTTCCACCATGCAAGTCAATGTCCAATTTCTACAGCAACTTCAACCAGAGTGGACACGGTTTGTCACCTTGGTGAAACAATAACAAAAGTTAGACGAAGTTTCATATCACAAGCTCTTTGACACTTTGAAACAATTTCAAAATGAGGCAAATGAACTTCGAGCTGGACGAGTTGCAAAGGTTTCCAATCCACTTGCTTTGGTGTCTACCACTCAACATTACCCAGATTATCACTCTCGTACTTCAAAGACCTACTCTACTCAATCATCATTGCCGCGATCATCCACTGTCTCCAAGTCACATGCTCCAATAGGATCCCGAGGCAATGACGTTGCAAGAGCACCATCACCCACACCTGAGCAATCATCCGAAGAAGACAATGATGAAGAAGTAGCTCAAAAGGATAGGGAATGCAAGCAACAAATGGCTTTCATTATGAAGCAATACAAGAAAATTTACAAACCCACCAACAACAACCTTCGAACATCTTCAAACCCGAGGAACACTTATGCACAGAGTCCTCCAAGGTATGACACATGAAGGAGAGCTGAGAGTCCTCTAAAGTATGATCGACAACCTAAGTATGATAATCAGAGGGTGGCTACTGTTGTTGGCAATAGGTAAACTGTTGGTACTCAAGTTGTGCAACAAAGTGGGATTCAGTGTTTTAACTGCAGAGGTTTTGGGAATTTGGCTAGGGAATGCAGACAGTCAAAGAGGGTTAAAGATTATGGTTATCATAAGGAAAAGATGCTGCTATGCAAGAAAATGGAAGTTGGAATCAAGTTATCAACTTTAGAAGGAGAAATGCTTGACGACACAGATGCTGAACTCTCCGACCAAGAACTCGAGGCACATTATTCATACATGGCAAAGATTCATGAGGTCCTTAACGTCACTGAAGATGACAATGGTCCAATCTTTGATACCGAGCCAATTGATAAGGTACAACATGATGATGAATATAATGTGTTTGGTGATACACATAAGCATAGTGATCTACCAACAACAATTACTGACACGTGTATGATGGAAATGGTTGATAGCAATACCACACCCGATTCATCAGTCATGTGCAATAATGAGTTTGAGAATGATCAACATGCAAATGAGTATGATGACGAGGAGTGTGTCGTGCTTGCTAATTTAATTGCTAGTTTACAAAAAGATGTCAATGAAAATAGAAAGAGTCAAAAGCAATTAAAGAAGGCAAACGCAGAGCTCACTCAAAACATTGAAGAAAGCAAAGCCGCTCTTATAAGATCGAGTGAGACAATTGATAGTTATATGGTTGAGCTGCATCAAAAGACCAAAGAGCTTGAGGGGTACAAAAGTCGTGTCATCAACGTTAAAAAGGACGATTTTAAAAATAAATACAACAAAGCTCTAGCTTTAGTAACTAAAGAAAAACGTCAATTTAATGTCTTATTAAGTGATGAACGTCAAAAAAAACGTACCTTGCCACAACAAAAGTTAATGAACTTGAACAAAGGCTTTCTATGAATACCACCGATTCTGCTAAAAATTTTGACGAGAAGAAACAAGAGGTTGAAATATTAAAACAAGATTTCCAAAATAGACAAGGCAAAGATACTGAAAAAATAAAGGATCTCGAAAAACAAGTCGATTTTTTGAAAAAAGTTATTTATAAAACGCATGACTCTATTCAAATCGTTAGAATGATAGCACCTCGGTCGTTTTTCAAGGGACAACCTAGATTTGCCACCCCCAAGTACCTTGAACAAGCTCAAGCTGCAAACCCTCACTTATATCTTGGCGAGTCCGAATGGACCGATCATGATTGCCCTGTAGCTAACCTCGATAGTGAAGAGACGTCCCTTTGGGATGAGGAGAGTAGATCACCGGTCAATAAAGATTTTGTAAAATCATATAAGTATGCTTATCTAAACAGTCTTTATGGTCTTTTCACGCCACAAAAACAGAAGTCTCATGAGGAATTGTTTTTAGAATGTAAACAAAGAAGAATTCAATGGAAAACAGCTTTTTCCACGAAGAGGAAAACTAATGTTTTCAAATATATTAACTATTTGCCTCTTGATGCTTCTAAAAGCAAAAGTAGAAAAACACTTGGCTTTCTTAAACACCACATTTATAATGTTCAATCAATTGTTGAAAGCGATTGGGAAAAACGTCAAAAGGATAAATGGAAAACCGAGATTCCTCACGACATAACTGTGCTTGTGAAAGAACTTTTAATACCAAATACTAAGATAATAAAATAACATGTTCTTGAGTTTAAAAATTTGATTCGGTCTGAAATTTTTGATTATTTGAAATATGTTTAGTCTCTTGAAAAAGAAATTGATGAACTTCAAAATGACAAATCAGAACTTTTAAACGAATATGATCTACTCTTAGAAGAATGTCTCTCCAAAGATATTTTGTGTTTTACTCTTCAATATTGTGCTGATATCGATGAATATTCTGATGTTGCATGCAAATATCTTGATAAAATCAAAGAATGTGAGCGTCTTGAACTTGAGCTTTCGAAACTTAAAGAAAATGTTGATAAAAAGGCTTTTGAGTTACTTCAACACAAAACTGATTTCCTTCAAAAACATTGTCATTCTCTTGAACTTGCTTTGCAAAAAGACGTTGGTAGTTTTCCACATGATAATAACTTTCAAGAAAAACTTTTCAAAACGTTTCGAGAAATGAATGAACAGAATTTGGAAATTAAAGGGTTGAAGGCTCAATTACAAGACAAGGAAATAGCGATAGCAGAGTTGAAGAAACTCGTTGCTAAGATAGATGGGAAAATTGTTGAACCTAGTGTTAAGAAACTTGTTGTAAGACAACCCAATGCGCAAAAAGTGACTAGACCCTCTGTCTTGGAAAAACCATATGTTTTCTCTAATTCTGCATTTGCAAAACCTGCGTTTGCCCCCAAGACGGATGGGAAGGATAGGTTACCACAAAACACTCCCAAAACACATATTCGATCACAAAGCATTAAGAACACAAATGTGGTTAAACCAGGGATGTATAGATTGGTCACTACACCTACACACAACAAAGAAATTCAATCACCTCAGACTTCTAGAAACACTAATAGACGTGTGTCTTTTACTACAGGAGTAGTCCCCACTGACAGTGTTAGCCGGCCCCAGCTTAAGATCACTCGCATGAATGAAAAGGTTTGGCAACACAAAAGTCAAGGGAAGATGAAGACAGTAGAAGACCACCCTAGGATTTTCAATGTTTCTAAGAATAAAACGTCTATAATCGCGTGTAATGACGATTTGAATGATTTGACTTTGAATGCTTTGAATGTTAAGTTTGTTTGTGTGAAATGTTGAAAGTGTGCTAATGCTAATCATGCTATGTGTTTTTCGAATAATGTCAAAGGCGTTGATACTAGAACTAAGAAGCAAAATGCGATGCCTATTAGTGCTAGAAAACCCAAACGCAAAATGAACCATTCTGGTGCAACCCCCCATAAGAAAAGTATTGCATCAGACTCCACCACTAAGAACCCTAGAAGCAGAATTAGAGAATTATATGAGTCTGCTAGCAAGCCTTGGAAATGGTGGTTTGCTAATCAATGTCCTCCAAGATATAAATGGATGCCTAAGGTTAGGACAGAAAATGTGATTACGTGCGTTAGTGTGCCTCTAAGTGATGAAACTAGGGAAACTAATGAATCGGAAATCACAACTAACATGGAATCCAATTTAGCAAATGATCCATCGTGTTCTAATTCTTCTGTAGGTGATCGAAATAATTCTCTTCATACTGGACTCCGGATGCACGAAGCACATGACGGGGAATCTCAAGCTTCTAATTAACTTCATGGAGAAGTTCCTGGGTACGGTCCGATTCGGAAATGATCAATTTGCACCGATCCTAGGATATGGAGACTTGGTTCAGGGGAATATCACTATCAAAAGGGTTTACTACGTCGAAGGGCTCAATCACAATCTTTTCTCGGTTGGTCCATTCTGTGATGCGGATTTGGAGGTTGCTTTTAGAAAGAAGACATGTTTTGTTCGTTAATTATGTTGGGAATGACTTACTTACTAGAACACGGGGTACTGATCTCTACACTATTTCACTACAAGACTCCACATCTTCAACTCCAATCTATTTCATGGCTAAAGCTTCAACGACTCAAGCTTGGTTATGGCATCAACGTTTATCTCATCATTACTGTGATACCATCAACTTTCTTTCCAAGAAAGATATTGTGTGAGGCCTTCCTAACTTGAAATTCATCAAAGATCATCTTTGTTCTTCTTGTAAGCTTTGTAAAGCTAAACGGAGTAGTTTCAAGACAAAGACTACAACAAGATTTAATGGACGGTTAGATCTTCTTCATATAGATCTTTGTGGCCCCATGCGTGTTCAAACCATCAATGGGAAGAAATATCTTATGGTAATTGTCGATGACTACTCAAGGTACACGTGGACCCTCTTCTTACGGTCCAAGGATGAAACACCTGAGGTTCTCATTAACTTCCTTAAGCTGATACAACGTGGTATTCAAGCTCAAGTAAAAGTGGTACGTACTGACAGATGCACAAAATTCTTGAATTCAACTCTGAAGAAGTATTTTGAAGCCTAAGGGATTAAACACAAAACATCTATTGCTAGAACACCTGAACAAAACGGTGTTGTTGAAAGACGAAATGATACTTTAGTTGAGGCTGCTCGAACATTATTTTCTGCTTCAAAACTACCATTATTCTTTTGGGCCGAAGCCGTATCAACCGCATGCTACACACAAAACCAATCCTTAATTATCCATAGACACGAAAAGGCACCATATCACATAATTAATGATCGCAAACCCTCCCTCAAACACCTTCATGTTTTTGGATGTACGTGTTACATTATTCGAGATGGTGAAAATCTGGAAAGATGAAAGTGAAAGGTGATGCATGCATTTTAGTGGGATATGCACTCAGTATAAGGGATACAGAGTGTACAACAAGAGAACAAAATTGATAGTCAAGACTATTCATATCAGATTTGATGAATTGCAAGAAATGGCACTTGAACAAAATAGTTTAAGTCCCGATCCACAACGACAAACGACTTCCGTTCACAACCGCACGGAACTCGGAACTCAAGACCACAGCAATGAACCGTCAAGTTTAAAGCTGGGTCCTGAACATGTTCCTAGAGCAGATATGACAGTGGACACGACACCTGAACATATTGTATCAATATCTTCCGCTGTCACTCATGATAAGAATGATGATATTGATCATCGTCAACAAAAGGATACAACCTAATCTACTTTAACACGGGTTGCTACAGATTTACCTCCTCAGAATATCACATCCACAACCGCTCCTACAACATCCACAACTACTGTCATTGCTACAGAGAACACAAATCAAGCAGACGTTGCATTATCTGACGATGACGATTTTCACAACCCATTCGGTACACCGGTACACGAAACTGGAGAGTCCTCTACTCGCCATGTTGATCCATCAAATATGCATACGTTTTATCAACGACATCCTTCAACATATCATTGGACCCGAGATTATCCTTTGGTTCACGTAATTAGAAACCCTTCACAGCCTGTTCGTACAAGACGACAACTAGCAACCGATGGCGATGTTTGTATGTTCGCACTTACAGTGAGTCCAGCTGAACCAAAAAACATCAAAGAAGCCATGGTTGATCATGCTTGGATTGAATCGATGACGGAAGAACTTCAACAATTTGAAAGACTTTAAGTCTAGGAACTTGTTGTCAGACCATACGATGTGATTCCTTTAAATCTTCGTTAGATCTGGAAAAATAAGATGGATGAAGAAAACACGATCATCAAGAACAAAGCTAGGCTAGTGGCTAAGGGGTATGGCCAAAAAGAGGGAATTGGTTTTGACAAATCATTTGCACCAGTTGCTCGTATGGAAGTGGTCAGGATTTTCCTTGCTTATGCTGCACATAAGGGATTCACTTTTTATCAAATGGACGTGAAGATAAAATTTCTGAACGGTCCTTTGAAGGAAGAAGTCTATGTTACGCAGCCGGAAGGATTCGTTAATCCTCATTATCCTGACAAGGTGTATCGTGTCCACAAAGCACTTTATGGACTCAAGAAAGCTCCAAGGGCGTGGTACGATGAGCTCTCGAAATTTCTGGTATCCAAAGGTTTCTCAAAAGGTTCTATTGATCTAACTCTGTTCACTTATAAATATGGGGATGACATTTTGCTCGTGCAAATTTATGTTGATGACATTATTTTCGGGTCTACAAACCCAAAACTTTCAAAATGGTTTGAAAAAGTCATGCACAGCAAATTTGAAATGTCAATGATGGGCGAACTACAATTCTTTCTAGGAATTCAAGTTCACCAATCCCCAAGTGGTATCTTTATAAACCAAGCTAAGTATTGTCAAGAGATAATCAAAAAGCATGGTATGACTTCATGTCACCCCGTTTGGACACCATTATCAACCACATCGCTAGATGCTGACTTGGAGGGAAATGCCATAGATCAAATGAGATATCGTTCCATGATCGGTTCCCTCATGTACTTGACAGCAAGCAGACCTGATATTTCACATGCTACATGTTATTGTGCACGATATCAAGCACGACCCACTGAAAAGCACCTCAAGGAGGTTAAACGGATCTTTCAGTACCTCAAGAATACCATTCATTTGGGACTCTGGTATCCGAGGGAAACCGATTTCTTTCTAACGGCCTATTCAAATTCTGATCATCCAGGGTGTCTTGATACACGAAAAAGTACTTCTGGTGGTGCACAATTTCTAGGTCAAGATAAGCTTGTGGGACGGTCTTCAAAGAAGCAGGATTGCACGTCACTTTCATCAGCCGAAGCGGAGTATGTGTCTCTATCTGCGTGTTGTGCTCAAGTTCTTTGGATGAGAACACAACTCATGGATTATGGCTTCTACTTTGATAAAGTACCTATGTACTGTGACTCAAAGTCGGCCATAGCCACCTCCTGCAATCCGGTACAACATTCCCGCCCGAAGCACATCGATGTCAAATACCACTTCATGAAGGAACAAGTTGAAAGAGGTATCGTTGAACTATACTTTGTTGGAATAGATTACCAATTAGCCGACTTTTTTACGAAAGCTCTATCGAAAGATAGGTTTGAGTACCTCGTTAGGCAAATTGGTATGAGATGTTTGACTCCAGCAGACCTGGAGATTCTGGCAAAGGTGCCTGCTTGATTTATCTTTCGAACATCTACTTGTAAATATCTTTGAAAAAGCAAAATACAAAAATATAAAACATTTAAAAACAAAACACAAAATAAAAAATCTTTCAAAATCCAAAAATATTCTTCTCGACATGTCTTTCAGTATCGATAATATGGACGTGCCTAGAAATGTCGCTTAATAACGACACGGGTGTGTACATAAAGCTCGAATGAAAGTTGTAAATATTTTTCAAAACATGTCATTTCTTCTTTAAATAAAGGAAAATGTCTGATTTGGACTATTTTTCCCACAACGGGTAGAGCAATATATCTTGGGTTGAGCTTGTCATAAAACATTCAACGTTTTGAGCTCAACACAATGGCTTGTAATCACTTTCAGATTGCAACTCGGATCAATATTCACGGCGGAGTGTACGATTTAATGCGCTTACCCTCAGCAAAAGAAGAGTAATCTTCTTACACTTGAGTGGATTCGTCAAGACATTCAAAGTCTATGAACTCAGGTTTATGCTTTAGAAAAACCTCTTCGACAAAAAGAAACAGGATTTTTTCAAAAAGCGTTGAACACAATTTTTTCAAGAATTTTTTAATGATTATTCAAAATCTTTCAAAAATTGTGTGTTCAACAACTCCCATCCTCAAAAAGAGAAATGTGGATCACATCCTCACAATTACAATTCAATCGGATCAATTTTTGAGGAGGAGCATTTTAACTTCATGCAAAAGATTAACACATCTTTCTCTCGGAGATTTTCAAGACTATTTTTCAAAATATATTTTAATCAAACTCGGTATCTCCAATATCAAAAGATTTTATATATTAAAGATAGGGGAGAAAATGTGATTAAAATGTGATCTTATATAAGACTCAAGCACTTTAACTCTTACCTACATGTGCGAAACAGTTTCGATTATCGATGCACATGTGAAGGGGGAGCATTTCTGAAACGAAAAAAAACTATCAAGGTGTTAAATGTTTTTCAAACATCTTATTATACATTTGAAGTGGTTTTTATGGTTACGATCAAATACCCACAACATCTTTAATTCACGACGTTATTGGTGTCAAAAGGGTGGTTTGGTTTAAGTCCTATGATCCAACCAGAACCGGAGGGATCTTCCCAGGAACAATCCAATAGATTATTATAAGTCCTTAGGAAAGATGGAGTAGAATGTGAACGTAGCTGAATGCCGACTATGTACTGATGTTAGCACTGGAACAATCACCACAAGGTGCTAGTAATGATTCTTGGTAAGCATTGAAGGGGTTTCAGAATGAAAAAGAAATGTAAGGATAAAGGGTGTAAACAAAGAAGCCCTCCATACAACTTAGGCAGAAACCGGGTCAACACATCATGAAGACAACTCATCATGGACCCAGTGATGTATGCACAACCCTTTCCTAGCTACTCAGGCTTCTCTCAAAAGAAGTTTGTTTTATTGTCACGGAGAACAACATGACTTCTATTGACTTTCTCACTTCGAGATAGTTGATATTGAATAGGTGGCATCTGCTCCAGCCTCTGACGACTAAAAGTGCACAAATCGAGTCTAGAGCCAAGAGATCAATCAAATCTCTTTAGGATACACGGATCGCGAACAAGAGAGTCCTACGCTATATCCTTGTGATATTGCTAGAACACTCAGAGTGATACTACTTAGTATTCACAATGATGAGTAGAAATCCTTCCAATGTTAACATCAAACAGCACTGCGGTAGGTCATATGTAAGATTCTTTATGAATTGAACATGTGTAAAACTGAAAAGCAACAGTGGTTTGATTCTGAATTGATTCATACTCGTTTCAGGTTTCTATGCAATATCTTTATGGTCTTGCCAGAACATTCATAGTGATATTTATTAATATTCACAGTGACGAATGGAAATCCTTCTAGCGTCAACATCAAACAGCGCTACGGTAGGTAACTTGCGAGATTCTTATGAATCAAGCTTGTGTCAACTGGAAAGCAACAATGGTAAGATTCTTAATGAATCAAACTTGTTCCAGGAATTTGAATTGACGACTTTAATCAAGCGGATATTTATCCAATTGATTCACTCTTTATGTTTGCAGTCTTGCTTTGAGATGGTCGAGTAAAGAGAACGTCTAGTATAGTCGTGAAACCCTGTCAAGGAGATTCTTAATTGAATCTACCTAATCACAAGTACGGTATTTAATATCATATAACGGTCTTCACTGACCGGAGGTAAAACGTTACTTATTTAGGACGAATGTCAAAGCCATTCTATCCGTGTCTATGTTTTGTCTCGAGAAGGTGGCGTCACGGTGTACTCAGCAAAGTCAAAGATTCAAAACCACATACTCATTCCTGAAGATATATTTAACTATTAATAGTGTGAGCATGTGGATGAAGACACAAGATCGCAAGATGGCAAAGACAAGTCAAGGATTATTTGAAGATCTCAAGATCAAAAGACAAAGTCGAAAGACAACGACAAAGGCTCAAAGATCACAGCATGAAGGAAAAAGTCAACTATTACACGTTCAACACTCATTTATGGCGAGATTAGTAATCTCTACAAATCTCCAAATGACAAAGGGTAATTTCCTCTCATAAAGGGTAATGACCTCTCATTGGGGGAGATTGTTAGCCTCAAAATATTGAGTCAAACAAGAATGCTCAATCATATGTTTATTATGGATCGTATATTAGAACGTTGTAATAGGTAGTAGGTTAGTCGTGTATTACGGGCTTAACTTTAAGCTAAGGTTCATTAATAAGTAACCAAAGCCCAAAAGGAAAGCCCGGCCCATTAGAGTATAGTCCATAACCAAGCCCGCACGTGGGTGGACTATATATACCCTTCCTAGCATGTTAGGAAGGGTGTTGGTCATTTCATTTATTCTCTCTCTAATCTAATCCTCCAAAAGTTCTAACCATTCTCTCTACTTTCTCTCACTACTTTCTCTCTCTAGAATTCATCTTTTATCTACCTTTCTTTCTTGTTTAATCATCACGAATTTATGGGACAACACGGAGGTTAACGTCTTCACATACAATGAGCAACTCCGGGTCATTCTATACTTGTTAGAAGAAAAACAAGAGATAACAGCCATCAATGAGGCCAAGTCTAAGGCACATATGAAAGCTTATTACGATTCCAAGGTCAAGGGAGTTTCCTTCCGACCGGGGGATTTTGTCTATCGTGCTAACGAGGCAAGTCGCGCGGAGAACACAAGGAAGCTTGGTCCAAAGTGGGAAGGGCCGTATGAGGTCACGGAAGCCTCAGGGCTAGGTGCGTACAAGTTGCGTGATATGGATGGCCGTGACTTGGACCGTACATGGAATATTTGCAACCTTAAAAGATGCTACCTCTGAAAGGGCTACGGCCTTCGCATGGGCACTTCGCTGTGGTCAGCTTCAATGAAGATCCATGTATTTTTTGTTTCCATGCTTTCTAGGTCTATTTGTCTTAGGATTTTAATTCTGCCAAATAATCGTAACCGTCTTAATAAAATGTCGTTGTGCCTAGCTAGCTCCGTGGCCTGTTCTTGTGCAAATTATTGTGTAATATTTTTTATTTATTATTTTCTAGTATGTTATTACTTGTTCATATGCATTCGTTCAACCGTACATGTACTATTCGCTCCCAGGCGGGGTAGGAGGATTAAGTGAACCTAATAATTCAACTTGTCGCATAAGAGGGATGCAACCCCAGTGACACGGATCATGTATCCTTACTAGACACCTTATTTACAAGACGTTGTAATAAGTTTCAACATGCCGTACTTATGTAGTGCCAGACATGATAAAGACACACATTGCACGTCTAGTAAATTAAAGACTTAGTTTTATCTTTGATCAGCCGTGACACGTCACGCAAACAGATACATGATATCTATGGAATAATAACAAGTTTCAATTAAACAAACAAAATTGTTGTGATCACCATGTACACATACATATCATATTTTAAAGTGTTAAACTAAGTGTTACACAACGTAGCCGTGGACATCCACGGACCAATATTCATTTCAAAGTACATCTGTTCAAAAATTACAACCGCTTATGTACGCCTTACATAGGGGGGAGGAACTTGCCTATCTCGTTCTTCTCTTCGGCCACCAAGAATAAAATGCTTCACCATGGACTTCTTTCTTGTTTTGGGCCCGGACCGCGTTCATCTCAAGAGTTTCACCCAACGTCTGTTCACCAATCACGATCCTTGTGACGTCCTCATAAATAGGTAGGGTGAGCTGGCTGGGAGAAGGCACAAGATGGGCTCAGGAGTTTTCCTCGCCTTGCAAACACGCGCCAAGATGGAGTTTTTCCATGATTTCCTGGTTGGACGCGTCTTTGGCGGACTCAAACTCAGCCAAGAAACGGTACTTCAAATCCCTCATAGCAGCCATGGATGCCTTCATCTTCTCTGAAACCCCGGGGTTGAAGTAACCATGCTTGGTAAAGTTCTGTTTCTTGCTTATCAGCTTTGCGGACATGACCATACCCTCGTTTTGGCCACGGTCAATCCCGTCTAACAAAAGATCAACAAACTGCTGCACAAATTGAGGAGCCTCCATCACTTTCATAATAGCCAGACGCGTCCCATGACCCACCATCCACCTACGGCCAGCAATGGCTGAGAGTAGTTAGGGGCACAACACCTCATCACGGTCTGTGACAGCGTCAAGGTCAGTGTCCTTCTGGGCAGAAGTCTCAATCACTCGTTCCAGCACTACCCTTTCCTTAGCAAGCTCATCCCTCAAAGTCTCCTCGCCATTGAACAATATTCGTACCTCCTCTAGCTCCTTTGAGAGGGCGGATACCTGGTCAGCTGAGGTCTTCGCCAATGCTTCGGCTGTGGCCACCTGTGGAAATTATGCTAAGGTTAGAACAAGTGCATGCATAATATGGACGTGGGCATGATATCATATATTTTAGTAAGTGTGAAAACACTTAGCTTTTTACCACTTAATTACAATAATAACCAAGCCAAAACATGTATTTTATGTCGTAAATGTCGGAATTATGCGTGGTTTGTGTTTTTATTGTGATTTAGGACCAATGTGTGAAAAGGGGAGAAAACACGGGCTTTCATGGGCTTTTATGGAAGAAAAAGACAAAAGACGAAGTCAAAAGATCAAGAGTGCAAAAAGAACGGAAGTCCAAGGCCTATTCTGAAGATTTAATCTAAGAAAAAGTCCAAAGACGGAAGTTTAATGAAGTCAAAGAACTCAAGTCTAATAAATGAAGAAATTATAAGACGAGTTCAAATAATCCCAAGACAAAGTCGAAGAAGACAAAGAATTAAAATCGAGTCGAGACGAAAAGAAAGAAAAGAAGGAAGCAACCAACACCCCTTCCTTCCCTTCTCCCTATAAATAGAGACATTTCACCTCATTTAGTCTTGTTAGCTAACTTGACAACTTAGCTCTCCACCTTTAATTACTTGAACATTTTAATTTCATGTCATTTACTTAATTGTCATTTTAATTTCTTGCCTTTAATTCCAAGTAAGTTAATTTTGTTGTTGAATCTTTATTTTCCTTTAATCAAGTTTTCACTATCATTCTCATTCTTCTCTTCTTGTTTTTCAATATCTTGTTTTGTTTGTTTAATCTTAATGTTTTCATGTTTATGCTTATTTCGATAAAAGTTCTTATCTTTCCATTGCTCTCATCAAATTCGTAGGTTTGATATTCTTATTTTCTTGAGTTTTTAGCTTATTTTATGCTTAGCTTATTTTAATTCAAGTGTTTTCAAAAGTTTAATCTTTTTCTCTTAATTTCTTTTATAAAGTTTGCTTATTTTGAGTCTTGAAAGTTTTTAAATTTGTAGCTTATTTTGTTCGTCTTATTATTGCTTTGGTTTAGTTATTGATAAGTGCTTATTAGAGAAGTGCTTATTTGGTCTTTGCTTTTTAGTTCCCTTGTTTCCGTACTTTCATCGTAATCTGCAAAGGTTTTACATTCCGACAGCTTGTTTTGATCGCAAAAAGCATTAGGGTTTCTACATTGCGATCAGTATTGCGATACCCCCCTTATTCCGATCGTGATTGCGATCGCTCATTGCGATCGTACATTGCGACGGGTCTTAAGGCTTTATTGCTACAAAGTGCTGCCAAAATTTGATCAGCCACATTCCGATAGGATATTGCGATCAATATTCCGACAGGATTACTTGTGACTATTCCGACGGTTTTCCGACTGAACATTCCGATGGTATGCATACATTCCGATCGGATTCTGACAGGATTCCGAAGGAGGGTATTCCGACAGGTTTACTTTTATTATTTTGTTTTAGCTTTATTTTTTAGATTGCATTATTTTAAGTTTTCAAATTTTTATTTTTATTACATTGTCAAATTTATTTCTGTGAAGCTTTCATTTTTGTCATTTAATTAATTTACCTTTAAAGTCTTAATTACCCGTCATTTACTTTTAAAAGTTTTAACTTTGCACCATTTACTTTTTAATCAGTTTTAGCTTTAATTACCCGTCATTTACTTTAACGTTTCGCAATTTAGTTTTACTACAACGTCCAATCTATTTATTTTTCACCAAAAGACAACTGAGTCGCACAAATAACCAGTAATCAATTCGAATAGACACATTCAACGAACTTAATAATTTAATTTTTATACTTGGCAAAAACCTCGTATTAATTTTCAAGATAAGTACCTTAGTTTTTGAAGACTCAAGTTTGGCTTCGAGTTCGGCAACACGCTTGTCATGAGCAGTGGCGTGCGCGGCCTGTTCCTTCACGGTTGCCTCAGCTATGGCAAGTTGGGATTGGAGGGTCGTAATCTTGGATTCATTCTCCTCGATCATCTTCTCCCTGCGGCCATTCTTTCTCTTCAAGGAATTGACATGCTCAAGGGCGGCCTCGAACCTCACCCGCATCGATGTGCCCACGGCCATCTGATGAACAAGGGCCCCATTGTATTCATCCACTAAGTCATGGTGACTTAGCTCGTTAATGTCCCTCACCAGGCCAGGTGGGATACAATGATCAAGTTAGTCCTGGCACTCCCGAACATCCCTCATCCTATATGTGGTAGATGTATTCCACTCAGGGTTAAAGCTTGTGGAGGGGCCGGATACAGGAACTTCCTTCGAGGTTGTGGGGGTACCTTCCTCGAAGGCCAGGCCAGATTTGGGCGCTAAGGCTTGACAGACAGGCTCTTTCCCCTTCCTTGTCCCTTGGACTGGTGCGGCACCAACTTGGTTATCGCTGCGAAAAGCAACATCAATCACATAAGTATCATTACAAAGGTACGTACCTTTTACTTAAAAAACAAACAAACAATGACACAGACGTATGAGGACGACTTACATGTTTGTCTTCTCCAGCTCTGACGTAGTAGGAGGAACCTGTGAGACCGGCTCAATAGATTGGGGTTGCACGTTCTGGGATAGATGGGCATCATGTACCATCCCCGAGGCCTGGTTTGTGCTTTCACCAGATTGGTAGAGGGGGTGGTCTTCGCGCAGTCTCTTGACTGGGGCATTGTGCTCTCCCACCACGGCCTCGGTAGCCTTTCTTTCCCTCTTAATCTTTCTTCTGGTACGCCTAAGGACGGGTTGCTCTTCTTCCTCCTCCTCTTCATCGTCTTGTTGCACTTCCTCCTCATAATCCTCGCCCATCATTCGGGCAAGGCTGGAAGTGGTTCTCTCGATATTATCACCCTGCTCCTCATCATGAGCATGGGTGGCAGTCTTAGGCTGTGAGAATGGCCCAACATCGGTTTCCAGCATCATCGCGACTTCGTCCTCATTATCAAAATCTAGGGGGTCTTCTGAATGGTTGTATCTTTCGCGTCGAAATGAGGATCGGGTACGGCTGCCAAGGTGACTGTTACGTCCCTGGTATGTTCAAGCAATGGAAGCTCGTTTTCTCGTCTGGGGCGCATTCCCTCTGGAATGGCCTTAGGGTCTCCCTGACGTAGGACTCCAAAGAAGTTCATCTCCGCAAAACAAGCGATATATTAGTTGCGGATTCAACACTTACATATTTTTGAAGATGAAATAGGCTACACCTACCCTGGCCTCGGCTTCTCCAAAATACAGGATACCTATTGGACGGACCGAAATAATTATGGCTAATGCCTAGGAGACAAAGGAATTGATCGGGTAAACCTCTATGAAAGCCGGTCCTGTTTCTATCTATTTCTTGAGCGTGCTGGGCATTGTATGTACTGGCATGAGGGAGGAAGTCCTGGCGTATTTTGTGTTTATATAAAAAGTCGGTAGGCCACACTACATCGTTAATGAAAAAGTAGTGGTCGTACCAGTTTTTAGTGAGTCCATGGCTTTGTTGTGACTCACGGGGCTGTTTGGGGATCGCTTCTTGAAAGAAAGCCAGCCATTCACTAGGTTTGGAAGGTAGAACACCCTAAACAACTCTACAATTGGAGGGATGCTTCGTGCATGGCATAAGATTTCGAATTGACTTTTTTTGCACGCGCCTATGCAGTTTAGCTGGATGATATGTACATCATAGTATCCTAATAAATCTATAAGGAACCTAGTGAAAGCGATGCGGTAGTTAGCCGCATCAAAAAGACGAGTATACATGCCTATCTTTCCATGGGGGCTTCAGTTATTAACTCCCCGACACCAGGAAGAGAGGGGTGAAGGCTGTTGGGAATGTAATAACCAGAGCAAAACTCTCCCAGTTTTACTTCCGTCATCACATTCAGCATGGATCCGATAGTGGGATTATTCATATGAGCCATAATTTATTAAGAAATGATGAAAGGCGCGGTGTTCTAACTTGTGTGGTGGAAGATCCGTGCGAAAGAAAGTGATGGTTATGAGGAAAGCGATAATGGCGGAAAAGTAGCAAAAGACGGTGTGTAACACACAGCCGTATGGGCAGCCTATTTATAGGGTAGCCTCGATAATGTTGTTCATTGGATTTGTGCCACGTGTATTCCACTAACCTAAATCGTGTGGTTAGGGAGATAAGTGGCAAGTGAACAGTCAGGCGGGACCCACGGGTCAGTTCTGACTCAGAAGGTTGCATCGCTCGAGGTACTGACTATTTGCACTTTGTTAGTCAACATGTCAGGTAAATAGTCCAATGTGTCGGGATATGCGGTCATACGTATGACCATATTCAATGTTTCATTTATTGTGTCTCGGTCGTCACGTGCGACTAGGGTACCATTTATTGGTACATAGGAATACATTCCTTTCTCAGGTTGTCACGTGCGGCCGAGATATGGTTTTCAAAATTTAAAATTCCAAAATGTTCTTTATTGGTACGTCCAAGGGGCATTTTTAGTCTAGATATTACACCTATGGCTGTAACCACTAGATTGGGGGACATGATGACGTATAGTCCCCAGCCGGGTAATGAACTCATCATTTGAGCTTATGGGCTTGAATGAACAGTGGCCGCATAAGATGTGTGCGGCCCACATGCCGGTACGGCCGGTACAGGGTTAGACAAAATCACAATCTTATTAGGGTTGGGATTTACCTCAAAGTATAGGGTATACACTCACCATAATTAGAAGATAATAATCAAACTAATTAGGATGATTATCCTTTGCTTGGGGCCGAATCATCGGTGACAGCCCATTAGGGTTTCACCGCCTATATAAGGAACCACCAAGGGTTCCACAAAGGTATCACATTCTCTCTACTTTCAACCTACAGCCGATTATCTAACCCTAAACTGATTACTTACTCTCACGCCGAAGTCTAATCATGGGATACATTAACACGGTAAGCCTAACGCGTGCTGTTTTAGTGTGCAGGATCTCAACAAGTTATTCACTTCGTGCAAGAGCCGGAGCCCAGCCTACCCGGATTAAGCCTAATTTGGGTCAAGCAAGGATCATCCAACTTTTGTATCAACACAAACTAGTTTATTTTGACTTAATAAAACCAGAAATGAAAGTGAAATGACCTAAATACCCCTATTGGGCCTCCAAATGGGCCAAAAGTGAAAACAGTCCAAGCTTAATGGGCTTTTTGGCCCAATAAACAAAAAGTCAACAAAATAAGCTGAAAAGTTCCAAATAAGCTTAAAATTTGATTTTAAACAAAAAACACTAAAGGCTCAAAAGCTGAAAGTGAGCTTATCACAGCTTAATAAGCACTAAGCTTATTCTTAATGGGCTATATGGCCCATTAAGCCATAATCTAATGCCATAAGCTGAAATTTGACACACATCCTTATTTTGAGCTTATAAAGCAGTTTGTAAAAAGAAACAATGAAAAAGCTAAAGAAATAAGCCTGAAATAAGCCAATACTCTCTACAAAAAACGACAAAATAGTCGTTTTCGAGTTCTAGACCACTTCAACAGCTGATTCAAGTTGCAAAAGGTTTTAAATGAACAAATTAAGCTTAATCAACAAAAGGATTCCAAATAAGCACACTCAATAAGCTGGATTAATCAATAAGCTGTTTCGAAAAACAAAAGTCAATCCGTTTTCTAGTCAAACTTAAAAGTCAAAGGCCCAAAAGTTCCAGAATGATTAAATGGGTCAAATAAGGAAGACTGAATACATAATACAAGTTGTTGCACGTTTGAATAAGCTGAAATGACTTATTAATAAGCTGATGACCTATCAGTGGGAACTTTCAATGGGAAAGAGTTCCCACTGCTTGCTTTTAATGAACTGCTTTTTTAGAGAGTTTCACTTGGTTTCTTTGGACAATAAGGGCACCCCCTACAACCAGTGAGTTGTAAGGAGTCAAGAAAAAGCAAGTAAACACACTTCCAACAAGCCAAATGATACAGTTAATTCAAAAAGTGCACATACATGAAAATAAGCAAATCTGATGATATAAGCCATTGTTTAAGCAAGTAAAAGCCTACCAAACTTAACCAAAAGCATACAATAGTTCAATTAGACTTAATTCCACAGAAATCAACTGTTTTCATGCAAAAATTCCAAGAATTAAACTAGTTTCAAGATTATGTGACTTACTGATGAATGATAACAGGCAAGAACTAGTTTTGTTGATGCACTTGACCAAAACATGAACTTACAATCCACAAATCCACAAAACAGGTTGCACATACTTTATTTTATCACTTGTTATCCCTAGTTAAACATTCATTCTAGGTGGTGACAAAATTTCAGTTCAAAACAACCTACAACAAACTAGTTAGAGCAAAGAATCAGATTTGGTGTTTCAAAGCAAAAGACTTGCAGAATTTTACTCTAATACAACCTAATATCAGATACCAACATACAAATAGCTTAAACACATACTCAACTGTTAACAAAAATCACTTATCATGTAATCCCAAACACTGGTTTAAAATACTGAATCAAGATTTTACAAAGCCAAAAACGTTTTCATTCCAAGTAAATCTTAAACAAGCATTCAAATAACAATATTATGAGGTAAGAACCATATTGCATGCACAAGAACACAACATATAGCAGTCCACCCAAAATTCACTTATCACCAAAATTTTGACAGATTTTGGACAAGGAAAGTAAAAAACCTAAGGAATGTACATCCATACTCCCGAATATTAGAGCTTAAGTTCTATCTTGAACAAGAACTAGCTTCCACTAAACACCCCTGCTAAGATGAACAAGGTCAAGAACAAACAGATTATTTAAAAAATGAAACAAAGCTGATTTCTTCCAATCTTGTACCCCACTCCTTGAATATTCTTAAACCTAGATCTCACTCCACCTTGATAATCTTCTTATCAGGGTGAGATGATCAATCAAAGGCCCAAAAACTTCAAGTGTTTGTACCAAAAATTTGAAAAATCAGATTTTTAGGAAAACTTTGAAACAAACTTGCACAATTCTTAAAACCAAACTTTGAAATCCCAAACCAAAAAACTTAGAACATTAACAAGTAAATTAAATGATTGGAACTTGGAATTCGTCACAGCTTTCAAACACTTTTTTTCATTCACTTGAAACAAAGGCTTTACAGAAACTTGACCAAAGAAAACCAAGAACAACGCATAAAGTAAAACCCTAATGCCTTTATATAGGCTACAATGAACTAGAATGTTGAATAAAAAACTAGAAACCCTAGTTCATGAAGTACCCTTTTTTCCCTTTGAAGTTTGAATAATTTTTAGTCCAAGTGATGATCTTTGGCTGTTTGTGGAGATGCCAGTGGTGTAGACTTCATCTTGGACGTCCAAATGAGCTTAGGATGCAAGCTAAGCTTGAGCCGTTGATTCCCTGACAAAATATTTTGTCTTCGTCCTCAAAAGTAGCAGGGGAGATTTCATGTGACACATGGGGTGATGTGGCAATAAGTTTGTGGGTGGGTTTTGGTTTAAGTGATGAATAATTGTAAATCCGAGCAGTTTATCACTTACTTATTTGTGGCTAAAGAAAACCAAACTCATGTTCTTTGATGAATAGTAGGCTGTTTGATCTTGATTGGGTTTAAAATAGGTGTTTGCCGCCAAATTTAATCTTAATTAATGCTCCCTCCGTCCCAAAATTATAGTGCACGTTTCCTTTTCGGGTTGTCCCAAATTAATTGTCCACTTCTAAAACTTCTATAAATAGGTATGAGTTTTAGATCGAGATTACTAGATTACCCTTAATTGAAATCATAATTACAAACTTTAAAAAGGTTTTCAATTAATTGGTTAAGGGTAAAATTGTCTTTCTACAAAAGTAAGAGAATGAAAGCTGAAAAAGTGGTATTTTTCTAAAACTGTGTGTTTTTTGTCGGGGGACAATAATTTTGGGACGGAGGGAGTATTAAGTTTAAACCGGTTTAGTGGATAGGTGATGTGGCGAATTGGTGAGTGGTGATTGGTTTAAAATGTGAGTGGGGTGATGTGGCATAGTGGGATTGGTTAAGGTATGTTTTTTTGTCTCTCATGTTTAACCCTTCCATTTTCTTCTTTGTTTCATTTCAAGTTTAAAACATCCCAAAGACGAATCCTTTGTTAATGATGTTTCAAACTTCCCACTTTGGCCACAAATACTTTCTAAAAGGTTATAAAGGACTTGTTTTGTAATTTGATGATATTTGAAGGGTGATTCTTGTCATGGCTTCATACTTCATGGTCTTCACTTGTAGTCTTCTCTTCATGGAGGACTAAAAGTGACAAGTCTTCAATTTTGAGGGACCATTCTTGCAAATTCTTCAAAGTTGAGGGTCCTTTTTGTAAATTTGATAAACTATAGGGACCAAACTTGTAATTATGAATAAAAAAGGGTATAAAGTGTCAATTCTTCAATAATGAAGGACCCTTCTTGTACAATTTTCAATTCTTCAAGGACTTTTCTTGGAAAATCAACTCTAGGGTCCGGTTCATTGTGCGGCTTCTTTTCCCGTGTTCGTTTTTGATTAATTCTTGTGATCTTTTGTCATTTTCTCGATATTAGTACCTAAAATACACATTTAGCAAACACAAGCATATATATGGCACTTTTTATGATATTTTAACCATTTTAAGCCCGTTTTGGACGATGAGACTATGTATAGTCTCACCACTCCCCCATACTAAACCATTGTCGTGCCCTTACGCAGTGATAGAATAAAGTATCATAGCACCTCCAAAATTCATATTTATGGACTTTTATTGAATCATAAACTTACTACACTACTACTACTTGCTACTACTTGTGTTTTAGACATATTGTATGATTTTCATCGCAAAATGGGACGTTTAGGTTCACAGAACAAGAACACGTGAATACTTCGTTAGAAATAATTTCGTCGTCCTCGTTTTTCACCCAATTCCATGCCAAGCGTGTAATGAGATCATTGTCATTATAAGTTAGTAATGCTAACACTACTCATATGCCATAATCACGTACTTAGACTCCCTTAATCCTAAGTGGTATCTCTTATATTTTATTTTTGTCTTAAATGATCATGATGATACATTTTTTACTTATGTGATGATAGAGATTAAGGTCCAAAAATAGATTCATGACGGTGTAACCAAGACCATCGAATTAATAACCTCCCCTAATAGACAACAATGTCAAAAAATTAAGTCAACAAGAAGGATCGATAAACACGGTTTTATAATGGTTTTGAACATGAGACTTATTACCAATACTTTTATACGCCCCCTAACGGATGGGCCTTATTATCATAGGTTTACCTCCATCTTTTATTCAACTTCGCCATGGAGCTTTTATTATGACTTCGGTCTTGTCTTGCCTTTTATTTAACCTCGCCATGAGGTGTTTATTATGGCCAAAGACGTATATCCTCACGCTAAAGCTAATTTTGGATCTTTAAAGCTTCAAAGATTAAGGCTTTTCACATTCAATTTTGCATAGATTTTTTGGCCTTGTGAGCTTCGAATTTTTGCTTGATTTAGGTGAGTGCACTTGAAATCTTTTATTGGGTGAAGCTTTCGATTATTCAGGGTGCCAATACTTCAAAACCGTGATGCGGGCGATACCTTAATGTTTTCCCAATTTAATTACATGGAAGCTACTAGAAAAGACTAGAAACCAACAATCAAGACTAAACCGCTTAACCAATACTTATTAGCAAAATATATATACAAGCGAAGGGAGAATAAGCAAACAATTAGAACACATGAGTTTTTGAAAGAATACGAGTACTCTACGTTTAGCATAGTAACTTATAATTAACTCTATCATTTCTCGTCCTCATTTAAGAGACTTAGCCTAATATAAGTTAAGGAATCGAAGCTAAGTGCTCAACACCCACGGTCGAGTAAAAAATTACTCTTATTCTCGCCAACGGAAAATCTACATTCGTGTCTTCAAACACTTATGAAACATGAGAAAATTTTTAAAATTTGGCCATTTTTAGCCTTTTTTGCAACAAAACGATAAACAAAAAGATAAACTTTGGAAAGTGTGAGGGTTTAGCAAGGTAAGTATCTATTAACCCCCATACTAAAGTTAAACATTGTCCTCAATGTTTCGAGTCTAAGGGTAGGATACCCCCATACTAGAGACGAAGTCGAATGCCTAATCCAGCATGGAAAGGATGGAACCATTAAATCTTAAGCCGTTTATGAAGTGTGCTAAAAGACCTAAGGTTAAAACAATCAAGGATATATCATATGGATATCGAAAAATTCTTCCAAGCAAACGATGAGTGCTTACGCAAAACGAACACGAGAGGCTCTAATCATGAAGATAATGATCATCTAAAAACCACAAGTCACAAACAACCACGGAACAAAGGTTGGAAGGGCACAAATCGCCTCACGTAAGCTACATTAGAAAGCGATAATATGTACATGGATAAGCATGGTAACTCCCCCACGAAGCATCTCCTATTTGATTACCGAGTCCTGAGCTCGACTCGATCCCCTCAATACTAATTATCATTGGGAAGGTGACTTGGTCGAGGTCGTTCAAAGAATGAACTTCCCCACCAAAGTAGTGCTTCAACCTATGGCCATTCACCTTAAAGTTAGGACCATCATTTTGAGCTAGCTTGATGGTCCCATAAGGAAACACTTGGGTAATGGTGAATGGTCCGGACCAACGGGATTTCAACTTGCCGGAAAATATTTTCAATCTTGAGTTAAAAAGCAACACTTGATCCCCAATGTTAAGAACCCGGTTTTTTATTTTAGAATCATGAAACTTTTTAGTTTTCTCTTTATAAATAAATGATTTTTCATAAGCAATGTCCCTTAATTCATCCAACTCATTTAATTGCATTTTCTGGTGTTTTCCCGCGGTCTCAATTTCATCATTATAATGCTTTAGGGCCCAATAAGCTTTGTGTTCGAGTTCAATGGGCAAATGGCAATTCTTCCCATACACAAGCTTGTAAGGAGTGCACCTAATGGGCGTCTTATGAGCGGTATGAAAGGCCCATAAAGCATCGTCTAACTTATCCGACCAAGATTATCGGTTTTTCCCTATCGATCTCTCCAAGATCCTCTTCAAAGCTCAGTTTGAAACCTCGACTTGCCCACTCGTTTGTGGGTGATAAGCAGTAGAAAGCCGATGTGTAACCCCATATTTCTATAGAACCCTTTCAAATTGGTCATTACAAAAATGGGTTCCACGATCGCTTATGATAGTACGAGGGGTTCCAAACCGAGAGAATAGTTGCTTCAAAAACTTGACTACCACACGAGCATCGTTTGTGGGCAAAGCCTTAGCTTCCACCCACTTGGATAGGTAGTCAACGGCGACAAGGATGTACTTATTACCACGAGATGATGGGAACGGCCCCATAAAATCAATGCCCCACACGTCAAAGATCTCACACATTTAGATGATATTTTTTGGCATTTCATCGTTTTGTGAGGCTTTTCCTTGACGTTCGCATGAGTCACACGACTTGACAAGTGCGTGCGCGTCTCGGTAAATAGTAGGCCAAAAGAAACCGGCATCAAAGACCTTCTTCGCCGTGAGATTAGAACGATGGTGACCACCCGTGGGTCCCTCGTGACAAGATCTAAGGATTATAGTAGCTTCGGTGCCAAAAACACAACGTCGAATAATTTGATCCGCATAAGTTCGAAATAGGTAAGGGTCGTTCCAAAAGTAGAACTTGACGTCACGAAAGAATTTTTATTTTTGTTGAGTCATCATACCCTTAATGATGAAGTTGCCCGCATGGTAATTTGCGATGTCCGCAAACCATGGGGTGGATGAATCTTTCTTGGAATTCACTACACCAAGTGTATCGAGAGGAAATGTTTCGGTGACTTCCTTGTTCTGGTAAACACTTTGGTGAGGATCTTCCAATCGAGAGAGGTGATCGGCCGCAAGATTCTAGGCTCCTTTTTTGTCAAGTATTGTGACATCATATTCTTGTAGGAGGAGAATCCAACAAAGCAATCTCGGCTTAGCATCTTGTTTAGCCAAGAGGTAATGGATTGCCGAATGATCCGTATACACTATGATTTTTGTCAAGACGAGATAAGGTCGGAATTTCTCAAATGCATACACCACGGCAAGGAATTCCTTTTCCGTTGTGGTGTACTTAAGTTGAGCCTCGGTCATCGTCTTACTAGCATAGTGAATAGGAAAGAAATGCTTATCATGACATTGCCCCAAATGGCCCCAATAGCGTAATCGCTTGCATCACACATTAGTTCAAAGGGGAGGTTCTAATTGGGAGCAACAAGAATGGGAGATTCGGTAAGTTTCCTCTTAAGGATTTCAAAGGCTCGTACACAATCTTCGTTAAAGACAAAAGAGCATCTTTTTCGAGGAGGTGTGTAATGGGTCGAGATATGTTTGAAAAATCCTTGATGAATCGACGATAAAGCCCGTGTGGCCTAGGAAACTCCTAACTCCCTTAACGGTTTTGGGATGAGGTAATTTGGCGATGACGTCTATCTTAGCTTTGTTTACCTCAATCCCTGCTTTCGAAACCTTGTGTCCTAAGACGATTCCTTCTTTAACCATAAAATGACATTTTTCCCAATTGAGCACAAGGTTGGTTTCCTCACAATGTTTCAACATTTGTTTCAAATTTCCTAAACACGAAGTGAACGAGCTACCAAACACGGAAAAGTCATCTATGAAGACTTCCATCGTCTTCTCGATCATGTCATGAAAAATAGACATCATAATCCTTTGAGAGGTTCCCGGTGCATTGCAAATTCCGAATGGCGTTCTACGATAGGCAAACATTCCATATGGACACGTAAATGTAGTTTTTTCTTGATCACGAGGATCGATGGGGATTTGGAAGTAACCGGAAAAACCATCTAAGAAGCAATAGAAATATTTTCTCGCAAGACGCTCCAACATTTGATCCATGAAGGACAAGGGAAAATGGTCTTTACGAGTGGCATCATTTAACTTTTGATAGTCAATACACACCCTCCAACCGGTCACGAGTCGAGTAGGAATTAACTCGTTGCCATCGTTTGGCACAACGGTTATTCCTCCCTTTTTAGGGACACAATGAATGGGGCTCACCCAAGGGCTATCGGAAATAGGGTAAATCATTCCCGCTTCAAGGAGTTTAAGGACTTCCTTTTTGATGATGTCGTGAATTTTGGGGTTCACCCTCCTTTGACATTGGATTGCGGGCTTGTAGTATTCCTCCATTAAAATTTTGTGGGTACAAAGTTTTGGGTCGATACTATTAATGGCGGATAATTTCCACGCAATTGCACCTTTGTGAGCCTTCAAGACATCGATAAGTGCTGTTTTTCCATCATCCGAAAGATCTTCGCAATAATAACTGGAAACTTATTGTCTCCTTCCAAGAATACGTATTCAAGATGAGGAGGAAGATCTTTCAACTCGATAATTGGTGGTTCCTTGATTAAAGATTCGGGTTCGATACTCATAACCTCCACCGGCGTAGGAAATGGGAAATCGTTAAGAAAATCCTTGATAATAGATAAGTCCTCTTCGTCATCGATGTCTTCGTTAGAAGTTCGAGGTACATCAAACTCTTCCAAAGTAAAACCACCTCCTTCAAATGGGGTGAAGGATGGTGTTGAATTATCAAGGATATGATCGAGCATAGTGGGATTGCCACTATTTGCTTCATCGACAAAACCTAAAATTTCTTGTGAAAATTCCTCGCAAATGACAACGATTAAATCAATATGGTTTCAAGTCGCGATAGAATAAAACATGAGAAAGTTGAGAGTTTTGAGTCGCGTTTATAACAAGTTCCTCGTCGTTGAAGCGTAAGGCGATTTTCCTTGCATGCACATCAATAAGCGCTCTCGACGTATCTAAAAACAAACGACCTAAAATGAGAGGAACTTGAGGATCCGTGGGAATATCGGCTACGATAAAGTCTACCAGATAATAGAACTTTCCCAGTTTCACAAAAACGTCTTCGGCCAACCCACATGCGGGCATCGTAGAATGATCGAGCATTTCGATAGACATTCTTGAAGAAGTAAGATTGGGAAGATTAAGCGACTTGAATATGTCAAGAGGCATCAAATTGATACTAGCACCAAGATCGGCCAAGGCATAGCATTCTTCCAAATCTTGAATACCAACAGGAATTAAGAACATACCGGGGTCACTGACTTTTTGAGGAATGCGGTTAAGATAAACTGATGAACAACTAGACAATTGTTTTCAATTTCTCCTTGTTGTTTAACATAATCTTAAAGTTGGCGGAAAATCGAGGCATCATTGTTAAAGCATCGGCAAAACTTATGTTAAAATGAAAATCACGAAACATCTTAATAAAAAGCTCAAATTGGAAATTGTCACGCTCTTGCAATTTTTCCTTACGAAGTGTCGATGGGTAAGGTAAGGGTGGTGTTGGGTGGGGAATAGGCATAGCCTTTGGAATCTCGGGTTCCAAACTTGGTAAAGGGTCGACCGTAGGTGTGGTTTGGGTGGTACTTTGTGGGAATTTAATGTGCTCCTTTTCGACCACCACCTCGGGTTCTTCCTCAATTTCCTCCACCGTAGTAGTAATTGGTTGAGGAGTCGGTTCCTTAAAGGTCTTACCACTTCGTGTGGTAATCACTTTCATCTCTCCCTTCGGGTTTGGCACGGTGTTACTAGGAAGACCACCCGAAGAAGACGGTTTACACATTATAGCCTCAAACATGCTTGCCATTCTATCCTCAAACTTAGATTGCCTTTTATCCACCTTAAGCATCTCTTGTTTAATTTCATGTTGGTCTTATTCCATTTTTTGTTAATTTTGTTGTAACCTTTGCACGTTGCTCTCCATTTTGTTTGTATGAATCTTAAGTTCAATAGTAAGCTCGTATTTCAACTCATTTTTCAGATCATTCTTAAGATCGGATCTTAGGGTATTTATCTCCCTTTGCATATTATCAAATTTAGCATCATTAGCCGTTTCATAATCAACAAATTCATTTGGAAGATCTTTCATGTTTTGCAAACCATTGTTGTTGTTTTGAAAATCATAGTTTTGATTTTTGTTTTGCACTTGATTACTAGCCCTTGGTTCCCATAGTTGTTACCCTGATAATTGTTCCTTGTATTTCCTCGGTAACCAACTTGATTGTTGTGATAATTGTTAGCATTTTGATTTGGTGGAAAACCCAGTGGATTCATTTGATTAGTGCGGGTAACTTGATCGTTTTGGTTATAAGTTCTCGTGGCCGCGTAGGCACTCGAAGTGTTACCACCGGCGGTAATGCACTCGGAGAAATCATGACCTCCACCACAATAAACACAAGAAACCTCAGCCTCTTTAGCCATAGCGGGAGTGGGTTGTTCACCAACTTTAAACTCAATCAATAGTCCCTTAAGCTTATCAAATATCTTGTTCTCCAAATTATCCTCTATTTGGCAAGCATCGATGGTATGTGACAATGTAGGCGAAGACGAAGCCTTGTTAACACTCGATGTGCTACGAGGGCTATAAACGTTGGACCTATTCTCAATGATCAACAATGCTTCCTCGACCGTTTTACACAAAAAATTACCACGCGCGGCGGCATTGAGATAATCTCGTTCGTGATCGTTCAAGCCATTGTAAAACGTGTCGATTTGATTTAATTCGGAAAAACCGTGATGAGGACATTCATGCAACATTTCCTTAAACCTATTCCAAGCCGTTGAAAACTCTCATTATACTCTTGTGAAAACTTTGAAATCTCGTTTTTTAGATGCGTAGTCTTAGAGGGCGGGAAAAATTGGTTCACGAAAATGAGATCCTTCCACGTCAATATAGAATTGGGTGGCTCTTTCTCTAACCAAATTTTAGCGGGCCCCGCTAAGCTATACGGAAAAAGCATCATCTTAATCGAGTCGTTCGAGACGTCCTTAAACTTGCAAGTTGCCGTAAGACGATTGAATTGGCGAATGTGGTTATGAGGGTTGTCCTTTTCGTCACCATGAAACTTGTTGTTTTGGATCATGGACAACAAACCCGTCTTAACCTAAAAATTCTCCGCAAGGATAGCGGGAATCACAATCACTTCTCCATAACCCTCGGTGGGTGCTTGAAGCAACTCCATCATAGTACGATTAGCCGTGGGTGCTTCTTGTTCTACCATGGGTTCATAAATAGGAGATTCTTCACTAGAAGGGGTTCCTTCCTTTCGGTTTCTACGTTTACGTGCACGTCTTGCTTGGTTACGAGTTTGCATAAACGTCACGTACAACGTGGAGATGAGCAAGAAGATTCTTTTCGGTGTTTTTACTTTTTCCAATTTTTTTGTGCTTTTGATTGTTTTTTACTTGTTTTGGATTTATGTGAATTACGTAGACACAAATCTACAAATCTCTCCTCGAATCGATTTCTCGATTAAAGGAGCCTCAAGGAATGAAAACGATCACGTTGAGTGAACGCCTTCGATGACTTTAGAACGTTGGCGGAACAACAAAACGTTCAAGAGTGTTTAATCTTTGAAACCCTCGATTAGCCCTTTTTCTCTTAAAACGCACAAGCAAGCGGGGGAAACGAGGCGGCGCGAAGCACATAAAATCCTTTTTCCCTTAGGTCGTGAAATACAACCTCCTTACACCCACCTTATAGTTTGTGTTAATTAAAATCAAGCTTCTCGAAAGTAATTATCTATTTTGCCTTTTTATTTTGCTTTAGAATCGAATATAATAATTGAGTGATGAAATCCCAATTAACGTTGCGTTTTCACGCTATTGGAGTACTTGTGAATTTATTGTGATACGTAATACAATATAGTTATATTTCTTCACAAAAACGAAAACAGATAATACGTATGATTAGAGTGCTAATCACACAAATACTTTATTATGGATAATATCAAAACAAAATTGTTCAAACTTAACACAAAACGCCTCCCCGGCATCGGCGCCAAAATGATAGTTGCAATTTTCATACTCGTTTAGGAAAACGAGGCAAAAGCGGTAAGTATTAAACAAATGGTTTAGGAAAACCAAGTGCTTATGACCCTTGTGTGAGTTCCTTCTCAAGGAGGCTTGGTGTGTGTGTTAAACTTGATTAAGTTTGAGATTAATATTGAGAAAAGAGAATGGGAAAGAAAATGATGACGATTACGACTAAGATTAAACTACGACGAAAGCTAAAACGTAAAGCGTAAAAACGTGACGAAATTTAAAAATTACTCTAAAAATTCCTAGAAAATCACAATAAATCCCTAAAAATGAAATTAGAGTTTACCAAAAATCAAAACTTTTTCAAACCTTTTATTTAATTAAATATTAATTTTTTAATGCTAATTAAAGAACTAAAAATCAATTTAATTAATAAAAAGCCCAAAATAAGATTTTTTAATTTGTAAACCTCAAAATGTAAAACCCGCATGCTTTTACCATGAATAGTGCCCTTATGATCGTACGTCCTAGATTAAAACTTACCCTATTTAGTATTGATCACATTCATGTGCTAATAATCAAGCAAGTGCATACGTGTATGACATGATAAGTATCGATTACGTACAAACTCATGATAAACAGTTAATAGATATTTCACGTGAACATAATTAAATCATGATCACCATTTTAAACACGAACTAAGATAATTACGTAAGTACTTAATTACGAGTGTAAATAATACGATAAACTACATGATAAAATAAACATAAACACTTTAAACACGAACACGTTTAACCACGAACGAACACGAAACATCAGGACACGAGAAAAAGGTACGGGTACCCCATGTGGGGCCCCATACCCACGGCACACCAACCAAGGTGGGCTAAGCCCATGGACTTTTAACATGAAAGGGGGGGGTTATGGTAAAATTCATTTCATTTTCACATTTCAAGGAAATAAGCATTTAACCTAAAAAGTTTTCCTCTCCTCCTCTTGGTCTCTCTTTGTGCCGCCACCCTCAAGACCACCATAGGTGGTTGTTGGTTGATTTTGATCATAAAAATAAGTGCTATAAACCGTTTTTAATCATCCTCTTTCAAGCTACGTATTGGTATATTATTCTAAACCTTTCTTTTAATTCTTTTTAAATCTTTGATTATTTTCATGAACATGTTATTGTTATTCTTATTAAAACATGATAATTAAACATAGATCTAACATGTTTTGGGGTTAATTAAAATCAAAGGTTTTTATATGAGGGTGTTTGTTTTTGGCCGCCTAGTATAACCAACCCGAGGGGGGTTCGGTTTGCTTTTTGCCGCCACCACCAAGACCATTTTGGTCTTGGTTGGTGCATGTGGGACCCACGGCAGCAAGGGGAAACAAGTACCCCGAGATGGCTCGGGGTACGGTGTCGTGTTCATGCCCGATTCACGGTTCGTTGGTTAAATCATGATTTATGCTACATGTTAATTTTATGAATTATGGACTTAGGATATAAATTAATTAATAACATGAGATATTAATTAAACCATGACTTAGGTTATTTTTAATTATTAATTTAGCATGATATTAATTTAACCTAAGTATTTTATGTTATAAGTTATAATTAATTAATTATTTAAAACATGCCTATAATTAATTAATTTAGACATGACTTAGGTTATGTTATTAATACATAATAATACATATTTTAACCTAAGTATTTTATTCCATTTTAATTAAAACATGTTATACTTTAATTAAAATGCTTAACCTATAGTTTAATTAAAATACATGAAATAATAATTAAACTATACACTATATCATATGACTTAAGAAATAAGCTTATAAACACTTAGACTTATATGTTAGCTTATGTAACCAGCATAATTCTAATTATGGAAACTTCTATTTATAGAAACTTAATTAAATAAGGCAACTAATCTATTAATGGAAACCTTCTATATATGGAAATCTATCTATTTCAGGCAGCAAATCTAATCATGGAAACCTTCTATATATAGAAACTTATTTAATTAAGGCAGCTGATCTATTTTTGGAAACTTTCTATTTTTAGAAACTAATCTATATTAAGCAGTAAATTCTATTTTAGGAAACTTTCTATTTTTGGAAACTTTCTATTTTTGGAAACTTTCTATTTTTGGAAACTTTCTATTTTTGGAAACTTTCTATCTTTGGTAACTTTCTATTTTTGGAAACTTTCTATTTTTGGAAACTTTCTATTTTTGGAAACTTTCTATTTTTGGAAACCTACTATTTTTGGAAAGTTACTTATTATTACACAGTAAGTATAATAATACATGAATTACCAGTAATACTTTATCAGATTAATCAGAGTACAAGGTAAACACAGATAGGGATTTAAACAGTAAACCATGACCTAAAACATACAAAGTAAGCTAAGATGAGACATAAAACCCAGTACGTAATTAGTGATTCGATACTTATACACGTGTGTATTCATGTAGCGTTAGTGATCCAGAAGTAGGAGTCTTTCTTTAGTTCATTCACTGGACTTGAGGTACGGATTCCCGTCCTTTCAGTATGGACATTCTTTCCTTATTAGGATTTCCCCGTATGCTGCCAACTGTTTTCCCCAGTATTTGTTTTATTGTTTTGAACTGCTTATGTTTAATTAGCATAATCTATAGCCATATACAAGCATGACCAGTTTCACCTAGTTATGGAGGTACCATAACCATAACATTGGAGGCACCAATGTTATGACTTCCCCACGGCGGAGTGATTGCTCGTGGAGTCCCTTTCAGTTTTGGCCATATTATTATATCATGTGGGGCGTATGGGTGCATCCTAGTTACATGTTTTATTCAGTATTTCATGGTGAATGTGGTGTGTGCCTTGCATCCTTCACAAGGAGTTGATCCCTCCTACCCAGACCAGTATATTAATTAGAGGCATCCCCTCTAATCAGCATGATGAGGTCACCCCTCCAAGTATTCATGCACGTGACCTTTTCATGACCTATATGGGCTATGGTATATTTATGTTAAAACAGTTTTCATAAGATAAACATAAGGCTTTTCAAACTATAAAACCAGTTTTCTTAATACTTAACCAGTTTACTCAGAACTTAGTCTTCCGCTGTTATATGTTACATGCTTATCCTATTTCATGCTATTTTGTACATCCGTGCACTGAGCGTCTTGCTCAGCCGTTTTCCTTTTCATGTTCCCAAAACGGCAGGTACTCAGGGACGCTCGTAGATCTCGAACGTACGTGCATATGGACTGGAAGCTTTACTGTCTTTCTTTACTTTATGCATTTCCTTTATTTTAATACAGCTTGCAATGGACATTGTTTCGTCCTTTCCTTTTACAGTATTTATGTTTGTGTGTGATGAGCTCTACTTTGGGGTTACCGATGTTTGATTCCGGTATTTCCCTTTTATGGTCAAATAATGCTTAGACATTTATCCTTGTATGCTTTGATGACACGCCATGATTATGCGTAAGATTCCATTTCCAAAATGGGGTGTTACAATTATGGTATCAGAGCCAAGGTTTCGACCTGTAGGCTCTCAAATATGACATGTGATTAGTGGGTAGTCACTACGGTCTTCCTAGAACTGACAGTTGTTTTCATGCATTCATCATTTTTAAGCATACATATACATGTCATTGTTACAGGGTTTTTGACTAAGTAATGGTTGGTACAGGACTGGCCCTATTTAGTCGCATGTGTTTTATCGAAACTTTTAGATTTGGGACCGACCCATAGGCGTCCCCTCGATATGTCTTTTGTTTTGAGTGAACAGACCAGAGGCGTTCACTCTCGAGCATCAAAAGTTTTCATAAAACTGCATCATGCATTCATACAAAAACTTTCTTGCATAAAATTTTTCTCGTGAAATTTTTTGGTATAAAATATTTTCATGAATATATATAAATTTTATGTTTTGATTTGTTAATCATATGTTTTATGTTATACTGTCAGATGGTTCTCACACGCGAGCAAGAGCAGCTCAATGCTGCAATTCAGGCTGCCATGCAAGCCTTGCTTCCTCAACTGAGGAATGACATCCGTGCTGAAGTCCAAGCTGCCAACAATCAGCAGCAGCAGAATCAGGCACCTCCTCCTCCTCCTCCAGTGACAGTAGCAGTGTGGCTGGAAAGATTCAACAAGCTCCGTCCTAGAGCTTTTGAAAAGACTGATAGCCCCAGCGATGCTGAAAGCTGGTTGACTCATATCGAGAAGATTTTCAATGCTATGGGATGTGACCCCGCATACAAGGCGAGATTGGCATGCTACCGGTTTGAAGGCGATGTACTCAGCTGGTGGCTAGCCTTGACGCAGTCGGAAGGAGGTGATGATTGGGTCGCTGGTTTGACATGGGCCCAATTCAAGGAGAGAGTGATGGAGCAGTTCTTTCCCAAGGTAGAGCAGGACAAGCTCAAGCGAGAGTACCATGGGATACGTCAGAGAGCGGGCGAGAATAGCAACGAATTCATGAAGCGCTTTCTTCGCTTAGCTGGTTTCCTGGGAGCAGCAGCTGGTACTCCTGAGGAGCAGGCACACCACTTTAGGTGGGCACTTCGCACCTCGGTCGCGAACAATCTGGTGTGTGCTACGTTCAATACAGTAGCACAAGTGGCCGACGCAGCAAGGAAGCTAGAGATGTTGCAAGAACGAGATGAGTTCGGGGAAGCTAAAAGACCCGACAAGAGGTAAACATTTCGTATTCTAACGATAACCAAGCGTCCTATCATTATATGTTCTATAATCATCTCTTAAACTGTATCTTCCAGGCAGAAAACTGGGGACCGGTCTCAGCCGGCTACTCAGCAGCAGCCTCATCAGCCCAAAGGAAACGGTCACACTAACGACCGTTCTGTTGTGGAAAGGCGTAGCGGTAATGATAATTACCGTAACAACGCTGGACACTCCAACAACAGCAGGTCCTACTATTTACGCATCTTCTTATGATTTCATGTTATATCTCTCATGCTGACACTATATTAACCTCTACCAGGAACCACGGTAACGGGAAGGACCAGAACCACAGGGGTTCGCAGCCTAACCGTTCAGCTAACACTGGTGAACATCTTATGATGCATATGTCTTATACTCGTGCATATACTTTATTTTAACACATTTTGTCGTCAGCAGGCCCTCAGCAAGCAAGGACTCCTGCTGGAGGATTCACTCATCCTCTTTGCAATACTTGCCATCGCATACACACTGGCCCATGCCGTCGTGATTCCGACGCGTGCTACAAGTGCGGTCTCCCTGGCCATCGTATGAGAGATTGCCGTAAGGGTGAGATGGAGGGTACCTCGGGTCATGCTGATAGTAAGTCGCCTCCTACCACTGGGCGTGTCTACACGACATCTCGCGATCAGGCAAACAAATCTACAGGTACCATTAATGGAATTTTGTATATGTACGGCCAAGCTGCATGTGTTCTTTTCGACACGGGTGCCACTCACTCAGTTATTTCCACTACATATGCTAAGAACATCAGGACACTTCCCTTGCCATTAGAAAATAGGCTTACCATTTCCACGCCTTTGAGGGACTCTGTATTAATAACTCATGTATACAAGAGTCTTCCTCTAGAGTTTGATGATAAAGTTCGTGCAATAGATGCCCTTCCCCTAGACATGATTGAGTTCGATATGATTATCGGCATGGACTGGCTATCCAAGCACCATGCTACCATAGACTGCCACTCATATCGGGTGATCTTCGGCGACATTAATGCACCAGAGTACATTCATAACGGGTTCATACCCGGACGGTCTGTACAAGTCATATCTACCTTGCAAGCACGTGCATTACTGTCACATGGCTGTGAGGGTTATCTAACTACGATTCACGACATGGATGCTGAATCCCCATCGATTCAGGATCAACCAGTAGTTTCGGAATTTCAAGACGTCTTCCCAGCTGAACTTCCAGGCATACCACCTGCACGAGAAGTGGAGTTCAACATCGACCTTGTTCCAGGAGCTGAACCAATCTCTAAGGCTCCGTATCGTATGGCTCCCATAGAGCTAAAAGAACTGAAGGACCAACTGCAGGAACTTCTTGAGCGAGGGTTCATTAGACCAAGCGCATCTCCATGGGGCGCACCGGTCTTGTTCGTTAAGAAGAAGGACGGCAGCATGCGACTTTGCATAGACTACCGTGAACTTAATAAGATTACCATCCGCAATAGATATCCACTGCCACGTATAGATGATCTGTTTGACCAACTTCAAGGAGCCAAACACTTCTCAAAGATCGATCTAAGGTCAGGCTACCATCAGCTAAGGGTTAAAGAGCAGGATATTGCCAAGACTGCTTTTCGTACCCGCTATGGCCATTATGAGTTTGTAGTCATGCCATTCGGCCTGACTAATGCTCCAGCAGTATTCATGGATCTGATGAACAGAATCTTCCACGAATTCCTTGATAAGTTTGTCATTGTATTCATCGATGACATCCTGATTTTCTCAAAGTCCACGGAGGAACACGAAGACCATCTCCGTACGGTACTACAGATTCTTCGTCAGAAGCAGCTGTATGCGAAATTCTCCAAGTGTGAGTTCTGGTTAAACAAAGTGGCATTCTTAAGTCACATTGTATTAGCAGAAGGGATCACTATGGACCCATCGAAGGTTGAGGCTATCACTAAATGGCCAAGACCAACGTCAGCGACAGAAGTCCGCAGTTTCTTAGGCTTAGCTGGATATTATCGCAGATTCGTGGAGAACTTTTCCCGTTTGGCACTACCTCTCACCAAAATGATGTGAAAAGGGGAGAAATTCGTCTGGACGGAAGAATGAGAGAAGAGCTTCGAAGACCTAAAGCAGAAGTTAGTATCTGCACCTATTCTTACTCTCCCATCTGGTACAGGTGGATTTCAGATCTATAGCGATGCATCGATGAAGGGACTGGGCTGTGTTCTCATGCAACACGGGAAAGTGATCGCGTATGCTTCACGGCAGCTTAAGCCCTATGAAGAAAACTACCCTACGCATGACCTGGAACTTGCTGCAGTGGTGTTCGCATTGAAAATATGGAGGCACTACTTATACGGAGAATCATGCGACATTTTCACAGATCACAAGAGCTTGAAATATATCTTCACTCAACGTGAATTGAACATGAGACAAAGGAGATGGTTGGAACTGTTGAAGGATTATGATATTAACCTACAGTATCATCCCGGAAAAGCTAATGTAGTAGCAGATGCACTCAGCAGAAAGTCCGGAATGATCAACGGCATTGAAATCAAGGAACAAAACATAAGAGACTTGGAGCGGCTAGACATCAAAATCATGGTACGTGGGCAGCACGGATACTGGGCTAATCTTAGAGTAGAACCCGAGTTACTGTCTAGGATCAAGGAAGCTCAGAAGGATGATGGAGAAATATGGGCGATAATTCAGAATTTGGAGAAGCAGACAGAATTCAGAATGGACGCAGACGGTATCGTTTGGCAGGGCACGAGACTATGTGTTCATGACAATCAAGAACTCCGGGAAGCATTGTTAGCTGAAGCTCACAGCTCCCCATTTTCTATACATCCTGGGTCGACAAAAATGTACCATGACATCAGACAGTACTTTTGGTGGAGTGGTATGAAACAGGATGTAGCCACTTATGTCTCCAAATGTCTTACCTGCCAGCAGGTTAAGATTGAGCACCAGGGATCGGGCGGTCTCCTTCAACCGTTGGATATTCCAAAGTGGAAGTGGGACAAAATCAACATGGATTTTGTTACCGGTCTTCCGCCTACCAAGAAGAAGCACGATGCCATTTGGGTCATCGTCGATCGACTCACCAAATCAGCTCATTTCTTACCGATACGCAAGGAAGATCCGGTAAGTAAACTCGCAGATACTTACAGAAGGGAGATCATGAGACTCCACGGTGCTCCCTCCAGCATCGTCTCAGACAGAGATCCTCGTTTCACGTCGCGATTATGGAAAGGTCTGCAAAAAGCTTGGGGTACACAACTTATGCTGAGTACGGCCTTTCATCCTCAAACGGACGGACAGTCGGAGCGAACAATTCAGACATTGGAAGATATGTTAAGGTCGTGTGCGTTGGAATGGACAGGTGATTGGGACGATTACATCTGTTTGGTCGAGTTTGCATACAACAACAACTGGCACGCAAGTATCAAATGTGCTCCTTTCTAAATGTTGTATGGCAGGAAGTGTCGCGCTCCAATCTGCTGGGATCAAGTGGGAGAGCGAACACTCGAAGGACCAGAAATTATAGAAATGACCAATGAGAAGATCGAAGTAGCTAAGCAGAAGCTGCAGGAAGCACTGTCACGTCAGAAGAGTTACGCTGATAAGCATCATAGGGACATACATTTTAATGTGGGAGACCACGTCTTCCTCAAGGTTTCGCAGGCACGTGGTGTTAAACGCTTCGGGATCAAAGGGAAACTCAGTCCTCGTTTCATCGGACAATTTGATATCATTGAACGAATCGGTGAAGTATCTTACCGATTGGCGTTACCTCCTCAGCTTTCGCACGTGCATAACGTGTTCCATGTGTCCTTACTCAGAGGGTACAGGTATCATCCCCTTCACATGGTTCAGTATCCACTGGAACAGATACGTGAAGATCTTACTTTTATAGAGGAACACGAACGAGTTCTTGGCAGGCAAGAACGAGTCATGAGAAGGAAGACGATTCCATTCGTCAAAATTCTTTGGAGGGACCATACCGAGCGGGAAGCCACTTGGGAAACGGAGGAGTCTATCCGGGCTTCTTACCCTCACTTCATATTTTGAGTTCGGGTATGTTACTTCTTTCCAGTTTACTTTATCTATAATTCGGGGACGAATTATTCTTTTTAGGGGGAAGAATTGTAAAACCCGCATGCTTTTACCATGAATAGTGCCCTTATGATCGTACGTCCTAGATTAAAACTTACCCTATTTAGTATTGATCACATTCATGTGCTAATAATCAAGCAAGTGCATACGTGTATGACATGATAAGTATCGATTACGTACAAACTCATGATAAACAGTTAATAGATATTTCACGTGAACATAATTAAATCATGATCACCATTTTAAAACACGAACTAAGATAATTACGTAAGTACTTAATTACGAGTGTAAATAATACGATAAACTACATGATAAAATAAACAGAAACACTTTAAACACGAACACGATTAACCACGAACGAACACGAAACATCGGGACACGAGAAAAAGGTACGGGTACCCCATGTGGGGCCCCATACCCACGGCACACCAACCAAGGTGGGCTAAGCCCATGGACTTTTAACATGAAAGGGGGGGGGGTTATGGTAAAATTCATTTCATTTTCACATTTCAAGGAAATAAGCATTTAACCTAAAAAGTTTTCCTCTCCTCCTCTTGGTCTCTCTTTGTGCCGCCACCCTCAAGACCACCATAGGTGGTTGTTGGTTGATTTTGATCATAAAAATAAGTGCTATAAACCGTGTTTGTTCATCCTCTTTCAAGCTACGTATTGGTATATTATTCTAAACCTTTCTTTTAATTCTTTTTAAATATTTGATTATTTTCATGAACATGTTATTGTTATTCTTATTAAAACATGATAATTAAACATAGATCTAACATGTTTTGGGGTTAATTAAAATCAAAGGTTGTTATATGAGGGTGTTTGTTTTTGGCCGCCTAGTATAACCAACCCGAGGGGGGTTCGGTTTGCTTTTTGCCGCCACCACCAAGACCATTTTGGTCTTGGTTGGTGCATGTGGGACCACGGCATCAAGGGGACACAAGTACCCCGAGATGGCTCGGGGTACGGTGTCGTGTTCATGCCCGATTCACGGTTCGTTGGTTAAATCATGATTTATGCTACATGTTAATTTTATGAATTATGGACTTAGGATATAAATTAATTAATAACATGAGATATTAATTAAACCATGACTTAGGTTATTTTTAATTATTAATTTAGCATGATATTAATTTAACCTAAGTATTTTATGTTATAAGTTATAATTAATTAATTATTTAAAACATGCCTATAATTAATTAATTTAGACATGACTTAGGTTATGTTATTAATACATAATAATACACATTTTAACCTAAGTATTTTATTCCATTTTAATTAAAACATGTTATACTTTAATTAAAATGCTTAACCTATAGTTTAATTAAAATACATGAAATAATAATTAAACTCTACACTATATCATATGACTTAAGAAATAAGCTTATAAACACTTAGACTTATATGTTAGCTTATGTAACCAGTTTAATTCTAATTATGGAAACTTCTATTTATAGAAACTTAATTAAATAAGGCAGCTAATCTATTAATGGAAACCTTCTATATATGGAAATCTATCTATTTCAGGCAGCTAATGTAATCATGGAAACCTTCTATATATGGAAACTTATTTAATTAAGGCAGCTGATCTATTTTTGGAAACTTTCTATTTTTAGAAACTAATCTATAATAAGCAGTAAATTTTATTTTAGGAAACTTTCTATTTTTGGAAACTTTCTATTTTTGGAATCTTTCTATTTTTGGAAACTTTCTATTTTTGGAAACTTTCTATCTTTGGTAACTTTCTATTTTTGGAAACTTTCTATTTTTGGAAACTTTCTATTTTTGGAAACTTTCTATTTTTGGAAACCTGCTATTTTTGGAAAGTTACTTATTATTACACAGTAAGTATAATAATACATGAATTACCAGTAATACTTTATCAGATTAATCAGAGTACAAGGTAAACACAAATAGGGCTTTAAACAGTAAACCATGACCTAAAACATACAAAGTAAGCTAAGATGAGACATAAAACCCAGTATGTAATCAGTGATTCGATACTTATACACGTGTGTATTCATGTAGCGTTAGTGATCCAGAAGTAGGAGTCTTTCTTTCGTTCATTCACTGGACTTGAGGTACGGATTCCCGTCCTTTCAGTATGGACATTCTTTCCTTATTAGGATTTCCCCGTATGCAGCCAACTGTTTTCCCCAGTATTTGTTTTATTGTTTTTAACTGCTTATGTTTAATTAGCATAATCTATAGCCATATACAAGCATGACCAGTTTCACCTAGTTATGGAGGTACCATAACCATAACATTGGAGGCACCAATGTTATGACTTCCCCACGGCGGAGTGATTGCTCGTGGCGTCCCTTTCAGTTTTGGCCATATTATTATATCATGTGGGGCGTATGGGTGCATCCTAGTTACATGTTTTATTCAGTATTTCATGGTGAATGTGGTGTGTGCCTTGCATCCTTCATAAGGAGTTGATCCCTCCTACCCAGACCAGTATATTAATTAGAGGCATCCCCTCTAATCAGCATGATAAGGTCACCACTCCAAGTATTCATGCACGTGACCTTTTCATGACCTATATGGGCTATGGTATATTTATGTTAAAACAGTTTTCATAAGATAAACATAAGGCTTTTCAAACTATAAAACCAGTTTTCTTAATACTTAACCAGTTTACTCAGAACTTAGTCTTCCGCTGTTATATGTTACATGCTTATCCTATTTCATGCTATTTTGTACATCCGTGCACTGAGCGTCTTGCTCATCCGTTTTCCTTTTCACGTTCCCAAAACGGCAGGTACTCAGGGACGCTCGTAGATCTCGAACGTACGTGCATATGGACTGGAAGCTTTACTGTCTTTCTTTACTTTATGCATTTCCTTTATTTTAATACATCTTGCAATGGACATTGTTTCGTCCTTTCCTTTTACAGTATTTATGTTTGTGTGTGATGAGCTCTACTTTGGGGTTGCCGATGTTTGATTCCGGTATTTCCCTTTTATGGTCAAATAATGCTTAGACATTTATCCTTGTATGCTTTGATGACACGCCATGATTATGCGTAAGATTCCATTTCCAAAATGGGGTGTTACACAAAATAACTTAATTAAACTAAAAAGAATTTTTGAAAAATTTAAAACTAATTAAAACTATTTAAAATGATTAAAAATAAAAATTAAATATTAAAATAATATTAAAAATTCAAAAGTTAAAAAAATTCTAAAAACTTGCAAACTAATTTATTTTAACTTAATAAAACCAGAACTGAAAGTGGAATGACCTAAGTAACCCTATTGGGCCTCCAAATGGGCCAAAAGTGAAAACAGTCCAAGATTAATGGGCTTTTTGGCCCAATAAGCAAAAAGTCAACCAAATAAGCTGAAAAGTTCTAGATAAGCTTAAAATTTGATTTTAAACAAAAAACTCTAAAGGCCCAAAAGCTGAAAGTGAGCTTATCACAGCTTAATAAGCACTCAACTTATTCTTAATGGGCTTTTTGGCCCATTAAACCATAATCTAATCCCATAAGCTGAAATTTGATACATGATGAGACTGCTTTTATACATAGTCTCATCGTCCAAATTGGGCTTAAAATGCATTAAATATCATCAAAATACCCAAATATATGCTTGTGTTTATTGCTTGTGTATTTTAGGTACGGATATTGAGAAAATGACAAAAGATCACAAGAATCAGTCAAAAACGAACACGGGAAACGAAGCCGCACGATGAACCAAGCCCTAATGAAGAATTTTCCAAAGAAAACCCTTGAAGATTTGAAGAATATTGAAGATTGGTCCTCCAAGTTTGAAGAATTGACACTTTATACCCTTGTATCTTCATAATTACAAGTTTGGTCCCTAAAGTTTGTCAAAATTACAAAAAAGGACCCTTAACTTTGAAGAATTGGCAAATTTAGTCCCTCAACAAATCTAAATTGTCAATAATGGTCCTCCAAGAAGTCAACAAACAAATCAAGTCCTTGAAGTATGAAGACATGTCAAAATCAGTCCTTGGAATATGAAGAAATTGCATGTTTAGTCCTTAAAACAAGTTTTAAAACTTGTTGTGCCAAATTTGACAACCTTCCCAAAGTTGTCATGTGTTAATTTGGCGTTGATAGCCATTTTTAACAAAGTGAACAAAGTGTGAATTGTAAGGGGGCAAACCTGCCAGACAGCCTAACTCCTCACACCCACCCAGCTACTGCCACCTCACCCACTCACACTCTTCCACCAATCAAATTCAACCTTTCTGCCATGTCACCCATCCACTCACCCCTAAACTGAATACTTAATTCAGTTTAAACCTTCCCACCAAAACACTTAATTTAAAAAAATCATTAACCCCAAACGGATTAAACACCCTTAATCCACCCTTAAACCCTAGTTTTTCCCAGCAAGAACATCAATTAAATCAAGGGGTTTTTGGGTAAATCTTTCCAGATCCTTAATTAAACACATCTTAAACCCAAAACCACCCTTAAACTCCCATCACCATCACCTCACATGTGTGTGCAACCCTCCCCTGCCCCAATATTCACTCTCAAACAAAACTTGGCAGCAAGATCAACATCCCACAACAATTTCTTGTTCTCAAAGACTAAATGAACGTCCAAGATCCTCTTTTCATTGCTGGCATCCCACAAAATGCCAAGAACATCACATGGCTTTGTTTTTTACTGAAAAATTCAAAATCGTCCAAGGGCAAGATTGGAAGTTCAAGTATTAGGGTTTTAGCTTCTTATCACTTCTAGAATCACAATGTAAGCCTCTATATAAAGGCCTTTAGGACGTAGCTTAGGACTGTTCTTGATTTTTTCTCCTTTTTCACAAACTTTGTAAAGCCAGTTTATGAATTAATATAAATGGTTTAAGTGTTGCTGATGAGAAATATTGAGTTCCCTTTACATTTTCAGTTGATTTAAGTTTATTGGTTGAGTTTGGTTTAATTTCAGCAAAAGTTTTCAAGTTTTCAAAAGTTTCTGTTTCTTTTTTCAAAGTTTTCTTTTATCAAAATTTTTTTATATAAATCTGATACAATGTTGATTCAGAGTGTTGGATTGATGGTATTTAACCTTGTGTATGTCTATAACACCATGGCTTGTTCTGGTGTAGTGGGTACCCAAGTGTAAAATATCCATTGGTTTGGTCATTTCCTGTTATTAAGCTTATTATAACCTTACCCACAAGCTCAAGCTTTCTTCTAGCTTAATCTATAAGCTAGGAGCAAGCCTTAAGCTCTTTTACACAGCTTTTACCTTTTCTCTCTTAGCAGGTTCAAGGAGAAACAGTTTTTCCCATTTTGTTAAGTAAAATCTCATAATCCCATCAACAAAGTTCTGCATAGGCCCCAGCCTATATGGAGGTGGTTTTTCAACCACTAAGGGTCCTGGATGTAGGACCCTTTAGGTAGTCTCTTGTTTTCCTTTTCAAATTTTAGCTTTCTGAAATTTTATGTGCTTTTTGTGATTCTGTTTGTTAAGTGTTTAAATGTATGTTTGAGTGCTTAAATCTGCTTAAATAGGACTTGTATGCATGTTTAGATAGAGTTCAATCACTTTGGTTAAGTCTTAATTGGGTTTGCTTTGAAAAAAAGTTGATATTCAGATTTAAAGGGGTGTTTGGATTTGCACATTAAGTAAGATTACTTGGTTGATCATGCGTTAAAAGTTGTTGGAATACACTCATTAGTTAGTAATTAGGTGTTTAGTGTGCTTAAGTTTCAGTTTGAACAAGTTTTGAACACTTTGCATGATAAAATTTGGAAGAAATAGCTAAAAATCAGAAAGTTTGCCTTGTGTATGATTTTGTGAAAATTGGTGCTTGATTTCTTGCAAGTTGTTAGATAGGAAGTTGTTCTAGGATTGTGATTCATTTACATGCTTCTTGGTGGATTTGTATGCTGGTTATGAGCTTTTGAAATTCATTTGTGTGCATTGTGTATCAGCAAACATACATCAGTAACATAAGCCTTATCAGAACTTTTACTTGGGGATTTGTGTGCATTTTTGTTAAGTTATTGGCCTGTTTATGTGTTTGCATTGACTCCTTATACTCCAAAGAGTATAAGGGTGCCTTCTTGTCCAACAATCAACACCACAAATCAAGGTCCAAGCCCTCTTGAACCTCCTTTTCACAAGTGAAGAAAACTTCACTTGTGTTCATCAGAAGTTTAATAAACCTGGGCACGTTTTTGGTTTAATCTTGTTTAATCTTGATTAATTTAGACTTGTGTTTGTGTTATTGTGCTTAACAAGGTCACTGGATTGAGTATTGAAAAGTAAAAAAAAAAGAAAAAAAAGTTTTGCAAAAAGTTCACCTTGCCTGGACTCGAACACGCGACCTTGCGTTCCAAGGAGTAGCGTGCTTACCAGTGATCCAGATGACTTTTTACGTTTATACTTCATTTCATTAATTACTTAAGGTGTTTTGTTTTTAAGCTTATTTAAGTTAACAGCTTTTAAATAAGCAGTTTCCGGCTTATTTCTTTTAGCTTTTTCAAGTTTAGCATTTTTTCTAGGTTTATATTAGGGTTGTTGATTTTTCTGAGCAAAAATTAGATTTTTCCCTTTATTATTTTATTCATTAGGATTATTTTAAATTTAATTTTTAGAAAGTCATTTAAAAATAGTAAAAAGTAATTTAAAAATCTGGAAAAATAATATTTAGGTTTTTAATCATACTTTTGAGGTTTACAGCTTATTAGGTTTTCAATTTAGCTTATTTTTAATTTTATAAGATTTTAGGATTTTTAAGCAACTTTAAAATTTAATATAAAATTATTTAATAGGTTTCAGAAAATTTGGTTTGCATTTTTGTTTTAGTTACATTATTTAGGATTTTTGGTAATATTTTAGAATTTATTTACAAACTTTTTATTTTTTGAATATTTTAATATTATTTTATTATTAAAATTTGAAGTTTTATTTTTTCTTGTTTTTACATTTTTCCTAGGTTAAGGACATTAAATTAGGAGTTTTGTCACTTTCCAAATATTTTTTAGACTTTTCAATTAATTTCTAGAATTAATTTAAGATTTAATACATTTTAATAGTTTTTAAGGGTTTAAAAATAGTTTAATTTGGTTATAAAATTTTTAAAAATAGTTTTTAGCTTAATTAGGATATTTTTGAGGTTTACAAACTATAAAATCTTGTTTAGGGCTTTTTAATAATTAAAAGTGATTTTTAGGGCTTTAATTAGCATTAAAAAGTCATTTTCTAATTAATTAAAAGGTTTTAGCAAGTTTGGATTTTTTGTAAACTCTTAGAATATTATTGGGGATTTTTAGTAATTTTTAGGAATTTTTAGGTTAAAATTTTAATTTTGGCACTATTTACGGTTTTACGTTTACGCCTTTTTCGTCGTAGTTTAATTCATTTTTGTAACCGTTTTTCTCTTCTAATCCCATTTCTTTCTCAATCAATATAATCACAAACATTAATCAACTCTTAACACAACGCACTTGCCTCCTCGAGAACGAACTCACTTACTTGGGGTCATTCACACACGGTTTTCCTAAATCGTCGTGCACTTGCCCTACTTTGTGCATCCTTTTCCTAAAGGTGTACAAAATTACAAACATCATTTTGGCGCCGCTGCCGGGGAGGCGTGTTGTGTTTTGGTTGAACCATTGTTGTTTTTATATAGCCATAAAAGTAATTGTATTAGTAGCACTCTACTAATACGTATTATCGGTTTTTCGTTTTTTTGTGAATACTATTACTATATTTTATACGTAGAACAATAAATTTACAAGTACTCCAAATACGTGAGAAATCACAACCTTGACTTGGGAGGTCATTACCCAATCATTGTATTCGAATCTCAAACCAAAGAAAAAGGCAAAAATAGATAAATACTTTCGTGAAGCTCGATTTTGAGAAATACAAACTATAAGGTGGGTATAAGGCGGTTGTATTTCACGACCTAAAGGAAAAAGGCTCTTAAGTGCTTCGCGCCGCCTCGTTTCCTCCGCTTGCTTGTGCGTATTTTGATTTTGAAAGCTAATCGAGGGTTTTGCCGCCCAAAGTATTAATAAGTATCATATATATTTTCTTGGTTTCTATTGATTAAACCCTCTTGAACGATTTGGTGTTCCACCATCGTTCTAAAGTCATCGAAGGCGTTCACTTCACGTGATCGTTTTCATTCCTTGAGGCTTCTTTAATCGAGAGATTTGATTAAGGAGGAGATTTGTAGATTTGTGTCTACTAATACATTCCAAAAATCCAAAAAGTTAAAAACAATCAAAAACCACAAAAAAAATTGAAAAAGTAAAAACACCAAAAAGAATCTTCTTTGCTCGCCTTCTCGTTGTACGTGACGTTTATGCAAACTCGCTCTAAAGCAAGACGTGCTCGTAAACGAAGAAACAAATCCATCACTACTTCTAGTGAGGAGTCTCCTATTGACGAACCCATTGTAGTGAAAGAAGCACCCATGGCTAATCGAACTATGATGGAGTTGCTTCAAGCACCCACCGAGGGTTATGGAGAAGCGATTGTGATTCCCGCTATCCTTGCGGAGAATTTTGAGGTTAAGACGGGTTTGTTGTCCATGATTCAAAACAACAAGTTTCGAGGGGACGAAAAGGACAACCCGCATAACCACATTCGCCAATTTAATCGTCTCACCGCCACATGCAAGTTTAAGGATGTTTCAAACGACTCGATTAAGATGATGCTTTTTCCGTATTCCTTAGCGGGGCCCGTAAAAATTTGGTTAGAGAAAGAGCCACCCAATTCTATATTGACGTGGAAGGATCTCGTTTCAAAGTTCGTGAACCAATTTTTTCCGCCCTCTAAGACTACGCACTTGAAAAACGAGATTTCAAAGTTTTCGCAAGAGTATAATGAGAGTTTTTCAACGGCTTGGAATAGGTTTAAGGAAATGTTGCACGAATGTCCTCGTCATGGTTTTTCCGACTTGCATCAAATAGACACGTTTTACAATGGCTTGAACAATCATGAGCGTGATTATCTTAATGCCGCCGCGGGTGGTAATTTTTTGTGTAAGACAGTCGAGGAAGCATTGTTAATCATTGAGAATAGGTCTAAGGTGTATAGTCCTCGTAGCACGTCGAGTGTTCGTAAGACTTCGTCTTCGTCTTCGCCTGCATTGTCACACACCGTTGATGCTTGCCAAGTCGAGGCTAATTTGGAGAACAAAATTTTTGATATAGTGAAAGGATTGTTAGTTGAGTTTAAAGTTGGTGAACAACCCGCTCCCGCTACGATTAAAGCGGTTGAGGTTTCTTGTATGTATTGTGGTGGAGCTCACGATTATTCCGATCGCATTACCAACGGTGGTAACACTTCGAGTGCCTTCGCGGCCGCGGGTACTTATAACCAAAACGGTCAAGTTCCTCGCACTAATCAATTGACTCCACCGGGTTTTTCACCAAATCAAAATGTTAACAATTATCGAAACAATCAAGTTGGTTACCAAAGAAATCAAAGGAACAATTATAAGGGTAATAACAACTATGGGAATCAAGGGAGTAGTAGTAGCCAATTGCAAAATCAAAATCAAAACCGTAATTTTCAAAACACGAGTCAAGGTCTTCAAAATGCTTACACTAAAGAACTTCCAATGGACTTTGTGAATTATGCCCCGGCAAATGATAAGATTTTGGAAAACATACAAGAGCAATTGGCTAATCAAGCTAGGGACACGGCTAAGAACGCAAAGGAGTTAGCTAATTTTGTTAAGGAAAATCTAGCCATGAGAAATGAATGAAAAATGATTTTGCTAACCAAATTCGAGGTCAAAACAACAAGATAGAGCAAAGTCATGCTAGGCTTGAACAAAGAATTGACCAAAAAGCCGCTAGCCAAGATTTGAAGTTTAATAGTCAAGATGCTAAGCTTAACGCCATTTTAGAAGCCGTCATAGGGAACAAAGCCTCTACTTCGAGTAGTTTGCCTAGTAACACCGTTTCAAACCCGAAGGGAGAGATGAAAGTGATTACCACACGTAGTGGTAAGACACTTAAAGAACCGACTCCTCAACCAATTACTCCAACGGTGGAGGAAATTGAGGAAGAACCCGAGGTGGTGGTCGAAAAGGAGCATATTTCAATCCCACAAAGTACCGCTCATGCCACACCTACGGTCGACCCTTTACCAACATTGGAACCCGAGATTCCAAAGGCTATGCCTATGCCCCAACCCACATCACCCTTGCCTTACCCATCGAGACTTAGGAAGGAGAAACGACAAGAGCGCGATAATTACCAATTTGAGCTTTTTATGAAAATGTTTCTTGATTTGCACTTTAATGTGAGTTTCGCCGATGCTTTGGTCATGATGCCTCGATTTGCCGCTAACTTTAAGAGTATGTTGAACAACAAGGAAAAATTGCACCAAATGTCTAGTTGTTCGTCGGTTTATCTTAATCGCATACCTCAAAAAGTCGGTGATCCCGGTAAATTTTTGATCCCTTGTGCCATTCAAGATATGGAAGAATGCTATGCCTTGGCCGATCTTGGTGCTAGCATTAACTTGATGCCACTTTCAATCTTCAAGTCGCTCAATCTTCCTAATCTTACTCCTTCACGAATGTCTATTGAGTTGGCCGACCATTCCACGATTCTTGCATGTGGTTTGGCGGAAGACGTTTTTGTGAAAGTGGGAAAGTTCTACTATCCCGTAGACTTTATTGTTGTTGACATCCCCACGGATCCTCAAGTTCCTCTTATTTTAGGTCGTTCGTTTTTAGACACGTCTATGGCTTTGATTGATGTGCATGCTAGAAAGATCACCTTACGTTTCAACGACGAGGAACTTGTTATAAACGCAACTCAAAATTCTCAACTTTCTCATGTTTATTCCGTTGCTACCATAAACCTCGTTGATATGATACCATAAACCTCGTTGTTATGATCGACGTGGTTTGCGAGGAATTTTCAGAAGAAGTTTTAGGGTTTGGTGATGAAGAAACTAGTGGCAATCCCACTATGTTAGATCCAATTCTTGATAATTCGACGCCAACCTTCACTCCTTTCGAAGGTGGTGGTTTTACGTTGGAAGAATTCGATGTTCCACGTACTTGTAACGAAGACCTCGACAACGATGAGGACTTCTCGATCATCAAGGATTTTCTTAACGATTTCCCATTTCCTCCACTCGAGGAGGTTATGAGTATCGAGCCTGAATATTCACTTGAGGAACCACCTATTCTTGAGTTGAAAGATTTACCTCCTCACCTCGAATATGTCTATTTGGAGGAGGACGAAAAATTGCCGGTTATTATTACGAAGGAACTTTCGGATGATGAAAAAACCGCACTTGTCGATGTTCTTAAGGATCACAAAGGGGCGATTGCGTGGAAGTTATCCGACATTAAGGGAATCGATCCCAAGTTTTGTAGCCACAAAATCTTAATGGAGGAGGATTTCAAGCCAACAATCCAAAGTCAAAGGAGGGTGAACCCCAAAATTCACGACGTCATCAAAAAGGAGGTCCTTGAACTCCTTGACGCGGGAATGATTTACCCTATTTCCGATAGCCCTTGGGTGAGTCCTATTCATTGTGTCCCTAAAAAGGAAGGGATGACCGTTGTGCCAAACGATGCCAACGAGTTGATTCCCACTAGACTCGTGACCGGATGGAGAGTGTGCATTGACTATCGTAAGTTGAATGAAGCCACTCGAAAAGACCATTTTCCCTTGCCCTTCATTGACCAAATGTTGGAGCGTCTTGCGGGAAATGATTTCTATTGCTTTTTAGATGGTTTTTCCGGTTACTTCCAAATTCCCGTCGATCCTCGTGATCAAGAAAAAACTACGTTTACGTGTCCGTATGGAACGTTTGCCTATCGTAGAATGCCATTCGGACTTTGCAATGCACCGGGAACTTTCCAACGATGCATGATGGCTATTTTTCATGATATGATCGAGAAGACGATGGAAGTCTTCATGGATGACTTTTCCGTGTTTGGTGATTCTTTCACTTCGTGTTTGTCTAGTCTAGAGAGAATGTTAAAACGTTGTGAGGAAACCAACCTTGTTCTCAATTGGGAAAAGTGTCATTTTATGGTTAAGAGTGGAATCGTCTTAGGGCACAAGGTCTCGAAAGAGGGGATTGAGGTTGATCAAGCTAAGGTAGACGTCATCGCCAAATCACCTCATCCCAAAACCGTCAAGGGAGTTAGGAGTTTCCTAGGCCACGCGGGCTTTTATCGACGATTCATCAAGGATTTCTCGAAGATTTCTCGACCCATTACACATCTTCTTGAAAAAGAGGCACGTTTTGTCTTTGACGAAGATTGTGTACGAGCCTTTGAGATCCTTAAGAGGAAACTTACCGACGCTCCCATTCTTGTTGCGCCCAATTGGAACCTCCCCTTTGAACTAATGTGTGATGCTAGTGATTACGCCATTGGGGCCGTTTTGGGGCAATGTCATGATAAGCACTTCTTGCCTATTCACTATGCTAGCAAGACGATGACCGAGGCTCAACTTAAATACACTACAACGGAAAAGGAGTTCCTTGCCGTGGTGTATGCATTTGAGAAGTTCCGACCTTACCTCGTCTTGACAAAATGCATAGTGTATACGAACCATTCGGCTATTAAGTATCTAATGGCAAAGCAAGATGCTAAGCCGAGATTACTTCGTTGGATTCTCCTCCTTCAAGAATTTGATCACAAAATCGTTGACAAAAAAGGAGCCGAGAATCTAGCGGCTGATCATCTCTCTCGTTTGGAAGATCCTCACCAAAGTGTTTACGAGCCTAAGGAAATCACCGAAACATTTCCGCTCGAGACACTTGGTGTAGTGAATTCTAAGCTTGATTCTTCCACCCCATGGTTTGCGGATTTTGCAAATTACCATGCGGGTAACTTCATCGTTAAGGGTATGACGACTCAAGAAAAACGAAAATTCTTTCGTGACGTCAAGTTCTACTTTTGGAACGACCCTTACTTGTTTCGAACTTGTGCGGATCAAATCATCCGACGTTGTGTATTTGGCACCGAAGCTTCTGACATCCTTAGAGCTTGCCATGAGGGACCCACGGGTGGTCACCACGGTGCTAATCTCACGGCTAAGAAGGTTTTTGATGCCGGCTTCTTTTGGCCTACTATTTACCGAGATGCACAAGATCTTGTGAAGTCGTGTGATGCATGCCAACGACAAGGAAAAGCCTCACAAAAAGATGAAATGCCACAAAATATCATTCAAGTATGCGAGATCTTTGACGTTTGGGGCATAGACTTTATGGGGTCGTTCCCATCATCTCGTGGTAATAAGTACATTCTCGTTACGGTTGACTACCTTTCTAAGTGGGTGGAGGCAAAGGCCTTGCCCACTAATGATGCTCGTGTGGTAGTTAAGTTCTTGAAAAGCTTGTTTGCTCGGTTTGGAACCCCTCGTGCGATCATAAGCGATCGTGGAACCCATTTTTGTAATGACCAATTCGAAAGGGTTCTAAGGAAATATGGGGTTACACATCGGCTTTCTACGGCTTATCACCCACAAACGAGTGGGCAAGTCGAGGTTTCAAACCGAGCGTTGAAGAGGATCTTGGAGAGATCCGTGGGGGAAAACTGACAATCTTGGTCGGATAAGTTAGACGATGCTTTATGGGCCTTTAGGACCGCTCATAAGACGCCCATTGGGTGCACTCCCTATAAGATTGTGTATGGAAAGAATTGTCATTTGCCTATCGAGTTAGAACACAAGGCTTATTGGGCCCTAAAGCATTGTAATGATGACATGGAGACCGCGGGAAAACACCGAAAAATGCAATTAAATGAATTGGATGAATTGAGGGATATTGCTTATGAAAATTCATTGATTTATAAAGAGAAAACTAAAAAGTTGCATGATTCAAAAATTAAAAACCGGGTTTTTAACATTGGGGATCAAGTTTTGCTTTTTAATTCAAGATTGAAAATATTTTCCGGGAAATTGAAATCCCGATGGTCCGGTCCATTCACCGTGACTCAAGTGTTTCCGTATGGGACCATCGAGCTAGCTCAAGATGATGGTCCTAACTTCAAGGTGAATGGACATAGGTTGAAGCACTACTTTGGCGGGGAAGTTCCATCCTTGAACTACCTCGACCAAGTCTCCTTCCCCAATGATAATTAGTATTGAGGGGATCGAGTCGAGCTCATGACTCGGTAATCAAAAACGAGGTGCCTCGTGGGGGAGTCCCATGCTTATCCTATGTACATATTATCGCTTTCTAATGTAGCTTACGTGTGGGGATTTGTGCCCTTCCAACCTTTGTTCCGTGGTTGTTTGTGAATTGTGGTTTTTAGATCATGATCTTCACGATTGGAGCCTCTCGTGTTCGTTTTATGGGAGCACTCGATCGTTTGCTTTGGAGACATTTCTTAATATCCATGATATCCTTTTGATGTTCTAACCTTAGGTTTTTATCACACTTCATAAACGGCTATTAATTTAATGGTTACACCCTTTTCATGCTAGATTAAGCATTCGACTACGTCTCTAGTATGGGGGTGTTTGTACCCCTAGACTCGAAACATTGAGGACAATGTTTAACTTTAGTATGGGGGGGGGGGGTGAATAGATACTTGCCTTGCCAAACCTTCACGCTTTCCAAAGTTTATCTTTTTGTTATCGTTTTGTTGCAAAATAAGGCTAAAAATGGCAAAATTTTAAAATTTTTCTCATGTTTTATAAGTGTTTGAAGACACGAATGTAGATTTTCCGATGGCGAGAATAAGAGTAATTTTTTACTCGACCGTGCGTGTTGAGCACTTAGCTTTGATTCCTTAACTACACATTAGGCTAAGTCTCTTAAATGAGGACGAGAAATGATAGAGTTAATTATAAGTTACTATGCTAAACGTAGAGTACTCGTATTCTTTCAAAAACTCATGTGTTCTCGTTATTTGCTTATTCTCCCTTCGCTTGTAAATATTTTTGCTTAATAAATATTGACTTAGCAGTTTAGTTAGGATTGTTGGGTTTCTAGTCTTTTCTAGTAGCTTCCGTGTAATTAAATTGGGAAGACATTAAGGTATCGCCAGCGTCACGGTTTTGAAGTATTGGCACCCGAATAATCGAAAGCTTCACCCAATAATAAGATTTCAAGTGCTCACCTAAATCTAGCAAACAATTTGAAGCCCCACAAGGCCGAAAAATCTATGCAAAATTGAAAGTGAATCAAGCCTTAATCTTCGAAGCTTTAAAGATCCAAAATTCGCTTTAGCGTGAGGATATACGTCTTTGGCTAATAAAACCACCGATGAGGCGGATAATAAAAGGCAAGGCAAGACCAAAGTCATAATAAAAGCTTCATGGGGAAGTTGAATAAAAGATGGAGGTAAACCAAAGATAATAAGGTCCTTCCGTTAGGGGGCGTATAAAAGTCTTGGTAATAAGTCTCATGTTCAAAACCGTTATAAAACCATGTTTATCGATTCTTCTTGTCAACTTAATTTTTTAACATCGTTGTCTATTAGGAGGGGTTATTGATTTGATGGTCTTAGTTACACCGTTAGGACTCTATTTTTAGACCTAAATCTCTATTATCGCATAAGTCAACAATGTATCCTCGTGAAACATTCAAGACAAAATAAAATATAAGAGATACAACTTAGGAATAATGGGAGGATAAGTACGTGATTAGGGCATATGAGTAGTGTTAGCATTACTAACTTATAATGACAATGATCTCGTTACACGCTTGGCATGGAATTAAGGTGAAAATCGAGGATGATGAAATTATTTCTAACGAAGCATTCACGTGTTCTTATTCTATGAACCTAAACGTCCCATTTTGCGATGAAAATCATACATTATGTCCACAACACAAGTAGTAGTAATAGTAATAGTATAGCTAGTTTATTATTTCAATAAAGTGAATAAAATTGAATTTTGGAGATGCTATGATACTTTATTCTAGCATTGCGTGAGGGCACGGCAATGGTTTAGTATGGGGGAGTGATGAGACTGCTTTTATACATAGTCTCATCGTCCAAATTGGGCTTAAAATGCATTAAATATCATCAAAATACCCAAATATATGCTTGTGTTTGTTGCTTGTGTATTTTAGGTACGGATATTGAGAAAATGACAAAAGATCACAAGAATCAGTCAAAAACGAACACGAGAAACGAAGCCGCACTATGAACCAAGCCCTAATGAAGAATTTTCCAAAGAAAACCCTTGAAGATTTGAAGAATATTGAAGATTGGTCCTCCAAGTTTGAAGAATTGACACTTTATACCCTTGTATCTTCATAATTACAAGTTTGGTCCCTAAAGTTTGTCAAAATTACAAAAAGGACCCTTAACTTTGAAGAATTGGCAAATTTAGTCCCTCAACAAATCTAAATTGTCAATAATGGTCCTCCAAGAAGTCAACAAACAAATCAAGTCCTTGAAGTATGAAGACATGTCAAAATCAGTCCTTGGAATATGAAGAAATTGCATGTTTAGTCCTTAAAACAAGTTTTAATACTTGTTGTGCCAAATTTGACAACCTTCCCAAAGTTGTCATGTGTTAATTTGGCGTTGATAGCCATTTTTAACAAAGTGAACAAAGTGTGAATTGTAAGGGGGCAAACCTGCCAGACAGCCTAACTCCTCACACCCAACCAGCTACTGCCACCTCACCCACTCACACTCTTCCACCAATCAAATTCAACCTTTCTGCCATGTCACCCATCCACTCACCCCTAAACTGAATACTTAATTTAGTTTAAACCTTCCCACCAAAACACTTAATTTAAAAAAATCATTAACCCCAAACGGATTAAACACCCTTAATCCACCCTTAAACCCTAGTTTTTCCCAGCAAGAACATCAATTAAATCAAGGGGTTTTTGGGTAAATCTTTCCAGATCCTTAATTAAACACATTTTAAACCCAAAACCACCCTTAAACTCCCATCACCATCACCTCACATGTGTGTGCAACCCTCCCCTGCCCCACTATTCACTCTCAAACAAAACTTGGCAGCAAGATCAACATCCCACAACAATTTCTTGTTCTCAAAGACTAAATGAACGTCCAAGATCCTCTTTTCATTGCTGGCATCCCACAAAATGCCAAGAACATCACATGGCTTTGTTTTTGACTGAAAAATTCAAAATCGTCCAAGGGCAAGATTGGAAGTTCAAGTATTAGGGTTTTAGCTTCTTATCACTTCTAGAATCACAATGTAAGCCTCTATATAAAGGCCTTTAGGACGTAGCTTAGGACTGTTCTTGATTTTTTCTCCTTTTTCACAAACTTTGTAAAGCCAGTTTATGAATTAATATAAATGGTTTAAGTGTTGCTGATGAGAAATATTGTGTTCCCTTTACATTTTCAGTTGATTTAAGTTTATTGGTTGAGTTTGGTTTAATTTCAGCAAAAGTTTTCAAGTTTTCAAAAGTTTCTGTTTCTTTTTTCAAAGTTTTCTTTTATCAAAAAATTTTCATATAAATCTGATACAATGTTGATTCAGAGTGTTGGATTGATGGTATTTAACCTTGTGTATGTCCATAACACCATGGCTTGTTCTGGTGTAGTGGGTACCCAAGTGTAAAATATCCATTGGTTTGGTCATTTCCTGTTATTAAGCTTATTATAACCTTACCCACAAGCTCAAGCTTTCTTCTAGCTTAATCTATAAGCTAGGAGCAAGCCTTAAGCTCTTTTACACAGCTTTTACCTTTTCTCTCTTAGTAGGTTCAAGGAGAAACAATTTTTCCCATTTTGTTAAGTAAAATCTCATAATCCCATCAACAAAGTTCTGCATAGGCCCCAGCCTATATGGAGGTAGTTTTTCAACCACTAAGGGTCCTGGATGTAGGACCCTTTAGGTAGTCTCTTGTTTTCCTTTTCAAATTTTAGCTTTCTGAAATTTTATGTGCTTTTTGTGATTCTGTTTGTTAAGTGTTTAAATGTATGTTTGAGTGCTTAAATCTGCTTAAATAGGACTTGTATGCATGTTTAGATAGAGTTCAATCACTTTGGTTAAGTCTTAATTGGGTTTGCTTTGAAAAAAAGTTGATATTCAGATTTAAAGGGGTGTTTGGATTTGCACATTAAGTAAGATTACTTGGTTGATTATGTGTTAAAAGCTGTTGGAATACACTCATTAGTTAGTAATTAGGTGTTTAGTGTGCTTAAGTTTCAGTTTGAACAAGTTTTGAACACTTTGCATGATAAAATTTGGAAGAAATAGCTAAAAATCAGAAAGTTTGCCTTGTGTATGATTTTGTGAAAATTGGTGCTTGATTTCTTGCAAGTTGTTAGATAGGAAGTTGTTCTAGGATTGTGATTCATTTACATGCTTCTTGGTGGATTTGTATGCTGGTTATGAGCTTTTGAAATTCATTTGTGTGCATTGTGTATCAGCAAACATACATCAGTAACATAAGCCTTATCAGAACTTTTACTTGGGGATTTGTGTGCATTTTTGTTAAGTTATTGGCCTGTTTATGTGTTTGCATTGACTCCTTTTACTCCAAAGAGTATAAGGGTGCCTTCTTGTCCAACAATCAACACCACAAATCAAGGTCCAAGCCCTCTTGAACCTCCTTTTCACAAGTGAAGAAAACTTCACTTGTGTTCATCAGAAGTTTAATAAACCTGGGCATGTTTTTGGTTTAATCTTGTTTAATCTTGATTAATTTAGACTTGTGTTTGTGTTATTGTGCTTAACAAGGTCACTGGATTGAGTATTGAAAAGTAAAAAAAAAAAAAAAAGTTTTGCAAAAAGTTCACCCTGCCTGGACTCGAACACGCGACCTTGCGTTCCAAGGAGTAGCGTGCTTACCAGTGATCCAGATGACTTTTTACGTTTATACTTCATTTCATTAATTACTTAAGGTGTTTTGTTTTTAAGCTTATTTAAGTTAACAGCTTTTAAATAAGCAGTTTCCTGCTTATTTCTTTTAGCTTTTTCAAGTTTAGCAATTTTCCTAGGTTTATATTAGGGTTGTTGATTTTTCTGAGCAAAAATTAGATTTTTCCCTTTATTATTTTATTCAGTAGGATTATTTTAAATTTAATTTTTAGAAAGTCATTTAAAAATAGTAAAAAGTAATTTAAAAATCTAGAAAAATAATTTTTAGGTTTTTAATCATACTTTTGAGGTTTACAGCTTATTAGGTTTTCAATTTAGCTTATTTTTAATTTTATAAGATTTTAGGATTTTTAAGCAACTTTAAAATTTAATATAAAATTATTTAATAGGTTTCAGAAAATTTGGTTTGCATTTTTGTTTTAGTTACATTATTTAGGATTTTTGGTAATTTTTTAGAATTTATTTACAAACTTTTTATTTTTTTGAATATTTTAATATTATTTTATTATTAAAATTTGAAGTTTTATTTTTTCTTGTTTTTACATTTTTCCTAGGTTAAGGACATTAAATTAGGAGTTTTGTCACTTTCCAAATATTGTTTAGACTTTTCAATTAATTTCTAGAATTAATTTAAGATTTAATACATTTTAATAATTTTTAAGGGTTTAAAAATAGTTTAATTTGGTTATAAAATTTTTAAAAATAGTTTTTAGCTTAATTAGGATATTTTTGAGGTTTACAAACTATAAAATCTTGTTTAGGGCTTTTTAATAATTAAAAGTGATTTTTAGGGCTTTAATTAGCATTAAAAGTCATATTCTAATTAATTAAAAGGTTTTAGCAAGTTTGGATTTTTTGTAAACTCTTAGAATATTATTGGGGATTTTTAGTAATTTTTAGGAATTTTTAGGTTAAAATTTTAATTTTGGCACTATTTACGGTTTTACGTTTACGCCTTTTTCGTCGTAGTTTAATTCATTTTCTTAACCGTCTTTCTCTTCTAATCCCATTTCTTTCTCAATCAATATAATCACAAAAATTAATCAACTCTTAACACAACGCACTTGCCTCCTCGAGAACGAACTCACTTACTTGGGGTCATTCGCACACGGTTTTCCTAAATCGTCGTGCACTTGCCCTACTTTGTGCATCCTTTTCCTAAAGGTGTACAAAATTACAAACATCAATACACATGCTTATTTTGAGCTTATAAAGCAGCTTGTTAAAAGAAACAATGAATAAGCTCAAGAAATAAGCCTGAAATAAGCCAAGATTCTCTTTAGAAAACGACAAAATAGTCATTTTCGAGTTCTAGACCACTTCAAGAGCTGATTCAAGTTGCAAAATGTTTTAAATGACCAAATTAAGCTTAATCAACAAAAAGATTCCAAATAAGCACACTCAATAAGCTGGATTAATCAATAAGCTATTTCGAAAAACAAAAGTCAATCCGTTTTCTAGTCAAACTTAAAAGTCCAAGGCCCAAAAGCTTTAGAATGATTAAATGGGTCAAATAAGTACTATTGATTACAAAATCAAAGTTGTTGCACGTTTGAATAAGCTAAAATGGCTTATTAATAAGCTGATGACCAAATTACACTATCAGTGGAAACTTTCAGTGGGAAAGAGTTCCCACTTGTAGGATATGTAAATCTTACTTATGTTTTTAGAGAGAGAAAGAAATAGAGAGATGGTGGATTTCACACAATTCTAGAGAGAGAAAATAAGAAGAACTATGTGTAAAAATGAATAACCACACACCCTCTCCATCTAAGGAGAGGGTTTATATACCCAAGCCCTTGTCATGGGCTTGGGCTTACATTTGGGCCAGCCTAAACATGTTGTAGGCTAGGCTTGGGTTTGTTTGTTAAATAAAGACAAGTAACTAAACTACGAGCTATTACATGGACTATTGTTGGAGTGACCGATCCTTCTTAATACGTAAAACCTATTTCCAACAATCTCCCCCTAAGGGAGGTCACTCCAAACAAGGGCATTACCCAAGTTACAATAATAAGATAAACCTAGCATACTATGCTTGACTTGAGCTCGTAGTCTTTGTCTTTCTTTTTCTTTTCTCGTGAACATGCTGATGTGATCTTTGATATCAATCATGCGAATTAATCTCTTGTCTTGATCTCGTGCATCCATCACTTGTGATCTTCGCCTCTTCGTGACACCATGTCCCACATACTTATACCTTCGTAATTCTTGAAAGCTTCAGAGTTCGATACAGCAGAAGACTTAACTTTTAGGCTTTCTTGAATTAGATGAGGTATTAAGTACATAAAGTATAAGCATGCGGGGACGACTTCTTCTCGGATTCCGCAACGCCACCGTCTTCAAATGCCGCAACATAAGTAGACACGAATGAAATGGCTTTGAACATTTCATTCTAATTCGGTAGCATTTTACCTCCGGTCGGTGAAGACCGTTGAACGATATAAAATATCGTACTTGTGGCAGGTAGATTTAATTAAAAATCTCCTTGACAAGATTTCGCGGGTAAACCCGTTCTCTTTACTCGACCGTCCAAAGCTGACTGCAAACGTAAAGAGTGAATCATTTGGATAAAATTATCCGCATGATTGAAGCCGTTAATTCTGATTCCTGGAACAAGTTTGATTCATTAAAGAATCGCACCATCGTTGCTTTCCAGTTGTCACGAGCTTGATTCATATTGAATCTTGCAAGTTAGCTACCAAGTGCTGTTTGAGGTTAACACTAGAAGGATTTCTACTCATCACTGTCAACACTAAGGTATCACTCTGAGTGTTCTGGCAAGATCACTAAGATATTGCGTATAGGCCTAGAACGTGTTTAAATTCATTTAGAATTAAACCACTGTTGCTTTCCAGTTATCACAAGTTTGATTCATAAAGAATCGCACAAGTCACCTACCATGAGCTTTTTGATATTCGCTCAAGAAGGATTTCCATCTTCATTCTAAATACTTTCGTATTACTCGGATGTTCAGGCAAGATCATGATTATTTTGCGTAGGACTCTTTACGATCTTTCTTACTTTTACAGTGTGTGAAGAAGCAAGGAATTATGAAAGTGTGTTCTAATGAGATATTTGATGATCTCAAATGGTTCTAGACTCGATCGTGCACTTTGGATTTTACTGATCGGAGGCTGGAGAGGAGTGCCACCTTTTCAATATCAATATATTCGGAGTGAATAAATCGATAGATAACGTGTTGTCTCCGTGTGATTAAAACAAATACCTTTTGAGAGATATCTAAGTTAGCTGGGATGGGTTGTGCATTGCATCACTGGGTCCATGATGTCTATCTTCAATATCAAACATCATTTAAATGATCTCAATAGCATATGTGTTGACCCGGTTTCTTCCTAAAGTTGTAAGGAGGGCTTCTTTCTTTACACCCTTTATCTTTACAATTCTTTTTCATTCTTCGACCCCTTCAATGCTTACCAATACGTCATAACTAGCACCTTGTTGTGATTGTTCCAGTGCTAACTTAAGTACTTGGTCGGCATTCAGCTACGTTCACATTCTTTCTCCATCTTTCCTAAGGACTACTATTTCTAGCTATGGAATGTCCTTAGGAAGATTCCTCCGGTTCTGGAAGAGTCATAGGACTTAACCTATCCTACCAATCTTATGTCACCATAATCTTCATCGTCGTGAAATAAATGGGTTTTGGGTAAGTATAAATCACCATGAAAATCCATTTTGATATGCAAATCCGTTTTGCTCCCCCTTAACATATGCCACGATATTCGAAAACATTGCGCATATGTCGGGATGAGCCAGCACATTAAGTCAAACCATTTGTGATAATTTCCCATATAAAATCATATTTTCTCCCCCATATTAAATTTTTTAACCCAATCGATGTTTTTAATATCAATTGATTTAATGAAGTTTTAACAAAGGTTTTGGGAAGAAAAATGCAAGTCCGTTTTATCTTCATGGTACCAAATGTATGAGATATGATACCGACTTATAACATGATTACATATTCACCATATTAAAAAGAATTGACAAGGTTGGACCTGATTGATGAGAACATCATATGATAAGATCAAATGGTTCTTGTCAGCATATGTTGGTCGCCTCGTCATGTCTGAAGTCATCTCTTGACACCATGTGTACGATTGGTATGGTTGTCTTGACACCAATTAGTGAGCTTGGCTGAAGAATATGGATAATCTTATGAATCAATAAGGTGGGTTGAAGGTTTCTAGAGAGAGAAAGTTAGAGAGAAATATGTGTTTTTCTATTAAAATGAAATGAAACAATAACCAACAACCAACCCCTTTCCATGGTGGAAAGGGGTATTTATATCCAAGCCACTAATGGGCTTGGGCCGACCCATGACAAGCCCATGGGCCGGTTTTACTTAACAAACTAACCAAATATTAACTACGAGCTATACAACATTTAATAATATTGTGGAGTGACCGATACTTCTAATATACGTTAAAAACGTATTTCTAACAATCTCCCCCTAAGGGAGGTCACTCCACATTACACAGTTCTAAACCTAGCATACTATACTAAGTCTTCATTCTTCAGCTCGTAGTCTTTTCTTCTTTTCTTTTTGTTGTGAATATGTTGATTTGATCTTTTAGGCTTTGGCTTGAGAGCATTGTTCTTTTGACCAATCACGTGCGATCTTTGCCTTCTTGTGAATCTTGCCTCCTCGTGACTCCATGTTCCACACACTTATGTCTTTTGTTGAATTCTTGAAAGCTTCACAGTTTAGTACAGCGGAAGACTTTATTTTGTACTTTCTTGAATTTTGATGAACTTTGATGCAGAAAAACATAAGCATGTGGGAACGACTTTAGCTGGTACACCGCAACGCCACCGTCTTTGCAGCAACATAATAAGACATGAATGAAATGGCTTAGAACATTTCATTCTAAATCGGTAGCGTTTTACCTCCGGTCGGTGAAGACCGTTGGACGATATTAGATATCGTACCTGTGACAGATAGTTTCAATTAAGTAACTTCCTGACAGCATTTCGCGGGTAAAACCGTTCTCTTTATTCGACGATCACTAAGCTTGACTGCGAGCATAAAGAGTGAATCACTTGGTTAAATTATCCTTGTGATTGAAGCCGTCAATTCATGAAGCCTGGAACAAGTGAATTTCAATTAAGATTTTCACCATCGTTGCTTTCCAGTTATCACGAGCTTGATTCATAAAGAATCTTGCACGTCACCTACCAAGTGCTGTTTGATGTTAACACTATAAGGATTTCCACTCGTCACTGTGAACAATAAAGTGTGTCACTCTGAGTGTTCTGGCAAGATCATATGATAAAGCGTAGAGGCCTGGAACGAGTTTATGTTCAATTAAGAATTAAACTACTGTTTCTTTCCAGTTTTTCACAAGATCGGTTCTTAAAGAACCGCACGTGTAACCTACCATGAGCTTGTTTGATGTTGGCTCAAGCAGGATTTCCATCTTCATTGTAATACTTGCGTATCACTCAGATGTTCTGGCAATATTACAAGAATACTGCGTAGGACTCATAAAAATCTCTTACTTTTCACAGTGTGTGAGAAAGCAAGGAATAAATGGAAAGTGTCCTAATGAGACTTTTGATGATCTTTTGGCTCTAGACTCGATAGTGCATTTTGATTTAGTGAGCGATGGCTGGAGAGGAGTGCCACCTTTTCAATATCAGTCTATTCGGAGTGAATAAACCAATAGATAACGTGTTGATCTCCGTGTGATTCAAACAAGTACCTTTTGAGAGATATTTGAGTTAGCTGGGAAGGGTTGTGCATTGCATCACTGGGTCCATGATGTCTTTCTTCAATATCGAGAATCATTAACGAATGATCTCAATAGCATATGTATTGACCCGGTTTCTGCCTAAAGTTGTAAGGAGGGCTTCTTTCTTTACACCCTTTATCTTTACATTTCTTTTTCATTCTTCAACCCCTTTAGTACTTACCAATACATCATTACTAGCACCTTGTTGTGATTGTTCCAGTGCTAGCATCAGTAATTAGTCGGTAATCTGCTACGTTCACAATCTTTCTCCATCTTTTCTAGGACTTCTAATTCTATCTAGGGAATTGTCCTTGGGAAGATTCCATCGGCTCTAATGAATCATTGGACTAATACCTATTCCTACCACCCTTTTGTCACCACATCCGTCGTGAATTAAGCGTGTTTTGGGAAAGTATAGTCACCATGAAAAATCCTTGAAAATCACTTAAGGTACTTGTGATATTGAAATTAAGAGTTTTGTACCTTAAGTGTTTTGTTCATCAAAAACGCTCCCCCTTAACACGTGCTTTACACATATTAAGTTGGATTATCGTTAAGTCTTTTTCATCTTTTAGCCAAGTATCGTTTAAGTCTCCTTAATCCCATTTTCTCCCCTTATCCAAAATGTTAACCATTAATATTTGGGATATTGAATGGATTAACTGGTCTTTGGGTAAAAATGAAATCAATGTTTGGCCATAGAACATGTTAAGGCTCCCCCTTAAATTAATAACGGTTAATTGTAGTGTTTTAGTATGACATATTTTGAAAGATTTAGAATCTCGTGAGAAATTCTTGAAAAATTATCATACCTTAACACTACATCAAGCCATAAAAGCACAATATTCACAAAATTTACATATTCACAAATAAAACAAATATAGAGTGGACTTGAGATGTACGACCCATTAGATGGATCGTTGCAGTAACTTGTAGTGCACTTCATATGGTCTACCACCAACGAATCTTTCTAAGCTCCTCATCAATCTACGTTCCCGGAGCTTTTCATCAATCTTCTTGATCACATATGTCGCCATTTGCCGATAAGCCGGATGCCAATCCTCAATCATTTCTGGTAATGTCCCACCAGAATTGAGATGCTCCAATTTTCCTCTGACGAATATGAGAGTCCCATCACTGTATTTATGAAGCTCAGCTACCCTCATAAACTTCATGATCCCACGACTATTCATGTAGAAAATCTCTTACATTGGAACTGACGTGCCGGTATAGGGACATCTTTCGACATGTTGAGGTAGAACTTGATTCATTGGATGGGTCATGTTAAGCTTCCTTTGGTAGCTTTCAACTCCCAATTGAAGATCTTCAACTCGTTTCTTGATAACAACGCTTCGTGTGAACATACGAAGTGTTGTATTCAAGGCAATGATTTCTTCACGAGTAAGATGGGTAAGTTGATCATGGGTCATCATAAGCAACATGTCTTCGATATCTTCAAGGCGAATGATAGAAAAATCTCACTGCTGTATCGTGTATTCTCTGTCATCCTCCCTTTTTAGACGAATCTCCGTCACATGATGATAGCCATTCTTGGGTTCAATCTTCAGTCCCAAAATACATGAGATGCGAATATTGGATTTGACAATATTACCTGAGTTGGCTAGGCAGCAACCTCTGTATGCCCTTCGGACTTTCTCATCCCAATGTGATGCTCATATAGCAGCATACATGTCATAATTACGGTTTACCTTAGGAACCCAGAGGCGGTTTACCTTTTCCTCGATCCAGGGTATTGTCCCCCAATTAGCAGCTTTCAACAAAGTCAGGGAGGTCGCGTATTTGGATGAACCCTTGAGGAGATAATCAAGATCATAGGTGACAAAGAAGTCAATAGCAATTTGATTATCTTGAGAGGGATCAAGTGGAGGTGGAGCTCTTTCTGACTCATGAAGGCCTGGCGTTTGAACGGTATTAAGATCTTTCAGGACCTCGTCAGCATAATACTCGTACTCCATACGACTTAACCTGGTTTTGGCGTGAATTCTCTTGTCCTTTAGCGCTCTCTTCACCAAAGATGAAGTGACCGAAGATTTGAACTCATGAGCCAAAACTGCACACAAGTCTATCGGACTACGGATACGGAGATATAGAACATCTCTATTAGCGTCTGTGATTGGATCATATTTAGCAGCTGCCGTGATCCAAGCTTGTGGCACTGCAGTTTCATCAATGTCCAATGTATCCGCCCAGTCCCTTGTGCTTGACTCGGGAACAGTAGATTCTGGTTCGTTTTGCAGAGGAGTAGAAACATGAACACTTGCTGGTTCTGAATCAAGCATTTCGGCGGTATCATGAACAGGTGAGTGTTGTGCAGATTCAGGTTCAGTTATTGGTTCTGCAATCACAGGAGCAACAAAAGAACTAACAGGATTAGTGGTAACAGGTATAGAAACAGAAACAGATGTACCGGGAATCGATGATGCAGTAGCAGCATTCACATCATGGCGCCACTTGGTTCATCCTGACTCCGTAGATGTGGACTTTTCCTTTCGGGAAGCATCTTTCTAAGACTTGGTACCACTATCCCTGTTTTCATTGTCATCATCATCCTCATCATCATCCCCGTTGCTACCCTTATCACTCTCCTCATTTTGATCACCACCATCACCATCATCATCATCATCACCATCACTACCTTTGTCTTCATCTTCTTCACCATCATCCTCTTCTTCACCATCACCCTCTTCTTCACCATCACCCTCCTCTTGTTCGCTATCTTCCTTTTCCTCCTCATCCAAAATGTGGTAAGGTACCACACTTCCAAACATCTTAAACAACCGATCATCCTCCAAGATAGCTTCATTGAGTGCTTTGTAGAGTGTCCGCTGAATTTTAGACTTGTCAAAAGATCCAACTTCCTTCATGCGAGCTTTGAGGATCTTCTTTAATTCAAAATCCGTTAAGTCATATGCAATTTTGTAGGCTGACTCGGAAGGGTTGGATGACTTAATCATCAAGTTATCAGCCGCGAGTTTCCTCATCTCATCACGCAGATTTGGCATAAGGGACTCAACAGATTCATTCACTCTCTCTACAATAGAAGCTTCAAGTGTTTCTTTTGCTCCTTATATTTATCCTTTATAGCTCGAAGTCTCGTAAATCGTGCTTCATTCTTATCAGCTTCAGCCTGTTTGACCTGAGGAAGTTCTTCTGCATGAGCTTTACGTGTCATCTCCATCTCTGCAATGAACTTAGCTATCATCTCTTCTTGGGCTTTCTTGGATCCCTCTTCACTTTGCACCCGTCAAAATAACTCTTCTCGAAGTTGATCCATCTCTTTTCTTTGACTGTCCATGTGTTTATCCAACATTTCTGCCATTACGAATGCAGCCATTGAAGATGGTACAGAGCTACTCTGGGATGGTGGAAGAGGCTCGGTTGTGATTACAGTACTAAGGATGGAAGTAGTTGGAGGTGGAAGGAATGGTAGTGGTGTTGACACCGGTCGTGTTGGTAAAGGCTGGATTGGTAGAGGTTGAGTTACTAGAGGCTGTGTAGTCACAATGATTGTTGTAGCACCGGACTCCTTCTCAACACTTGCTGTATCAGCAATGGATGTCTCCTTCGATGCTGAGTAACGTTCGGGTGATCCAAACTCACTAATGTCATGTGGCTCCTCGTATTCTTCTTCAACATCCATCGGTGCACCCGAACCACTACCGCCTGTGTCTCTCCTACTCTTTTCAATAGCCTTCTTCATTAACTTTTTCTCAGTCTTGCGAGTTAGCTCGGGAGTAGGATCTTCATCAACATCTTCTTCATCGTGAAGAACAAGCTCGTCAACCGTGCTCTTACCCTTCTTAGCCACAGTCTTTGTCTTCTTTGTTTTAGGCTCACGTAAGTCAACATCTTGCTTACATTTGCCTTTGCTTTTGACTGTAGTTGACGAGACTTCTCCCGCCTGAACTTTTTCTTGTTTTTTCTGATTTCTATTAGCATTTGCTTGTAATCATCAGAAGCTAGAATTTTGTCCGTCAGGAGATAGCTAGGAACAGGACCATGATTAACAGCACCAGAGGATCCTTCATGCCTTAGATCCACAAGGTCATCAGCCTCTTCAGTGTGGTGACGGCTTTGTGCGTGCTTATCAATAGAGGCATCATTCTTCATAAAATAATGAATTATAAGCTTGATAAACCGAGGGTAAGGAAAACCATTAGCCTTCAGCTTCTTGTTTTGGAAGAGTTGAAAGTTAAACTCTTCCCACAACAAGGATGCATAATCTGTATTTAAGCCTTTGTACATTCCATAGAAGATGTTCATAATTGGACCACGCACAGCATCATGCCCAGTTGTTTTAGGTGTAAGACATCTACTGAGGATACCAAAGATAGCTCTCCAAGGTTGACCCACTTTGGCGGTGGTAAAATCGGACACTATTCGTAGGTCAGGACATCCAAGAGCACGAAACATCTCCATGAGTTCGTCTTTGTTAGGGTTCCTTGAAAATGACAGACCCTTGGGTGTATCCCGAATTCCAAATATCTTGCGGAAGTCTGAAGCGGTGAGTGTCTGTTGCTTGTTGTCGAGGGAGAAGGTGATTTTGTTTGAAGTACTTTCCTTGGTAGCCCAGAATTTGTATATGTAATCAAATGGCACCGAAGCGGTACTCCTTAATGCATTCTTGAAGTGAGATTGATCAAGAATTGTTGAGGCGACTTTGAATCCACGGTGAGTGGAATTAGAAACTTCTTTCAGCCGGTAATTGTTTGGTATGAACTTGAGGGCTTTTGCCTCCGCAATTGCGGCTTCTCTATTATTTTGGAGTTCTTGCACGGTTGGATTAGTCATGGTATCTTCTTAAGATAAGACATAAAAGGTTGATACACAGAACAACAATATATATACCATCTTCAAGTAATTATAACAAGCAAACGATTATCAATCCAACACTCCTTTGTTCGGAACACCTTCGTTCGGAACTCCTTCGTTTGGAACACCTTCGTTCGGAACTCTTTCGTTCGGAAGTCATTCGTTCGGAACACCTTCGTTCGGAAGTCATTCGTTCGGAACACTTTCGTTCGGAAGTCATTCGTTCGGAACACCTTCGTTCGGTAGTCATTCGTTCGGTAGTCATTCGTTCGGAACACCTTCGTTCGGAAGTCATTCGTTCGGAACACCTTCGTTCGGAAGTCATTAGTTCGGAACACCTTCGTTCGGAAGTCATTCATTAGGAACACCTTCGTTCGGAAGTCGTTCGTTCGGAACACCTTCGTTCGGAAGTGATTCGTTCGGAACACCTTCGTTCGGAAGTTATTCGTTCGGAACACCATCGTTCGGAAGTTATTCGTTCGGAACACCTTCGTTCGGAAGTCATTCGTTCGGAACAGCTTCGTTCGGAAGTCATTCGTTCGGAACACCTTCGTTCGGAAGTCATTCGTTCAGAACACCTTCGTTCGGAAGTCATTCGTTCGGAACACCTTCGTTCGGAAGTCGTTCGTTCGGAACACCTTCGTTTGGAAGTTATTCGTTCGGAACACCTTCGTTCGGAAGTTATTCGTTCGGAACACCTTCGTTCGGAAGTCATTCGTTCGGAACACATTCATTCAGAAGTTCTAAATCTTGTTCATTCGGAATGTACTAAATTTGTTCTAAGATCGATTAATCTACACGCAGGAGTTAATTTATGGCATTCTAAGGCAACACACATCGTTCTAATCTCATTCCGTGTGAAACCCGACTAAAACCCTAATCAATAAAACCCCAATTTAGGCAAAAACCCTAATTTTGATAAATTTGATTAAAACGAATCAATTACCTGGGATTTAACAATGAATTAGATGAATTAGATGAATCAATTACCTTGTTAGATGAATGAGATGAGTTGTAGATCAATAAAAACGATATAGGAGCTTGCGTGTGTGTTTTAGTGTGCGATAATGGCGGCAAAGGGATAAGACAGAAAAAGAGAAAAGAAAGAAGGACGGGGAGGGGTGTTTTGACTTGGTCAAAATTTTCACAAGTTGCACAATTTTCACATTTAGCCCTTTTAGTTTTAATCCCCTTGACTATTCGTTTTTTCTTTACTTTTCCTTTTCTTTTCTAGTTAATAACAATTTTTAGGTTAACATTCGTTAAAGTAATTAACAATCGTTAGGCCTATCTCATTGAAATAACTATTCTAGCCCTCACACCACTTAAACAAAATATCCGAGGCCTAAAACACACGACAAATCACGAACGAATACAAAACGAATACCAGAGCAATTTCAGTCATTAACCAATTAGCCATTTAGTTTTCCTCAACAATTTTTGAAAACCGTTTTGATGACGAAGACGATTTAATATTTTCTTCCCCTTAAACGATGACCCGTTTTCTATTTAAAGAGTTGTAGTCATTGTTTAAAGAGTCAAATATTGATGAAAGATTTTTCCAATTAATGTCTTAGAAAAGATTGATTCGTGGTGGCAATAAGATTTCTCTTATTTAGACAAATTAATGCACTGAAACGTACACTAATTCGTGTTAGACCAAGTTATAAAGTAAACTTGATCCCTTTGCCTGATTTGGCTTGTAAATCATGCCCGAGAAAATTAATTCCCGTTATGAGCCAACGTTTTCCAAGGAAATACGTGACTTTAATGCGAAAAGCGGGTTGCAGTCTGAAATAACTACAAGCCATAATGGGCATGTTTTAAAAATGTATAACTTTTATACGGACTCTATTTATGGCGCCGTGTCAATATTGATCGACATTTCTAAAGCCGTAAATATTACCGTACTAAAAGACATGCCCGATTTAAAAAAATATTTTGGGTTTTCCTGGTTTTATGTTTTTTATGGTTTTTCTTGGTTTTATATTTTTTATGGTTTTTCTTGGTTTTATATATTTTATGGTTTTTCTTGGTTTTATATTTTTGTATTTTTCTTTTTGTAGTTTATATATATATACGGTAATATACATGATCACGAACAAAGGATACGCATGAATAGTTTACCACCACTATTATGCTGATTCTTCTGCCAACTCTTTGAGAGTCGCTGGAGAGAAAGATTTCATGCTAAGCTTGTCGATCAAAAACTCGATTCGTCCTCGATCTATGGCTTTTGTGAACATATCTGCCAGCTGATACTCAGTGGTGACAAAATACAGTTCGATCACTCCGTTTTCCACTTGCGCTATGATGAAATGGTAGTGAATGTCGATGTGCTTTGCCTGGGAGTGTTGAACGCAGTTGCATCAAAGGGCAATGGCGCTCTTGTTGTCACAATACATCGGGATTTTGTTTAATCCCAAACCGTAGTCATGAAGATATGAATTAGTGACCGGTTTTGGATAGCAAAGAGAACCAAATACATGAAGATATGATAAATCTGGTACTTTTCCATGGAGAAGCTCATAAGGTGTTTTACCATGGCGTTTACGAATTAGTGACCGGTTTTGGGTGTACACTGCTGTAGATACTGCTTCTGCCCATAAAAACAATGGAGCCTTTGCGTAAATTAACATCGTTCGAGCAGCTTCTATAAGTGTGCGATTTCGCCTTTCAACGACACCGTTTTATTGTGGAGTGCGTGCAACGGATGTTTCATGAGATATGCCAACTTCTTCATAATAATCACGCAATATTTGATTCACAAATTCGGTTCCATTATCTGTACGAATGCGTTGGACAGTAGTGTTGAGACGCACTTTAATCATCTTGAGAAATCTGATGATGAATTTAGGTGCCTCATTTTTTGTTATAAGAAATTTCACCCATGTAAACCGAGAGTAATCATCGACAATTACGAGGATGTACTTTTTGCCACTAAGACTTTTGATACATTGATTTTGTGTGGGTTCAGATTTATTCTCGGTATCCTCTCGGATTGATCACAACTCTAAGTGAAATGATTGTTCTTGGTTACTAAAAAGGGGGTTGGTTTTCTAATCTACTTAAAGGTTTAAATGCACTAAGATGTAAACTTAAACTAAAAGCAATTAATTTAATAGCAATAAATAAAACTTTGAATTAAAATTTAACAATTGAAATAGAAAAAGTAAATACCACTTAACTCAGAGTCGAAATGCTCAAAAAAAAACTGATCCGGAATATTTATGACACTTCTCATTCGGAAGGTTTAATTAATTCAGAATAAATGATAAAAACCCTTAATTCGGAACAAATTGATTCTTTTGAAAGACTTTCATTCGGAACTTTAAACAAAATCGGTTCGGAACTTTGAAACAAAATCGGTTCGGAACTTTTGAAAGGAAATTGGTTCGGAACTTTTCTGTTCGGAAGAAGTTTATTCGGAACTTTTAAATTGAACTGATTCGGAACTTTTGAAAAGTTCCGGTTCGGAACTTTGAAAGAGATTGGTTCGGAAGATTTTGGATTGGTTCGGAAGTTTCAAAAATCGGTTCGGAACTTTTGAAAAACTATTCGTTCGGAACTTTTAAAACCATTCATTCGGAACAATTTGATTCGGAACTTTGAAAGGAAATTGATTCGGAACTTTTTTAATACACTGATTCGGAATTTATAATTGAACTGATTCAGAACTTTTCACTAAGATCCTTCATTCGGAACTTTTGTGCTCATTCGGAACCTGGAAAAACTCAAGAACAGTAGGCGACAGAAAAACAGGGGAACACGATTTCAAGCCAAAATCCATCAAGTGTTTAACCAAAACTTAAACAAAACTAATCACTAATCATCTACTAACCATTAACATCAAATCCCATCAATAAAAACATAAAACCCAATAACTTTTAAAATTCAAAATCAACCAAATAAGAACTTTAACTTTGAATCAAAAAGATGAAGATGAACAAGATGAAATGAAGGATTAAATTGATAGATTAATGTTTTAAACAATCAAAAGACAAAGATTAAACTACAAGATTGGGAAAAACAAGAATCAAAATCACCAAACACCCTAATGGTGTTGGTGGTGCCTACGAAGAGAAAAAGAGAGAAAAAAGGAATGAAAAAACTGAATGAAAAGTGTGAAGGGAATTCTTTATATAGGTTTTTCATTTGGTTGGTGAGTGGGCTTTCTCCCTTTCTTCTTGTCTTCTCGTCTTTTCAGAAAAGTTGACGTTTTCGATTCTGATTCGGGATTTGTCGTTGATTAAATTCAACTCGTCTTTTAATTTCTTCGTTTAATAGACTTGAGTTTCTTCGACATATGTAAATCTTCGATCTTTGGTCCTTTTCTTCCATAAATCTTCAAATAGGCCCAGTGACTTCAAATCTTTTGCATCTCTTGGACAATAGACTTCATCTTGAGTCTTTTTCTTCCATAAAACTCGTGCAATCCCATGTTTTCTCCATTATCCATCCGGTTGGCTATGAAAACACAATAAACACAAAAACCACGCATAATTCCAAACAAATGATATTAAATACGCGTTTTGGTCTCGTTTTAACCGGTTTTAAGTAGTAAAAGGATGGGTGTTTTCACACCTATCAAATCCCCTACACTTAACCATTGCCATGCCCTCATGCAATGCTTAGTGATAAAGCAAATTTACACTTTCCTCATAATCAATCAACCTTGGCCTTATTAACATACTACTAAAAAAAATTAAAATACTAAGAGAAATTTAAACTTTAAAGTAGACAAAAGGATAGAAAACCATTTTCACTTGAAAATAGCTATATGGAAATAACTTGCAAAGAGATCAAGCACTTACATTAGGGCTTTGGTGCTGCGAAGATTTATCACCCTCAAGTTTCACGTTCCCCAAACTAAGCTTAAAAACGAGATCATTGTTATTATAAGTTAGTAAATCAAACACTTACACACATGGCTTAATTATATGCTTAAACTCCCTTATTCCTAGGTGTATCTCTTATATTTTATTTTTGTCTTAGAATGATCATGAAGATGCATTTTTTGGACTTATTTCGATAGTTTATTTAGGCTGAAAGCAAAGTAGGACGATTTGATCAATAGTTAGCTAAAGGACAAAATATCTTAAAACTGCTTCTCGGGATATCAAAAAGTTCATATCTTGGCATTACTCGGTTCACGATTTGAGACCTTTCTCGGGCCGATATTTGGCATGTACTTCATACTTCATATCTTGAGAGACGTGCTTGAGATAATGGCCTTCTCATCGTTAATAGAGTTTCTTCACTTGGAGACTTTTGAGGGGTACTCCAACTTTGTTGACCACGACTTCATGATTATTTCTTTAATCTCTAATTTGGATTTTGAGATACAACGATCCGCCTCCTTTTTAGACTTGGATCTATTTATCCTCATACCTTGTTAGGGTCTTTTCGGATAGAACTCTCCATGATCTTTACGGGAGTTGATTGCTTTTCGTCGTGAGTCTTGATCCTTCATATTGGTTTTGGGAATAATGCTTTTCACATCACCTTGGATCTTTAGCAATAAGATTGAATCCTCATGCCTTGTTAGGGCCTTTTCGGACTCGCCAATCTTCGCGCCCCGCTTCATAAGTTATGCCTTGGCTATGAACTCTTATCATTACCGAGCAACTTTTAAACAATCTTGGGCTAGAAGCTAAGTAACTTTTCAAATCGTACGACCTTACTTATTGCAGATAAATTATTAGCAAGTGATGGGAGAATAGGAAAATAATTACACCAAGTGAGGTTGTGCAAGAATACCGACTTATAATTGACTCTATCATTTCTCGTCCTCCACAATTTAAAATCTCAAGTAATGAGACTCGTGGATGCTTAGCCTAATAAACCATTTAAGGTCTACATGGTTAAGGATACTAGCTAGAATAAACTTGGATAAGTCTATTCGGGTTGAGTCAAAATAATCGCAACGGGCCTAATATGTCAAAGATTTCTAAACTAGCTATACCACTTTATTAATATTTTTGACTTTATTGCGGGAAATATACATATGAAAGCAACGATAAAAATTTAAAAATTACGACTAAATGGCCAAAGTTAATAAAAAAATTGAAAAATGTTGAAAAATATGATTTTCCGGTTAAATGAAGGCATTTCCATGGAAAAGTCCACTTAAAACTTCGATAGAAGTCCCACCTACACTTAAGATAAACATTGTCCTCAATGTTTAAGCATGTGGGAAAAGTCTCCCCTACACTTATGACATTGTGCACGTTGGTTAAATCAAGTTAAGGTAGAGACGACTAACGTGATCAATTTCAAATGTGAGTATGCAGAAAATTGAATCACGATAGTTGAGAGATAGAACCGGATTTCGGATAACACGGGAGCACGGTTCTTCAAAGATTCCAAGAGTGCATTCATCCCTGTAATCACATCACTACACAAACACAAACACCTATAGAGGCCCTCCTACACTTAGGAGGTTAAAACAGAAAAGGATAGATACTCGGGCTGCCTCCCGAGGAGCGCTTGTTTTTGATAACCGAGTCACGAGCCTGACTCGACCCAAAGTTAGTTCATGGGAAACGTGGTGAGGGATGGAATCATCTCATGAGAGATGTCCTCACCAAAGTACAACTTCACTCGTTGGCCATTCACCTTAAAATTAGGTCCATTAGGTTGAGCGAGCTCGAGAGTACCATATGGAAAAAATTAGGCAATGGTGAATGGGCCGGACCAACGAGACTTCAGCTTGCCCGAAAAGATTTTCAACCGAGAGTTAAAGATCAAAAGTTTTTCTCCAACTTGGAACTCTCGGTTTTTAATCTTAGAGTCGTAAATGAGCTTTGTCTTTTCCTTATAGATCAAAGAATTTTCATAAGCCTCATTACGGAGTTCATTGAGCTCATTGAGTTGGATCTAGCATAGGTCACCGGCTTTGTTGATATCGAAGTTAGCCCACTTCAAGGCCCAGTAAGCCTTGTGCTCCAACTCAATGGGGAGGTGGCATGCTTTCCCGTACACGAGACGATATGGTGTACAACCAATCGGAGTCTTGTATGCAGTACGAAAAGCCCACAAAGCATCATCAAGTTTATCAGCCCATGAGGCACGATGCTCTCCCACGGTTCTTTCAAGAATTCGCTTTAATCCTCGGTTAGATATTTCAGCTTGGCCATTAGTTTGTGGGTGGTAGGCGGTGGAAAGACGATGATTTACACCATACTTAGCCATGACTCTTGCAAATTGATCATTGCAAAAATGAGTCCCGCGATCACTAATAATGGCACGAGGCACACCGAATCTAGCGAATAGCGATTTCAAAAAGTTACAAACCACCCGTGCGTCATTAGTGGGTAAAGCTTTGGCTTCAACCCATTTAGAAACGTAGTCAACGGCTACAAGGATGTATTTGTTTCCTTTAGATGAAGGGAATGGCCCCATAAAGTCGATACCCCAAACATCAAAGATTTCACATTCTTGTATGAAATTTTGAGGCATCTCATCTTTATGTGTGATCTTGCCTTGTTTTTGGCAAGCATCACAACGTTTAACCATCTCGTGAGCATCACGATAGATGGTGGGCCAATAAAATCCCGAGTCAAACAATTTTTTGGCGGTGTAGTTGGGACCAAAGTGACCACCGGTGGGTCCTTTGTGGCAAGCGTCAAGGATTTCTTAAGCTGTCGGTCCATCAACACATCAGCGAATAATCAAATCGGCACTTTGTTTGAATAAATACGGTTCATCCCAAAGTAAGTCTTAATGTCTTTGAAGAACTTCTTCTTTTGTTGGGATGTTAACCCGTCGACGAGAATTCCACCCGCCAAGTAGTTTGCAATGTCCGCAAACCATGGGGTTTCATCAGAAGTTGAGTTGATAAACATTAAGGTCTCCAGGGGAAAAGAATCATTGATCTCTTTGTTCGGATGATCCCCTTGGTAAGGATCCTCAAGTCTACTGAGATGATCCGCGGCTAGGTTTTCAGCTCCTTTCTTATCGCGGATTTCGATTTTAAATTCTTGAAGTAGCAAAACCCAGCGAAGAAGTCTTGGTTTGGAATCTTGTTTAGTTAACAAGTACTTCAACGCGGAATGATCGGTATACACGATTGTGGTGGAAAGGACAAGATAGGGGCGGAACTTTTCAAAAGCATAGACAACAGCTAAAAGCTCTTTTTCGGTTGTCGTGTAATGCAATTGAGCCCCAGTCATTGTCTTGCTAGCGTAATGGATCGGTTGGAAGTGTTTGTTCACTCTTTGGCCCAAAACCGCTCCAATAGCATAGTCGCTAGCATTGCACATCAACTCAAAGGGAAGCTCCCAATTAGGGGTAACCAAGACGGGTGCCTTAGTTAGCTTATCCTTAAGCAAGTTGAAGGCTTCAAGACACTCTGTGGAAAAGATAAAAGGAGTGTCTTTTTCCAAGAGGTGGGTCATCGGGCGAGCGATTTGAGAAAAATCTTTGATGAATCGACGGTAGAAGCCCGCATGACCAAGGAAACTTCTCACACCCTTCACGGTTGAAGGTGGTGGCAACTTAGCGATAACATCGACTTTAGCACGGTCTACTTCAAGACCGACTTTGGAGATCTTGTGTCCTAGCATGATGCCCTCTTTTACCATGAAATGGCATTTTTCCCAATTAAGAACAAGGCGAGTGTCTTCACACCTCTTAAGCATACGTTCTAAATTGGCAAGACAAGCAGAGAAAGAATCGCCATAAACCGAGAAATCATCCATGAATACTTCCATAGTGTCTTCCACCATGTCATGGAAGATAGCCATCATACACCTTTGGAATGTCCCAGGAGCATTGCATAAACCAAAAGGCATGCGTTTGTAGGCAAATGTTCCATAGGGACAAGTGAATGTGGTCTTTTCTTGGTCTTTGGGATCGATGGGAATTTGAAAATACCCGGAGAAACCGTCTAAAAAGCAGTAATAGTCATTACCAGCTAGACGCTCGAGCATTTGATCCATGAAAGGAAGAGGAAAGTGGTCTTTTCTCGTGGCAACATTGAGCTTGCGATAATCAATACAAACTCGCCACCCAGTAACGAGACGAGTGGGAATCAACTCGTTGTGTTCATTGGAAACAACGGTTATTCCGCCCTTCTTGGGCACACAATGGACGGGACTTACCCATGGCGAATCCGAAATAGGGTATATCAAGCCGGCATCTAGAAGTTTGATAACCTCTTGTTTGATGACGTCATGAATGCGAGGATTAACCCTTCTTTGGCTCTGGATTGCGGGTTTAAAGTCATCTTCCATGAGAATCTTGTGAGTACAAAAGTTCGGATCAATTCCGCGGATATCGGAAATTTTCCAAGCAATTGCCTTCTTATGATCTTTAAGCACGGCGATGAGGCGAGATTTCTCTTCTGCTTTCAAGTCCTTAGCAATGATGACGGGCGACTTCTTATATTCTTCAAGGAACACGTACTCGAGATGGGGCGGCAACTCCTTAAGTTCTAAATCCGGAGGATTTTGGATGGGAGGCGTTTTCAAAGTCGGAGCATCGATAGCAATAACCGTGGGAGATGGTGGTGAAATATTGTCTTCATTAAGAAGGTTCTCAATGAGGCGAAGATCTTCATCCCAATTGGTGGTAGAATCGTCATTAGCTAAGTTCACATCTCCCATGGTGGCTTCCAAATCTTTCCAAAGGAAATCACTTTCTCCAAATAGAGATAGTAATGAATCGATAGAGGAAACGGTCTCAACATTGGGAAGAGAGGTAGGAATACTTTTACAAGCATCTTTGAAGTGTTCTTCACAAGCCTCATCAAGAACGTCAATACAATTAACACTCTCGTTAGAATAAGGCTGTTTAGAAAGCTTTCCCATGTTGAAGACAATTTTATCGTCACCCACTCTCATGATAAGCTCACCCGCTTCAACATCGATGAGAGTGCGACCGGTCCTCAAGAATGGACGACCAACGATCAATGGCACACGAGGGTCCATGTCGTAGTCAACGACGACGAAATCGGTAGGAAAAGTGAATTTGTCGACTCCTACAAAGACGTCTTCGGCTATCCCTACTGGATAAGCAACCGTACGGTTAGCTAATTCCAAAGTCATTTTGGTAGGGACTAGCTCAGGGAGAGATAATTGCTTCCAAACACTTAAAGGCATTAAGTTAATATTGGCACCTAGATCGGCTAGGGCCATGCAATTCTCTACTCCCGGGAAGTTGCAAGGGATTAAGAAACGACCCGGATCACCAAACTTGGTTGGCAATTTCCTTAAAAGCACTGCATAGCAATTCTCATTAAGTTGGGTGTTAGCGATATCAAGAAGCTTCTCCTTGTCGCTAAGAAGATCTTTTAACATTTTCGCGTATTTGGGCATGTGAGTGATTGTAGTGTTTTACCACACTTTAGGAAAAGAGGGTAAATAGGGAAAGTATTAAGTGTACGTTTAGGAAAACGTAAACACTAATGACCCTTATGGATTCCAAGTTCGTTTCCCAAGGAGGTATATGTGTGTGAGAAATTTGTTTAATGTTTATGATTAATGATTGGTTTAGAAGGGGTTGAGAAAAGAAAATGACGAAGACGTAAAAATAAAAAAATCAACATAAATTACTACTAGAAAGTTAAAACGTAGAACCTTAAAAATCACAAAAATAAAATAAATTCTAAAAATTACCAAAAATTCACCAAAAATCAAAAATAATAAACTAAGAGTTTACCAATGATCAAAACTTTTTCAAACCTTTTAAATAATAAAATATTCAATTTTTAAATGCTAATTAAAGCCCTAAAAATCAAATAAATTATCAAAAAGCCCAAATAAAGGTTTTTTAATTGGTAAACCTCTAAAATGACCTAAAAAGATTAAAAACTATTTTTAGAAATTTTAAAACTAATAAAAACTATTTAAAATGATTTAAAAATTATTAAAACTTAAAATAATTATAAAAATTAATCTAAAAGAGATAAAATTATTCTAAAAGTTGCTAAATTCCTATTTTAATGTATTAAACCTAAGAAAAATGTAAAAAGTTGGAAAATGTGAAATTTTAAAAATAATAATAAAATAATAATAAAATAATATTAAAAATCCAAAAATTATAAAAAATTCTAAAAACTTGCAAACTAGTTTATTTTAACCTAAATAATCAGAAAATCAAAGTGAAATTACCAAAATACCCCTAATGGGCCCTCAAATGGGCCAAATCCAAAATCAGTCAACCTAAATGGGCTTTTGGGCCCAAAAAGTCAAACTTGGCCCAATTGACTTGGAAAAGCCCTATCTGACTTAAAATTCAATTCTAAGAACAAAACTCTAAAGGCCCAAAAGCTGAAAATGTGCTTATCACAGCTTATTGAACACAAAGCTTATTCTTATTGGGCTTTTCAGCCCATTAAGCCATAAGCCAATGCCATAAGCTCTAATTTGACACACAACCCTCTTTTAGGATGCTTAAGAGATCTGTCAAAAGAAATTTCCAAAAAGCTCACTCAATAAGCCAGAAAATAGAAAAGAAAAAATCCACAAAACGACAAAATAGTCGTTTTTGAGAAATAATGCACCTCAGGACTTGATTCAACTTGCAAAAGCTTTCAAATGGACTCAATAAGCAATATCAATCAACAAAAATCCAAAATAAGCCAGAATAAGCACATATGAACTTATGAAAAAGTCAAAGGAGTTGGTTTTCTAGTCAAACCTAAAAGTCAACCACCCAAATGCTCCAGTATGAACAAATGGGTCAAAATATGAGCACCTATTACAAAAACAAAGTTGTTGCTGGTTGGAATAAGCTATTATAGCTTATTGATAAGCTGACACCAAAATTGCACTATCAGTGGCAACCAGCAGGGGAAAGGAGTTCCCACTGCTTTGACTATTTGACCAAGCTTATTTGAGAGTTCTGGTTAGATTCAATTGGAAACAAAGGCACCCTTGTGATCAGTGAATCACAAGGAGTCAATAGCAACAATAAAATCACAAAATGGTTCACACAATAAGCCACAATAAGCCAAACAGTTACCAGATATGCACCAGATATGCAAATAAGCAGTTAAGCACTTAATAAGCAGATTTAAGCAAAATAAGCCAACCAAACTTAACCAGATGCATACACAAGCTATATAAACTAAGAACAAACACAAAGCAACAAGAATCAAACACTGAATCAAAGTGAATAGCAAGATCAAAGCATAAAAAGTTTCTGATGAACAAAGAACAATATGCAGACAAGTTTTGCTGATATACTTGACACTTGATCCAATTTCAAACCTCAAATCCTTCTTCCCTGGTGAAATTAACTATGATTTAGCACTTGTTAGCCCTAGCCTAAGCCTAGATCTAGGTGTCCTCAAAATCCTAGCCAATTTTACCAAGTATTTAAGATTTTATAGCCAAATCAAGAATCAATGTGTTCAAAACCTCAAAACCTGCAAACAGATGAACAATATCACCCAAACAACAGATACCAATACTTGCTAACAACACACAAGCACTTAACAAGCCACAATCCAAACTTATGCAGTAATCCCAAACACTCCTTAATCAGTCACTTATCAAAGAAACTTGTGATTTCTTCTAATAACCTACTGATTTTAATGATCAAAAACACTTACTAGGCAGCAACTAACACAATCAAACACATAAATCACCAGCACAAACACAAATACTCAAAATCAAAGCACAAAATCCAAAACAGTTATAAACATGAATTTTTTAGAGGAATCTTAACAAGAGCTTATACCTGCCTTCCACAACATCCTAGGAAGGCCATCAATGCTCCTTGGACCTTGTTCAACAACTAGAACAAGACCAAGGTACTTCAATGAAGGAGATGCAAACAGCCTTGGTTGATGGTTCAAAGTAGAACCTCAAGGACTTTATACCTTCAACACAAGCAGCAAACAAACTCAACCAAAGGCTTAGAATCCTTCTCAAGCTTGGTGTCAACAAGCTTGAAAGAACTCAAGGCTTAAGGCTAAGGGTTAGTACACAAGATAAGCCAAAACAGAACCTAGGATTTCAAGGTTTTCAAACCTTAAAAACCTAATGAAACAAGATGTGCCTTAACCACAAGATTAAGGTAGGCCTTAACAATCAAATGGAACTCAGAATTAGGCTACTCAAACACCAAACTTTTAACTAAATCAAAAAGAGATTTCAAAATTCAGAAATTCAAATTTAATTAAGCTTAAAAAGGAATTACAAAGATTAATAACCTAAAACTTGAACAAAGGGACTCTCACATGTTGAGGTCTCCTTTTATAAGCAAATGCCTGGCTAAACACTATTCAGAAACCCTAGCAACTGAAATTCCTATTCTATCCTTGCAGAATCTTCTAGGTGAGTTGCCAGCTGTTTTGGGAGAATCCTGGACGTTTGTTGAGTGCTTAGGGACCAAGTAAGGATTTGCAGCCCTTGATTTGGCCAAGTAAGGATCAAGTGCCAAGTGTCGTATTGTGAGTGGGGATGGGGGAATCATTCTGGTAGTGGGATTTAAGGTTTAAGGTGTGGGATGTGATTGAGGTGATGTGAATCACACGTGGGTTGAGTCAATTTTGATTTCCCCTTTGTTTTGCTCATTTTTTGATCCTGGGTAAAAACTTGTTCTTGCCTGGTAAAAATCCAAACAGTAAGTGTTTGGCGCAATTTTAGGAATTTGAAGTTTGGAGTTGGCAGTTTAGGTCCTTGTGTTTTGGGAAAAGTTGTATAACAAGTTATCTTTGCATAGAAAATGTATTTCCTTTGTTTTCAACTTTCATCACTTGGCAGTTTTGGCACAACTTTTGGAAAAAGGTTATCAAGGGTAATTTTTGACACTTTTTCATATTTCAAGGGCTGATTTTGGACAATGTTGATCTTCAAAGGTCTTCAATGTATCTTAATCTTCATGAGGGACCATTGTTGGCAATTTGAAATTGTTGAGGGACTAATCTTGCCATTTCTTCAAAGTTGAGGGACCTTTTGTGTAATTTTGACAAACTTAAGGGACCAAACTTGTAATTATTAATATACAAGGGTTTTAAGTGTCATTTCTTCAATGAATGAGGATCAATCTTGTTTGTCTTCAAGTCTTCAAGGGTATTTGTTGAGAATTCCATGATTAGGGCCCGGTTCTTTGTACGGCTTCGTTTCTCGTGTCCGTTTTTCCTTGTAACTTGTGATCTTTTGTCTTTTTCACGATATCCATACCTAAAATACACAAGTAAACAAACACAAGCATCTATATGGTATTTTATGACATTTTTATGCATTTAAAGCCCGAAAAGAACGATGAGATCATGTATAAATGCCATCTCATCACTCCCCCATACTAAGCCATTGTCGTGCCCTCACGCAATGCTAGAATAAAGTATCTAAGCATCACCAAAGTTCAATTTTATTAACCTTTATTGAAGAGTAGAAAGAGACTAGTAAGATACTACGAAGATGTGTAAAGACATAATGTATGATTTTCATCACAAAAAGTGACTTTTAGGGTCAAAGAATAGAAACAAGTAAATGTCCCTTAGAGTAAACTTCGTCATCCTTGATTGTCATACATTCCATGCTAAGTGCAAAAACGAGATCATTGTTGGTACAAGTCACAATGCTAACACTACTCACACGTCCAAATTGTGTAATACTCTTTCTCCCCGCAATCCTAGTTATTATAAAAGGAAATGGGTTACTAGCATTTTTTATCTATTTGTCATGGATCACAAGTGATTCATATTGACTTATTTGAGTAGTTATTAGTCCGAAAGCAAAGTAGCACGATTTGATCAATAGTTAGCCGAAGGACAAAATCTTTTAAAACGGCTTCTCGTGTATCTCCTTAAGTTCATATCTTGGCATAACTCGTTTCGCGATTTGAGACCTTTCTCGGACCGATATTTGGCATGTACTTCATACTTTAAATCTTGGGAAGACGTTCTTGAAATTATGGTCTTCACTTCATATATTTGGAATTTCTTCACTTGACGTTTTTGAGAGATTCTTCATATTGGACCACGACTTCATCATTTTTCTTCAATCTATACTTTGGATTTTGATATACAACGATCCGCCTCCTTTTCGGACTTGGATATATTTATCCTCATACCTTGTTAGGGTCTTTTTGGATAGACTTTCTCCATGATCTTTAGGGGAGTAATTGCTTCTCGTCGTGTGTCTCGATCCTTCATATTGATTTAGGAATAATGATACTTCACATCATCTTTGGATCTTTAGCAAAAAATGAGCTCCTCATGCCTTGTTAGGGCCTTTTTGGATGATCGCCAATCTTCGCGTCCCGCTTCAATAAGTTATGCCTTGGCTATGAACTCTATTCAACCCCGAGCAACTTTTAAACGATCTTGCGCTAGAGGCTAAGTAACCTTTCAAATCGTACGACCTTACTTATTGCAATTATGATTTATTCCTAATGCATTGATCTTATAGGAAAAAAAAGCCACAATTAAAAACATATGAGTTTTTGAAAGAACACTTTCATGTTCTACGTTTAGCATGATCACTTGTCTAACTCTATCATTTCTCGTTCTTCACTATATAAATACCTCTAATTAAAGAGACTCGTGAATACTTAGCCATGCAAGTCAAAATTAAGCCAAATTTAGATTAGCTTTCATTAACACTATATCAAATCAAAGTTTTGGGTTTTCAAGCCACCTATAGGATCTTGCACTTTCTTGGACTTTTTCAAGTTTAGAGAATGCGTTTTATAGTTCCCTTGATAAGTGAATTTCTAGAATCAATTATAGGAACTTGCGAAAAGTTCTTGTTCTTAACCCGAATGAATTAAGACTTTCGCGTTTTAAAGCTCCATATATAAAAGTCTAGCAAAACTTGAATTGAGCGGGTTAAGGAATGTAAATGGCTCCAAATTCCCATCAAGTCAAAAATTAGCTCTTATTCTACCCATCGGAAAATATACATTCGTGTCTTAAAAACACTTATGAAAACTAAGAAAAATTTTAAAATTTGGCCATTTTTAGCCTTATTAGCAAAACAAAATATTGAAAGTTGGAGAGCGTGAGGGCGTAGCAAAGCAAGTACCTATTCACCCCCCATACTAAAAGTAAACATTGTCCTCAATGTTTCGAGTCTAAAGGTGGAGCACCCCATACTCGAGACGAAGAGTCGAATGCTTAGGATCTAGCATGGAAAGGGTGATCAACAATATATCTAAAGCCGTTTATTAAGTATGCTAAAAGATAATTGTTAGCACAATAAAGGATATGTCATGGATTCGTGAAAAACTTCTTCAAACGAACGATGGAGGCTCACGTAAACGAACACGAGAGTCTTCAATCGTAGATGATGATGATCTAGATAACACAATGACAAACAACCACGAGACAACGAGTTGAAAAGGGTACAAGTCCCCTTATTAGTGAATAGTGAGCATAAAGATAAGCATGGGATCTCCCCCACGAGGCACCTCGTTTTTGATTACCGAGTAATGAGCTCGACTCGATCCCCTCAATGCTAATTATCATTGGGGAAGGTGTCTTGGTCGGGGGCAACCATTGAAGGAATTTCCCCACCAAAGTAGTGCTTAAGCCTATGTCCATTCACCTTGAAATTATGACCATCATCTTGAGCTAGCTCAATGGTCCCATAAGGAAACACTTGTGTAATGGTGAACGGACCCGACCAACGAGATTTCAATTTCCCTGAAAATATCTTAAGACGAGAGTTAAAAAGCAACACTTGATCACCAACGTTAAAAACCCGGTTTTTAATCTTTGAATCATGAAACTTTTTAGTCTTTTCTTTAAAAATTAATGAATTTTCATAAGCATTATCCCTTAATTCATCCAATTCATTCAATTGTATTTTCCGGTGATCTCCCGCGGTCTTCAAGTCAAAATTAGCATGCTTAAGGGCCCAATATGCCTTATGCTCCAACTCAATGGGCAAATGACAATTCTTCCCATAGACTAACTTATAAGGAGTGCAACCGATAGGTGTCTTATAAGCGGTCCTAAAAGCCCATAAAGCGTCATCGAGTTTGTCGGACCATGAAGCACGGTTTTCTCCAATTGACCTCTCTAAAATCCTCTTCAAAGCTCGGTTCGAAACCTCGACTTGCCCACTTGTTTGCGGGTGATAAGCCGTAGAAAGACGATGAGTAACTCCATATTTCTTTAGAACCTTTTCGAACTGGTCATTACAAAAATGGGTTCCACGATCGCTTATAATAGCACGAGGGGTTCCGAACCGAGAGAAAAGTTTCTTCAAAAACTTCACTACCACACGAGCATCATTAGTAGGCAAAGCCTTAGCTTCTACCCACTTAGAAAGGTAGTCCACCGCGACGAGGATATATTTGTTGCCTTGAGACGATGGGAACGGCCCCATAAAGTCTATTCCCCATATGTCGAAAATCTCACACACTTGAATTATGTTTTGCGGCATTTCATCACGTTGAGACGATTTTCCTTGACGTTGGCACGAATCACACGACTTTACAAGTGCGTGTGCATCACGATAGATAGAAGGCCAAAAGAAACCTGCATCGAACACTTTCTTAGCCATGAGATTAGCACCGTGGTGACCACCCGTGGGTCCCTCGTGAAAAGCTCTAAGGATATTAGAAGCTTCGGCACCAAACACACAACGTCGAACGAGTTGATCCGCACAAATCCGAAAGAGATAAGGGTCGTCCCAAAAATAGAACTTGACGTCACGAAAGAATTTTCGTTTTTGTTGTGTCGTCATACCCTTGATTATGAAATTTCCCGCATGGTAATTTGCAATGTCGGCAAACCATGGGGTGGTGTCTTTAGAATTCACTACACCGAGAGTCTCAAGAGGAAATGTTTCGGTAATTTCCTTGTTCTCGAAAACATCTTTGTGAGGATCTTCTAGACGAGAGAGATGATCTGCCGCTAGATTCTCGGCTCCTTTTTTGTCAAGCACGGTGACATCAAATTCTTGGAGTAGGAGCATCCAACGAAGCAATCTCGGCTTAGCATCTTGCTTAGCTAAGAGATACTTGATAGCCGAATGGTCGGTATACACGATGCTTTTAGTTAAGACGAGATAAGGTCGGAATTTCTCAAAAGCATAGACCACGGCAAGGAATTCCTTTTCCGTTGTGGTGTACTTTAATTGAGCCTCGGTCATCGTTTTACTAGCATAGTGGATAGGACGGAAATGCTTGTCATAACGTTGCCCTAAGACGGCCCCTATAGCATAATCACTTGCATCGCACATGATCTCAAAGGGTAATTCCCAATTAGGAGCAACAAGAATGGGAGCTTCGGTAAGTTTTCTTTTGAGAGTTTCGAAAGCCTTAACACAATCCTCATTGAAGTTAAAAGGAGCATCCTTCTCGAGAAGGTGTGTCATAGGACGAGAAATTTTCGAAAAGTCCTTGATGAAACGACGATAAAAGCCCGCGTGGCCTAGGAAACTCCTAAATCCCTTAACGGTTTTGGGATGAGGTAACTTGGCGATGACGTCTACCTTAGCTTTATCGACCTCAATCCCCGCCTTCGACACCTTGTGTCCTAAGACGATTCCTTGTTTACATATAAAATGACATTTTTCCTAATTAAGCACAAGATTGGTATCTTCACAACGTTTTAACATTTGCTCGAGATTAGATAAACATGACGTGAACGAATTACCAAACACCGAGAAGTCATCCATAAACACTTCCATCGACTTCTCGATCATATCGTGAAAAATCGCCATCATACACCGTTGAAACGTACCGGGTGCATTACAAAGTCCGAAAGGCATCCTACGATAAGCGAACGTTCCATAAGGACACGTAAACGTAGTCTTCTCTTGATCACGAGGGTCGATAGGGATTTGAAAGTAACCGGAAAAACCATCTAAAAAGCAATAGAATTCATTTCCCGCAAGTCGCTCCAACATTTGATCCATGAAGGGCAAAGGAAAGTGGTCTTTACGAGTGGCGTCATTTAACTTTCGGTAGTCAATACACACCCTCCAACCGGTCACAACACGAGTGGGAATTAACTCGTTGTTTTCATTGGGCACAACGGTCATTCCTCCCTTTTTAGGGACACAATGGATTGGGCTCACCCATGGGCTATCGGATATAGGATAAATCATTCCCGCGTCGAGGAGTTTAAGGACCTCCTTTTTAATGACATCGTGAATTTTGGGATTCACCCTTCTTTGACTTTGAATTGCGGGTTTGTAGTCCTCCTCCATTAAAATCTTGTGAGTACAAAATTTTGGGTCAATACCCTTAAAGTCAGATATTTTCCACGCAATTGCCCCTTTGTGAGCCTTAAGAACTTTCAAGAGCTCGGTTTTTTCATTATTAGCAAGACCTTTTGCAATAATAACCGGCAACTTGTCATCACATTCCAAGAATGCGTATTCAAGGTGAGAAGGAAGATCTTTCAATTCAAGGATAGGTGGTTCCTCGATTGAAGATTTTGGTTCAACACGCATAACTTCCATCGGCGAAAGAAATGGTGGAATAGAAGTATCATTACTAATCAACGCCTCATCTTCATTGTCGATTTCATTTGAAGTGAAATCGCCTCGTTGGAATGGAGTGAGATTTGGTGTAGAATTAGCAAGAGTCGGATCCAAAATAGTGGGATTGCCACTTGACGAGCTATCGGAAAAACCTAACACTTCTTGTGAAAACTCATCGCAAACCACATCAACGATGTCAATGTGATTAATGGTAGCGATTGCATAAACATGAGAAGGTTTTGAGTTTTGAGTAGCGTTTATAACAAGTTCCTCTTCGTTGAATCTCAAAGTGATAGTTCTCGCATGAACATCGATAAGCGATCTCGAAGTGTCTAAAAATGATCGTCCTAAAATTAGAGGAACTTGAGGATCCGCGGGGATGTCAACTACTATAAAATCAACGGGATAGTAGAACTTCCCCACTTTCACGAAAACATCTTCGGCTACTCCACATGCCATAATCGTAGAATGATCGGCCATCTCGATGGACATGTTCGAAGGAATGAGAGCCGGAAGCGAAAGCGATTTCCAAATGGAAAATGGCATCAAATTAATGCTCGCACCAAGATCGGCCAAGGTGAGGCATTTTTCATATCTTGTATGTCACAAGGAATGAGAAACTTTTCGGGATCACCAACTTTTTCCGGTATGCGGTTAAGATAAACCGAAGAACAATTAGCAAGCTTTGAAAGCTTTTCCTTATCGCTCATCATACTTTTAAAAGTGGAAGCGAAACGAGGCATATATAACAACGCGTCGGCTAAACTCACATCAAAATGCACTTGTTGAAACATTTTTATAAAAAGCTCGATTTGTTGTTTGTTACGTTCTTGCATTTTCTCTTTGTTTCGTCTCGAAGGGTAGGGTAATGGTGGTGTGGGTTGGACATTTGGCAACGGCCTTGGAAACTCGGGTTCCACAATTGGTATTGGTTCAACCGTAGGTGTGGTATGAGCGGTACTTCGTGGGATTGTAATGTGCTCCTTTTCGACCATCACCTCGGGTTCTTTCTCGATTTCCTTCTCCGTAGAAGTACTTGGACGAGAGATTGGTTCCTTGAAAGTTTTACCACTTCGTGTAGTAATAACCTTCATTTCTCCCTTCGGGTTTGAAATGGTATCACTAGGAAGACCACCCGAGGAAGAGGGTTTACACATGATTGCTTCAAACATTTTAGCCATACGGTCCTCAAATTTTGATTGCCTAGCATCCGCTTTTAATAACTCTTGCTTAATCTCATGTTGTCCTAATTCCATCTTTTGTTGATTTTGTTGTAGACGTTGGACATTTCCTTCCATTTTGTTTGCATGAGTTTTAAGTTCATTAGCAAGTTCATTTTTTAGCTCGTTTTTCAACTCGGATCTTAAGCTAATCATCTCACGTTGCATGTTATCAAATTTAGCATCATTTGCTTTTGCATAATCCAAAAATTCTCCTTGCAAATTTTTAGTGTGAGCATTTTGAAAACCTTGTGTAGTGTTTTGAAAATCGCGGTTTTGGTTTTGATTAGAAATTTGTCCATTCCCACTTTGATAATTCCCTTTGTTATAATTGCGTGTGTTGCCTTGGTAATTACCTTGGTTGTTGTTTCGATAATTGTTAACATTTTGATATGGTGGAGCTTGATTTTGGCGGGAACCTTGACCATTTTGGTTGTAAGTTCCCGTTGCTACATAAGCACTCGAAGTGTTACCATCCGCGGTAATGCACTCGGAAAGATCATGAGCTCCTCCACAAGATAAACAACTCTTAGCAACCGCTTTAACCGAAGCGGAATCGGAAGCTTCTTGAGCCTTCCAATGGGACATTAGATTAGCAAATCTATCAAAAAACCGATTTTCCTCATTAGCTTCATCATGTAAGGCGTTAATGCTACGAGACGATTGTGACGAAGATGACGAACCCATATTGGCAACACTCGGTGTGTTACGAGGGTTATAAACCTTAGATCTATTTTCAATGATTTGTAAAGTCTCATTTGTCGTCTTGCACAAAAAATTACCACATGTGGCGACGTTCAAATAATCTCGTTCATGATCATTAAGCCCATTATAAAAAGTATCCACTTGATGCAATTCCGTAAAATCATGGTGTGGACATTCATGTAACATCTCTTTAAAGCGTTCCCATGCCATTGAAAAACTTTCATTATTTCTTTGCACAAATCGTGAAATCTCATTTTTCAAGTGTGTTGTTTTAGATGGTGGAAAAAACTTGTGCACAAATCGCCAAAATTTTGCGGGTCCATCCAACGAGTATGGAAACAACATCATCTTAATGGCGTCATGTGGAACATCCTTAAACTTGCTAGTGGCGGTGAGACGGTTAAAATTCCTAATATGGTAATGCGGGTTGTCTTTCTCGTGACCTCTAAACTTATTTGCTTGCAACATCGACATTAAACCCGTCTTAATCTCGAAATTCTCCGCAAGGATGGCGGGAATTACAATAGCCTCTCCAAAACCCTCGGTGGGTGCTTGTAGCAACTCCATCATAGTACGATTAGCCATGACGACTTCTTGTTCTACAATAGGTTCAACAATTGGAGGTTCTTCAACAATCAACTCTTGATTGGCTTGCTTTTGAAGTCGTTTACGAGCTCGTTTTGCTTGATTACGAGTGATCATAAACTTCACGAAGAATGGGAGGTGAGCAAAGAAGATTCTTTTTGGTTGTTTTGTGAATTTTCAATTTTTTTTTGTGTTTTTGATGATATTTAATTGTTTTGGATTTTGGTGTATCTTCGTAGACAACAATCTACAACATCTCTCCTCGAATCAAACTCTTGATTAAAGAAGCCTCAAAGGAATGAAAACGATCACGTGGAGTGAACGCCTTCGAATGACTTTAGAACTTTGGTGAAAACCAAATTGTTCAAGAGGGTTTAATCACAAAGAAAACCAAGCAAATATACTATACGTAATAATACTTTGGGAGGCAAAACCCTCGATTAGCCTTCAATCTCAAAATACTCACAAGCAAGCGGGGAAACGAGGCGGCGCGAAGCACTTAAGAGCCTTTTTCCTTAGGGTATATTTTATAATACCCGCCTTATACCCACCTTATAGTTTGTATCTTTCAAAATCGAGCTTCACGAAAGTATTTATCTATTTTTGCCTTTTTCTTTTTGTTTGAGATTCGAATACAATAATTGAGTGATGAAATCCCAATTAAGGTTGCGTTTTCACACTTTTGGAGATATTGTGAATTTATTTTGATACTTAATACAATATATTAATAATATTTGTACAAGAAAAAGCAAGAAAACCGATAATACGTATTAGTAGAGTTCTACTAATACAAATACTGTTTGTTTAATATTAAAAACAACAATACAAATTAATCACGACACACCTTCCCGGCAGCGGCGCCAAAGTGATTGTAGTGTTTTACCACACTTTAGGAAAAGAGGGTAAATAGGGAAAGTATTAAGTGTACGTTTAGGAAAACGTAAACACTAATGACACTTATGGATTCCAAGTTCGTTTCCCAAGGAGGTATATGTGTGTGAGAAATTTGTTAAATGTTTGTGATTAATGATTGGTTTAGAAGGGGTTGAGAAAAGAAAATGACGAAGACGTAAAAATAAAAAAATCAACAAATATTACTACTAGAAAGTTAAAACGTAGAACCTTAAAAATCACAAAAATAAAATAAATTCTAAAAATTACCAAAAATTCACCAAAAATCAAAAATAATAAACTAAGAGTTTACCAATGATCAAAACTTTTTCAAACCTTTTAAATAATAAAATATTCAATTTTTAAATGCTAATTAAAGCCCTAAAAATCAAATAAATTATCAAAAAGCCCAAATAAAGGTTTTTTAATTTGTAAACCTCTAAAATAACCTAAAAAGATTAAAAACTATTTTTAGAAATTTTAAAACTAATAAAAACTATTTAAAATGATTTAAAAATTATTAAAACTTAAAATAATTATAAAAATTAATCTAAAAGAGATAAAATTATTCTAAAAGTTTCTAAATTCCTATTTTAATGTATTAAACCTAAGAAAAATGTAAAAAGTTGAAAAATGTGAAATTTTAAAAATAATAATAAAATAATAATAAAATAATATTAAAAATCCTAAAATTATAAAAAATTCTAAAAACTTGCAAACTAGTTTATTTTAACCTAAATAATCAGAAAATCAAAGTGAAATTACCAAAATACCCCTAATGGGCCCTCAAATGGGCCAAATCCAAAATCAGTCAACCTAAATGGGCTTTTGGGTCCAAAAAGTCAAACTAGGCCCAATTGACTTGGAAAAGCCCTATCTGACTTAAAATTCAATTCTAAGAACAAAACTCTAAAGGCCCAAAAGCTGAAAATGTGCTTATCACCGCTTATTGAACACAAAGCTTATTCTTATTGGGCTTTTCAGCCCATTAAGCCATAATCCAATGCCATAAGCTCTAATTTGACACACAACCCTCTTTTAGGATGCTTAAGAGATCTGTCAAAAGGAATTTCCAAAAAGCTCACTCAATAAGCCAGAAAATAGAAAAGCAAAAATCCACAAAACGACAAAATAGTCGTTTTTGAGAAATAATGCACCTAAGGACTTGATTCAACTTGCAAAAGCTTTCAAATGGACTCTAAGCAATATCAATCAACAAAAATCCAATAAGCACAACCAATAAGCCAGAATAAGCACAAATGAACTTATGAAAAAGTCAAAGGAGTTGGTTTTCTAGTCAAACCTAAAAGTCAACCACCCAAATGCTCTAGTATGAACAAATGAGTCAAAATATGAGCACCTATTACAAAAACAAAGTTGTTGTTGGTTGGAATAAGCTATTATAGCTTATTGATAAGCTGACACCAAAATTGCACTATCAGTGGCAACCAGCAGGGGAAAGGAGTTCCCACTGCTTTGACTATTTGACCAAGCTTATTTGAGAGTTCTGGTTTGATTCAATTGGAAACAAAGGCACCCTTGTTATCAGTGAATCACAAGGAGTCAATAGCAACAATAAAATCACAAAATGGTTCACACAATAAGCCACAATAAGCCAAACAGTTACCAGATATGCACCAGATATGGAAATAAGCAGTTAAGCACTTAATAAGCAGATTTAAGCAAAATAAGCCAACCAAACTTAACCAGATGCATACACAAGCTATATAAACTAAGAACAAACACAAAGCAACAAGAATCAAACACTGAATCAAAGTAAATAGCAAGATCAAAGCATAAAAAGTTTCTGATGAACAAAGAACAATATGTAGACAAGTTTTGCTGATATACTTGACACTTGATCCAATTTCAAACCTCAAATCCTTCTTCCCTGGTGATATTAACTATGATTTAGCACTTGTTAGCCCTAGCCTAAGCCTAGATCTAGGTGTCCTCAAAATCCTAGCCAATTTTACCAAGTATTTAAGATTTTATAGCCAAATCAAGAATCAATGTGTTCAAAACCTCAAAACCTGCAAACAGATGAACAATATCACCCAAACAACAGATACCAATACTTGCTAACAACACACAAGCACTTAACAAGCCACAATCCAAACTTATGCAGTAATCCCAAACACTCCTTAATCAGTCACTTATCAAAGAAACTTGTGATTTCTTCTAATAACCTACTGATTTTAATGATCAAAAACACTTACTAGGCAGCAACTAACACAATCAAACACATAAATCACCAGCACAAACACAAATACTCAAAATCAAAGCACAAAATCCAAAACAGTTATAAACATGAAACTTTTAGAGGAATCTTAACAAGAGCTTATACCTGCCTTCCACAACATCCTAGGAAGGCCAGCAATGCTCCTTGGACCTTGTTCAACAACTAGAACAAGACCAAGGTACTTCAATGAAGGAGATGCAAACAGCCTTGGTTGATGGTTCAAAGTAGAACCTCAAGGACTTTATATCTTCAACACAAGCAGCAAACAAACTCAACCAAAGGCTTAGAATCCTTCTCAGGCTTGGTGTCAACAAGCTTGAAAGAACTCAAGGCTTAAGGCTCAGGGTTAGTACACAAGATAAGCCAAAACAGAACCTAGGATTTCAAGGTTTTCAAACCTTAAAAACCTAATGAAACAAGACATGCCTTAACCACAAGATTAAGGTAGGCCTTAACAATCAAATGGAACTCAGAATTAGGCTACTCAAACACCAAACTTTTAACTAAATCAAAAAGAGATTTCAAAATTCAGAAATTCAAATTTTATTAAGCTTAAAAAGGAATTACAAAGATTAATAGCCTAAAACTGGAACAAAGGGACTCTCACATGTTGAGGTCTCCTTTTATAGGCAAATGCCTGGCTAAACACTATTCACAAACCCTAGCAACTGAAATTCCTATTCTATCCTTGCAGAATCTTCTAGGTGAGTTGCCAGCTGTTTTGGGAGAATCCTGGACGTTTGTTGAGTGCTTAGGGACCAAGTAAGGATTTGCAGCCCTTGATTTGGCCAAGTAAGGATCAAGTGCCAAGTGTCGTATTGTGAGTGGGGATGGGGGAATCATTCTGGTAGTGGGATTTAAGGTTTAAGGTGTGGGATGTGATTGAGGTGATGTGAATCACACGTGGGTTGAGTCAATTTTGATTTCCCCTTTGTTTTGCTCATTTTTGATCTTGGGTAAAAACTTGTTCTTGCCTGGTAAAAATCCAAACAGTAAGTGTTTGGCGCAATTTTAGGAATTTAATGTTTGGAGTTGGCAGTTTAGGTCCTTGTGTTTTGGGAAAAGTTGTATAACAAGTTATCTTTGCATACAAAACGTATTTCCTTTGTTTTCAACTTTCATCACTTGGCAGTTTTGGCACAACTTTTGGAAAAAGGTTATCAAGGGTAATTTTTGACACTTTTTCATATTTCAAGGGCTGATTTTGGACAATGTTGATCTTCAAAGGTCTTCAATGTATCTTAATCTTCATGAGGGACCATTGTTGGCAATTTGAAATTGTTGAGGGACTAATCTTGCCATTTCTTCAAAGTTGAGGGACCTTTTGTGTAATTTTGATTAACTTAAGGGACCAAACTTGTAATTATTAATATACAAGGGTTTTAAGTATCATTTCTTCAATGAATGAGGATCAATCTTGTTTGTCTTCATGTCTTCAAGGGTATTTTTTGAGAATTCCATGATTAGGGCCCGGTTCTTTGTACGGCTTCGTTTCTCGTGTCCGTTTTTCCTTGTAACTTGTGATATTTTGTCTTTTTCACGATATCCATACCTAAAATACACAAGTAAACAAACACAAGCATATATATGGTATTTTATGACATTTTTATGCATTTAAAGCCCGAAAAGAACGATGAGATCATGTATAAATGCTATCTCATCAGTGAGCGAGAGCCTCAGCGAAGGAAATGTTGAAATTCAATTGTTTAAACATTTTGAGAAAGTTCGAAACCTGAATATCGTCCTTGCTTTTGAGATTCTCTTTCCTCAACCTTGAGGGATAAGGTATATCGGAAGAAGAGGAAGGCTTTGGGAGAATAGGATCACTCACATCCTTGGGTGGAGGAGGGGTAGAAGTAAGAGGTGGAGAAATTGGGGAAGTAGAAGGATGAGGAATAGGAGTAGGTGACTCGTTTTCCTTAGTCACAATCACCGGTGGAGGTATAGGAAGCTCGGGTTCCTTGGTACCTTTGCCACTGCGAGTGGTGATTGCTTTAATCTCCCCTCTTGGATTTGCAACGGTGTTACTCGGAAGAGTACCCGAAGAAGAGGATTGATTACCTTGGAAGAAACTAGCCATCATGTTCTTTAAGTCATTCGTTTGACTTGCCAAAGTGTTTCGCATATCAGCTCTCAGATCGTTTCCTTGTTTCACCATGTATGCTTTCAAGTTGAGCACTTCCCGCTGGAGATTTTCCACAATCACATCATTGGTCTGCATGTAGGTTTCAACATTTTGGTGTAATGCGGTGGGTTGGTTGGGAGGGGAAGCATGGTAAGCGGGTGGTTGATAAGCAGGTTGTTGGTAAACTTGGTTGTTTCTTTGAGGTGGATATGGTTGTTTGTGAGGTGGTATGTAAGGTGCACGAGGTTGTTGTTGTTGTTGAGGAGGTCGATTGAGGTTTTGTTGTTGGTTTGGTTTGTTAGGAGGAAAACCGGGTGGGGAAAGAAAGTTGTTAGAGCGTTAGCTAAGCAAGTTGCGGTCTCCTTGAGGACGAGCTTGATAAGCGGCCGGAGGATAGGTACCGTATGCTGCATTCACATTCTCAGAAGGATAGTCTTGGGTGGCGGTACAAGTGGTGTAAGAATGAGGACCCCCGCATATTTCACATGGTTGGCTTACAGCATTGACTTGAGCGTTTTTAGCATTGATGTTGTTGGTGTTGTTAGCGGTGTGGGCAACAAGCGATTCAAGAAGCGTAGTAATTTTGTCAAGTCGCTTGTCGCTGTCACTAGTACTAGCACTAGCGGCATTGGTCCGCACACTCTTGGTTTGCACACGAGACTTATTCTCAATGATATCCCAAGCGGCATTGGAAGTCTTAACCAAAAGATTATCCCCCGAGGCACTGTTTAGTGAATCTTGGTCATTCATGCTTAAACCATTATAAAAAGTGTTAATTTGGTGCACTTTGGTAAAACCATGTTGTGGGCATTTTCTTAAAAGATCTTTAAAACGGTCCCAAGATTCACTAAAAGACTCATCGTACTTTTGATCAAAATTGATAATTTCATTCCGCAAAGAGGTAGTACGAGAGGGTGGGAAAAAGTAGTTTATAAATTTGGTCTCCAAATCCGTCCACGTCAGAATACTTTGTGGCGGTTCCTTTGCAAGCCAATGTCGGGCTTGTCCCTCTAAAGAAAAGGGAAAAAGTTGTAAACGGATTACCTCTTGTGGAACACCATTGAATTTGACCATATTTGTGAGTTGCAAGAACCTTTTGATGTGGTCATGTGGATCATCAATGGTACGCCCCAAGAATGGTTGAGCAGAGACCATCTGGATAAAACCGGATTTGAGCTCAAAGTTGTTGGCTGCAATCGCGGGTATGACGATTGGATCATTGTTGCCGTCTACATGTGCTTGCAGAAGTTCAATCATCGGGCGATTGTCTGGTAGAGGCTCATTGTTGAGAGGTGGATTGTTATTGTTGTTGTTATTACTGTTGTTGAGAGGTGGGTTATTGTTGTTGTTTTGTACACCGGCCATGTCTAAGTCTTCGAGAGGCTCGGGCTCTTGATAAGACGTTGATCGTGTACGCATGCACCTGCAAAAGAACTAACAAAGCAAACAAGAAATATTTTTGGTTTTTATGGTTTTTTTAATTTTTTTGTATTTTTGAAAATTTTATATTTTTAGGGTTTTTGAAATTTTTTATGAAAAAGTAACGTTCACGGTGAACGGATCCCAAAATCCAAGTTCTCACAAAAAACTGTTAAAATTAACGAGAAGAGCCGGCAGCGGCGCCATTTGATACATTGATTTTGTGTGGGTTCAGATTTATTCTCGGTATCCTTTCGAATTGATCACAGCTCTAAGTGGAATGATTGTTCTTGGTTACTAAAAAGGGTGTTGGTTTTCTAATCTACTTAAAGGTTTTAATGCACTAAGATGTAAACTTAAACTAAAAGCAATTAATTTAATAGCAATTAGTAAAACTTTGAATTAAAATTTAACAATTGAAACAGAAAAAGTAAATACCACTTAACTCGGAGTCGAAATGCTCAAAAAAACTGATCCGGAATATTTATGACAAAAACTGCTCATTCGGAAGATTTAATTAATTCAGAATAAATGATAAAAACCCTTAATTCGGAACAAATTGATTCGGAACTTTTGAAAGACTTTAATTCGGAACTTTAAACAAAATCGGTTCGGAACTTTGAAACAAAATCGGTTCGGAACTTTTGAAAGGAAATTGGTTCGGAACTTTTCTGTTCGGAAGAAGTTTATTCGGAACTTTTAAATTGAACTGATTCGGAACTTTTGAAAAGTTCCGGTTCGGAACTTTGAAAGAGATTGGTTCGGAAGATTTTGGATTGGTTCGGATGTTTCAAAAATCGGTTCGGAAATTTTGAAAAACTATTCATTCGGAACTTTTAAAACCATTCATTCGGAACAATTTGATTCGGAACTTTGAAAGGAAATTGATTCGGAACTTTTTTAATACACTGATTCGGAACTTATAATTGAACTGATTCGGAACTTTTCACTAAGATCCTTCATTCGGAACTTTTGTGCTCATTCGGAACCTGGAAAAACTCAAGAACAGTAGGCGACAAAAAAACAGGGGAACACGATTTCAAGCCAAAATCCACCAAGTGTTTAACCAAAACTTAAACAAAACTAATCACTAATCATCTACTAACCATTAACATCAAATCCCATCAATAAAAACATAAAACCCAATAAATTTTAAAATTCAAAATCAACCAAATAAGAACTTTAACTTTGAATAAAAAAGATGAAGATGAACAAGATGAAATGAAGGTTTAAATTGATAGATTAATATTTTAAACAATCAAAAGACAAAGATTAAACTACAAGATTGGGAAAAACAAGAATCAAAATCACCAAACACCCTAATGGTGTTGGTGGTGCCTACGAACAGAAAAAGAGAGAAAAAAGGAATGAAAAAACTGAATGAAAAGTGTGAAGGGAATTCTTTATATAGGTTTTTCATTTGGTTGGTGAGTGGGCTTTCTCCATTTCTTCTTGTCTTCTCGTCTTTTCAGAAAAGTTGACGTTTTCGATTCTGATTCGGGATTTGTCGTCGATTAAATTCAACTCGTCTTTTAATTTCTTCGTTTAATAGACTTGAGTTTCTTCGACATATGTAAATCTTCCATCTTTGGTCCTTTTCTTCGATAAATCTTCAAATAGGCCCAGTGACTTCAAATCTTTTGCATCTCTTGGACAATAGACTTCGTCTTGAGTCTTTTTCTTCCATAAAACCCATGCAATCCCATGTTTTCTCCATTATCCATCCGGTTGGCTATGAAAACACAATAAACACAAAAACCACGCATAATTCCAAACAAATGATATTAAATACGCGTTTTGGTCTCGTTTTAGCCAGTTTTAAGTGGTAAAAGGATGGGTGTTTTCACACCTATCAACTTTCAACACGCATTGGCCCACAAAGGTCCATATGCAACAAATAAAGTTTCTCTTGGTTGGTGTCTTCCGTCTTGGGTTTGTAAGATTTCTTAGTTCTTTTCCCCATTGTACACGCGGAACACAAATGATCCTTGTGAAATGAAAGTTTAGGAAGACCACAAACAAGTTCGTTTTTCGCCAAATGATTAATAGCGTCAAAGTTAAGATGAGATAACCGTCGATGCCATAATCATGACTTAGTCTTCGATGCTTTGGAGAGAAGACATACGGGAGAAGCGGCCATCGTGTCTTGTAGAGACAAAGTATACAAACTATTTCCTCGAGTACCTTTCAATAAATCAACCCCTTCCAAATTACGAATGAAGTATGTATGCTCTCGAAAAGCAACTTCTAGGTTTGCATCACAAAATTGTCCCACAGAAAATAAGTTGTGACCGAGACCTTCCACATAATACACTCTTGAAATTATAACATTCCCAATATGATATTCACCGTAACCCATTATCTTTGCAGTATGATCATTTCCAAATCTAACCGTACCAAGAAACTTGCTGACGAAATTTCTGAGCTGAGAGCGATCTCCGGTCATATGCTTGGAGCAACCAGAGTCCAAATACCCGAGAACAATTTGGACCACCTGTTTTCAATAACAACAGTAGACAATGCATTGGAAACTATTGGTTCCGGAGTGTTAGTAGATAGAGATATAAAATTATCAGAATTGCTAACATTTGTGAGACCCTTAGATTTCCAGCGTTTTCTAATGTGAGTTTTACCACTAACAGGTTTTACTATTCCAACTTTCTTAGGTTTTGGATTATTTTTGCGGGCACTACAGTGGGAGTAGACCTAATTAAAGGGAACTTGGTTCCTATGGTAGTGTTGGTGTTCCTAGTTAACGGACACGCTTGTGTTTTGGTAGCCTTGGTACTCCTAGTTAAAGGGCACACTTTTTCGTTGTAGTGGGAGTGATCCTAGTTAAAGGGAACGCATTTCCTACAATAGTGAAAGTTCTACCAGTGGGGCGCAACATCCAACCAACTTGGGTTAACACTTTCCCAGTCGGTTTCCATTTTAATCCATTTTTCCGGGCATACATCTCATTTACATGGTCAATAAGGAAAGAATCATGACGACTAGAAAACATACATTCATTGCAATTCCAACATTTCAAATTAGAATTCACACTAGGCTTAGAACGCTGCACAACCGCAAAGCCTTTAGGTTTAGCTACATGATTCTTTTTATTCAAAACAGAAATATCATTCCTAGGATAGGTATCTACTTTCTTCTTCACTTGACTACTAGATGGAGGCAAGATCCTATCATTCTTCTTGTTTCTTTTAAGCTTAGATCTTTGAGCCTTAGTAGTGGTGCTTACTCCTGTAGAAGGCAACATGGGAATATTAGAAGCTGGTTTTGATTCTGCCTTATCTTTAGTGTCCAATGTTTGAGAAGGTTTAGTCCTAGGGCCCTTATTAAATGATGTGACGGCTATAAGGTTCCTTTTGATTGCACTAGAGGACGATGCTGAGACAGTGGCTGCGTTATCCACAATATTCTTACCTTTTAGAGTACGAAGTGTTTCCTTTAACTCAGCCAAGACCAGATTTTTATCACAAATTTGTTCCCTCAAATCAGATATTTCCACCGACTTTCGATTCAATTGTTCAATCAATGATTGATTCTGTGCAGTGGTATCAACACATGTGGGCTTTACTGAATCGAAGAGTCGTGTATTTTTCTTTTTTAAGTTATCAACTTTGGACAAAATCTTGGAAACTCGATTATCTCGATCAAGTTTAAAATTCTCAGCGGCCTCAAGTACGTTCACATAGTTAAGCTCCTTAGATTTCTCTATTTCTATCTACAAAGATTTAGCAACTTTGTCACTTAGCTGACGCTTTTTTGATTGTAAATTCAATCGAAAATCCTTTTCAAAGTTTGCATCATCGATATAACACCTTCGAATGACGTTTCAAAGATTTCTTGAATAAATTGTTGCTTGCATTCAAGCGAAATACAATGTGTTTAAATCTCATCAAAATGTTTCGAAAGCGAAGAATATGAATCTTGAAGCTTTAAAAATTCAGCGTCAGATTTGTGACAATTACTATCTACCACATTATCCACAGATTCAACAGTATGCACAATAGAATCATTATCAATAGTTGTATTCACACAGACGGAAACTATATCATGAGACATCACTTGCTTTAGAAGCTGATCATTTTGGCGTGAAACCCGTTCTATTTCAAGTAAACTGTTTTCATAGGCATTATCCATTTCATTGAAAACACGTCTATCTTCTTCTATTTCCAAAAGCAAATCTTGATCAAGAGTACTAAGACAAACTTTAACATTCTTTACAAACAGAACAATTTTGTCTCAGAACGCAGCTCTAGTGTGCTCAAAGTTCCATTCACCTTCCGTTATGGCCGTGGCTGTGGTACGTTCCAAAATGACCTTGTCAAAATCGGCTAAGTGTTGGTGTACCACATTTAAGTGAACGGACGCCTTACTTACCGGTGTAATTAACTTCGTTAAATCCGTTTTGACAAGTGTAGGAGACGTACTAGGAGGGTTTTCATTTGACAAACTTTGGGGCACAAGAACTGTCAATTCAGCTAATTCCTTTTTTAAGCGAATGTGTCTTTTAGACAATTGATCTTTGTTATACTGATCATAATCAATCGTATCGAATTTTGAAAGCATTTTAGAATGAGTTTCTTCCGTAAGTGACTATGTCTCCTTAGTACTACGAATAAGAGGTGCTTCTTTCGATTTTCCAATTAGGGTCATATCATAAAGACACGCAATATATTCCTGAGCTTGTTTTGCATAACCGGGATTAGGTGGTAAATCTTGAAGACGCTTAAGTTCGAGTTCTTTAAATGATTTAGTTAAAAGATGAACCTTTTCTGTGGAAGCGTATTGTTTTAAAAGCTGTTGTTTTTTGAATTTAAGAAGTTTGGTAGCATTAATTTCCGATTAAAACTTTTTAGACTCGAAAGTTTCAAAATCCATTTTAAGTTTCTGAAAATCATTGACAACCGACTCTTTTGCTTTTAACTCATTGGAAAGATTAGCTTTTAATGATTCTATTTCTTTCAAGTGTTCAATCTTTTCAAAACGAAATTGGTCAAATTCAGAACATGTTATTTTCTCTGCTTGAGTGAACATTTCAAAAGTTTTGACCTTTTCTTTATGCAACGCAAGCTCAACAGTTAGGGTGGAATTCGTATCTACGAATTGTCTGAGAGCCATATGCATTTGATCAATAATATGTTTAGGCACCATGACCAAATCATGTTGAGCATAAGATTTCATACCTGTCGTAGCATTTGGTTGAGGTTCACTCAAATGTGTAGGATTGGGTACCACAGTATTTGAGTTACTAGTTCCCGAATGCTGTTCGAGGTTGTCATTTTCATGCCCAACTTGATGTTGGTTATCATCAATATTATTAGATGTGGTTGGTACCTGGCTAACGACATCAGAACCGTTGTAAGAGAGATTAGCAACGAGAGCGGCTTGGGCAGAGTGAATGTCATCACAATCCGAATCATATGCGTCAAAATCATATGCGTCAAGATCATCTGCTTGATAAGCTGCATTAGAAGTGGAAACGACTGCAATGCCTTCAGTATCTGCTGCCCCCGGGTCTGCAAGAAATGCTAACTCCTCTGAATCCAAAATCTTTCCCTTAGACTGAGCATCAACCAAATACATATTCTCACGAAACCATGCATCATCCCTTCTCCTTTTTGGCTGAGTGCATTGCCTAGCCATATGACCTTGTCCTCGGCAATTGTAGCAAGTCACAACCTTTTGAGGACCAATGGGGCTTCCATTTCCATTAGCTTGAGAATTCACAGCTTGAGCATTCACAGTCCTTGTAGGAGGTCCATATGAATTTTGCCTTCCCTGAATAGGTTGCACTGTTACTTGACCATCTTGAACAGTAGCTTGTTGTCGAGGATTTGAAGAGGTGCAGAGCTGATTGTTTGTTGGTGGAAATCCTCTAGTTGCAACAAGTTTTGACAAGTAGGCAGTGAGATGGTTTAGAACATCAGCTGGCGTATCATTTGGAGTAAAGACCGGTGCTTGGATTGGTAGAAATTCATTAGAGTAGAAAGCTTGTGCTGGTTGTGGTTCTATTGGAAAATATCCTTGCTGAGGAGTATAGCCCATTGGAGAAGTGTTGGCTTGTGATGGTCATGTCTGATATGTTGGTTGTTGTGGAAAAGATTGTTGATGAACACTTTGTTGGAATGCTTGCTGTGGCATCATTGGTGGTTGATAACATGGTTGCTGTGGTTGCTGATAGGTGTGTGGTGGTGGCTGCTGCAAGTATGATGGTTGCTGATAAGTATAAGCCATGTGTTGTTGAGAAGCATACATGGCAAGTGGATCATGAACTTGAGGTATAGACAACCGAGCCTCGATCACATGGCATTCGTGTTGTTGAAGAAAAGATTGAAGTTGATCCACATTGGTGTTATGAAAGTCCTTAGCCAATTTAACATCCGTCACGTATTTTTTCCATTCTGAAGGAAGAGTGTTCAAATACTTGGTGTTCAATTGAAAGGTAGGAATTGCCATGCCATAGATATTGAGCTCATTCAACAATAGGGTAAATCTCAGATAGTAATCATTGAGAGTCTCCCCTGGCGCATAGGCAAACTTATCAAAAGTATCATAAAGCTTACACTCTCGTTCTTGTTTAGTTAACGAAGTGCCTTGCATTAGAACATGAATTATATCCCATAACTCTTTGGCAAATTTATGCTTGCTGACGAGTTTGTAGACATCTGGAGGAAGGGCTTGGAGAATGATATTTGTAGCTTGTTTATCACACTTGTCTTGTATCTTAGCATCTCCAGTTAATTCACCCGTTGTGCGAGGACGAGTAACAACACCTTCCGTCACAGTACCATATACCAATGGTCCATTGAGCACCGATGCCCAAATAAGATGTCCATTTTCCTTGTTCAACATATAAAGTTCCATTCGGGAAGCCCATTCCTCATACATAGTCTTCACCAACATTGGTGGACGATTATCCGTACCCGAGAGGATGAACTTATCCATTAGAGATGTGTACTCCATTTCAATAAGTTAAGATTTACAAAGTTGATCGGTCAATGAAAGAAAGTAAATGTATTTGTTGTTGTGTGTTAAAACCGAGAAATAATGTTGAAATCCCCTAAATTATGTCCTCGATAAACCAAAAAATCCAAGTCAAAATTGCACACGAAACAAGTTTTTGAAAAAATGTTGGATCGCAACACCTGATCGTAGTGGTGATCGTACTCATATCGTACTCACTATGATCGTACTCAGATCGTAGTTGTGATCGCACTCACTATGATCGTACTCAGATCGTATTGGTGATCGCTCTCACTATGATCGTATTCTGATCGTACTTGGATCGCACTCGTTTGATCGTACCCAACGATCTTACTCAGATCGCACTTGTGATCGTACACAACGATCGTACATGGATCGCACTCGTTTGATCGTACACAACGATCGTACTCAGATCGCACTCGTGATCGTACTCAACAATCGCAATGTGTGATCGTACTCATGATCGCAACGAGTGATCGTACTCGTGATCACAGCGAGTGATCGTATTATGTGATCATGCTATTGGATCGTAAGTAGAAACCCAGGGCGATCAGAATACACAGATCGTACTATGAATCCCACTTTTCTCGGACAGTACAATAACACAACCAATTCGAGATTCTAAGCTAAAAAATGAATCAAACACCTAAAATATTTGTGTTTTTAACCCAAATAACAATACCAAATCACTAAAACAAGTAACAAGATGAAGTATATCAAGATTAACTCATAAAAACACAAAAGAAAATTTGGTTCGTGTGATATTGGATCAAAAATGGCGAGAGAATCAAGAACACAAATACAAAAACCAAACAATCATCCCATGGCTCTTGATACCATTTGTAGGATATGTAAATCTTACTTATGTTTTTAGAGAGAGAAAGAGATAGAGAGATGGTGGATTTCACACAATTCTAGAGAGAGAAAATAAGAAGAACTATGTGTAAAAATGAATAACCACACACCCTCTCCATTTAAGGAGAGGGTTTATATACCCAAGCCCTTGTCATGGGCTTGGGCTTACATTTGGGCCGGCCTACACATGTTTTAGGCTAGGCTTGGGTTTGTTTGTTAAATAAAGATAAGTAACTAAACTACGAGCTATTACATGGACTATTGTTGGAATGACCGATCCTTCTTAATACGTAAAACGTATTTCCAACACCACTGCTTGCTTTTAATGAAATGCTTTTTTAGAGAGTTTCACTTGGTTTCTTTGGACAATAAGGGAACCCCTACAACTAGTGAGTTGTAGGGAGTCAAGAACAAGCAAGTAAACACACTTCCAACAAGCCAAATGATACAGTTAATTAAAAAAGTGCACAGACATGAAAATAAGCAGATCTGATGATATAAGCCAATGTTTAAGCAAGTAAAATCCTACCAAACCCTAAAAAACACACACTACTATGAGCGATTTTGAAAATTTCTGAAAGCTATTAATCAAATCTTGTCTTCCTTCATTCATTGTATAACGATCGATTAGTGTCTGTGATCCATATCAATTATCCTTGTTCGCGTATTATTTGGGAGTTGGTTAGGCTATTGATCTTCGGATTATCCCTAATCATACGATGATCAGATAGTCTACCGAGAGGTTGGTTTGTTTTGCGCGCTGATTTATTTTTATATGATTCTACACGGAATTAGGGTTTGTTTTTTTTATAGTTTTAGGGTTTCGTTATTCTCCATTGAAGTTTAAGGGTTTTTTATTTTATTATTAAAATTGGTCGGCATGATGGAAGCAGGCTAGGGTTTCGATTTGATTGGTTTTTCGTAATCCTTTTTAGGGTTACTTTGATTTTGTGTGTTTTTTGGTGCATGGAAACTGGTGGTGTTCACAAATCGACTTTAGGTGCTTTTGCGAGTCGTTTGAAAAACATTGACGGTTAGGTTATTAGGGGAGGTGATGTTCGTATTGATACAAGGATGCAGTCTGATGTAGGTGTGATCACAATACCCTTGAATGATACAGTGACTAATCACGTTAAGGAAGGGGATCCTAAACCCACGGGGTGGGGTGATGGGGTGTCTCAAGAAGGGGTTCGGTCATTTGTTGATACTGTTGGTATGGAGTCTCAAAACCCTAAAGTTCCATTTAGAGCTTTATTTAACAAAGAACATGTTGTGAATACTGATTTTGTTCTTCCAGTTGAAAACGTCTTGGCAGCTCAAAATCGGTTTGAAAAATCTTTGGTGGGTTTCTTCGTAGGTAAGCCTGTTGCTTTTCCATTTGTGAAAAATTATGTGTCGAATACATGGAGCAAATTCGGTCTTCAAACGGTTATAAGGGATGATGACGGGGTTTTTTACTTCAAATTCACGACTAAGACAGGGTTAGAACATGTTTTGAAAAAAGGGCCATGGTTAATCCGTTACCAGCCTCTTATCATTACTCGATGGACACCTAGCTTGGTTTTATCTAAGGACGAAGTAAGGAAGGTTCCCGTTTGGGTTAAGATTCATAAGCTTCTAGTGGTGGCTCTCACAACGGATTGACTAAGTCTTATAGCTTCTCAGTTAAGGAATCCAGTAATGTTAGATGCTTTCACGAGATCTCTGTGTAATGAGGCTTAGGGTCGGATGGGGTATGCTCGGGCGTTGATAGAAGTGTTTGCTGATAAAGAACTAAAGGATGAAATCAATATGGTTGTTCCGATTGTGGATGGAGAAGTTCATTCTATTGTTCATATGCGTGTGGAGTATGAATGGAGACCTCCTATGTGTGGCGACTATCATGTATTTGGCCATAGCAATAACGATTGCCCTAAACACCCAGTGGTAACTAGCATGGATAAAGGGAAATCTCCTCAAGAAGGTAATGTTGATGGATTCACTCTTGTCACCAATAAGAAAAAGAAGAATAAGAAAGTGGGGGAACCTAATCAGGTGGAGGGCATTAAGTTATCAAAACCTACGTTGAACTTGTAGTATAGGAAAGAAGAACGGGGCAAGAGTTCCAAGAAGACTCCCCGTGAGAAATCTAAGCCAAATCTGACTCCTAAACCGCCTATACCTAAGGTTTATCACCTTACACTGAATAACTCATTTAGTTGTCTTACTGATGATGTGGAGCAGCGGGGAGGGGATGCATGTGTTAATGAAGATAGTGATGATGAGGTTGATGAGCACCTTATTCTAAAGGACTCGGTTACACCTACGGAAGGAGCAAGTACTCCTAATGAAATGGTTCTTAATGTTTAGCATTGCGTCATGAAATATACGGGGTTTGAATCTCTCCCCTAAACAGAAGGAGGTTCGCCAGATTATTCATGATAACAAGCTTTCGGTTTGTGCCATTTTAGAGTCTCATACTAGTAATTCTAAGCTGGACAAAATATGTTCCTTTGTTTTTCGTAATTGGGAATGGATCTCAAATGTCATTCATTGTAACAAGTGCTCGCGTATTATCTTGGGGTGGAACCGTGATGAGGTGGATGTCTCGGTTATTACGGGTCAAATCTGATAAGAAAGAGATGTTCTGTTCCTTTTTTATGCACACAATATCTATACAGTCGGCGTGCGTTATGGTATAATCTTGGAATGCCTAATGTGTATATTCAACAGCGACCATGGTGTATTTTAGGTGATTTTAATGCGGCTCTTACCCATGAGGACTTTGCTGTAGGTGCTTCCAATGTGGATATTTTGATGCGTGAGTTCCGAGAGTGTGTTCATGAAATTGAAGTGCTTGATGTTCAACGGGCAGGTTTGAGATTTACTTGGTCTCAAAAACCGAAGGGCGGGGATGGTATTTTAAAGAAAATAGATAGGATTATAGCGAATGGGGAATTTCTCGATATGTTCAAAGGCTGTCATGCTATTTTTCAGCCTTATCGCAACTCGGATCATTCTCCGGTTGTTCTTCATGTCCCTTCTATTGTTAAAGTGAAACCTAGGCCTTTTAAATTTGCTAATATTCTTGTGTCACATAGTGAATTTTAGAATATTGTTAAGGATGGATGGCAGCAGATGCAGAGTGGCTTCCACATGTTTAAACTGGTGAAAAAACTCAAAGGGTTGAAGAAGCCTCTTCAGAAGCTGTTATATAATCATGGGAACTTACATGATAATGTCCAGCGTTTACGTCATGAATTTGATATCATTCAACTGGACCTGGATCAAGATCCTTTTAATGCTGTTCTTCGTGAGGAGGAGGCGCATTATTTACAAGCGTTCAATGATGCATCGATTCTGGAGGATCGGTTTCTTCGTCAGAAGGCTAAAATGGATTGGCTTCATGATGGAGATTCTAATTCTAAGTTGTTTCATCGTGCTGTGAAGAAAAGGATGAGTCGCAATCGTGTTGAGGTCATTACTAGTGCTACTGGTGAAATATTTACAAATGAACATGTTCCGAATGAGTTTGTGACTCATTATCAAAACTTTCTTGGCCTAATGATGATGTTCTACCTCTGGATTCCAATGATTTGTTTCATACTCAGTTAAAGGAGGCAGTGGCTACAGATATGATTCAAGATGTTAGTAGTAAGGAGATTAGGGATGTTCTCTTTTCAATGGGTAATGAGAAATCTCTAGGGCCTGATGGATACACTGCTGCTTTCTTTAATGAGGCCTGGGATACCGTTGGGACGGATGTGGTGAATGCAATTAAGGAATTTTTCATTAATGGGAAATTACTTAGAGAGGTTAATCATACGATCTTGGCGCTTATACCTAAGGTGTCTGATCCCACGAAGGTTACGGATTTTCGCCCCATTTCTTGTTGTAATGTAATTTTTAAGGGAATCACCAAAATCATAGCTAACCGTATGAAGAACTGCTTGAAAGACTTGGTTGGTATTAATCAGTCCGCATTTATTCCGGGGCGCAATATTTCTGACAATATCCTGTTAACATAGGAGCTCCTGCACAACTATCATCTTGACCGTGGTCCTTCTAGATGCGCTTTTAAAGTCGACATTCAGAAAGCTTACGACAGAGTGAATTGGAATTTTCTTAGGGAGATTCTGGTGGGATTTGGATATCATCAACGGTTCTTAGGTTGAATCATGGAGTGTGTTACAACAACCTCATTCTCTTTAAGTATTAATGGCTCACTTCATGGTCATTTTCATGGCAAACAGGGTCTTCGTCAGGGAGACCCGTTATCTCCTTACCTTTTCACGCTTGTCATGGAGATTCTTACACTCATGATTAAGAGAAAAATTCGAGCAAATGATTCATTTACTTACCATCGCTACTGCTCCAAATTAGAATTGGTAAACCTTTGTTTTGCTGAGGATTTATTCCTTTTTGCGCATGGTGATATCAGGTCTGCTACGCTTATCATGGATGCTCTTGATGAATTTAAGCTTTCCTCGGGTATTTTGCCTAGCATTCCCAAGAGCACAGCTTACTTCTGTAATATTTTAAACCATGTTAATATTGCCATTCTTTACATTCTTCCATTCGAAGAAGGTAAACTTCCGGTTAAATACCTAGGTGTGCCGTTAATATCATTGAGGCTGATCTACAGGGACTGTAAGGAATTGCTTGATAAAATCCAAGCCAGGATTGATGGGTGGGGTCACAAAGCCCTCTCGAAGGCTGGTCGTGTGTAGCTTATTAATTCTATCCTCGGATCTCTTCATGTCTTTTGGGCTTCGGTTTTCAGACTTCATGATCGCGTTTTATTGGATATTGAGCAAAAGCTGAGAGCTTTTCTATGGTGCCAAGGCGGGTGTAGTCGGGGGAAATCCAAGGTGGCATGGGAGGATGTTTTTCTCCCAAAGAATGAAGGTGGTTTAGGCATTCGACGACTTGAACCTTATAATCAAGCCTTTATGATTTCGCATGTTTGGAAGTTGTTCACGAATAAGGAGTCGCTTTGGGTCCACTGGATACATGCTTACAAACTCCGTGGGAGGAGTTTTTGGGATATCCCAGTTAGAGGAAATATCACGTGGGGTTGGCGAAAGATTCTTCTTCTACGTCCTTTCTTACGGGAATTTATCTGGCATAATCTTGGTGATGGTAAGTCTACTTTGGCATGGTATGATAAATGGTGTTCACTGAGTCCACTGTCTACTATAATAGCTACTAGGGACATCTTTCGTGCTGGTTTTGATAAGGATACCAAGGTCAGTGACTTAATGCGGGATGATAGTGTTAACTGGCCTGATGTATGGAGGTCTAAATATCCTATTTTGAATACTATTCCAACTCCTACTCTGTCTAACAGACTAGATACATTGGAATGACGTGATCTTGATGGTAACATAAAGCCCTTATCTACTCAAGCTGTTTGGGATGTGCTACGACCTAGGAACCCTCATGTCCCATGGTATTTTGCTGTTTGGTTCCCATGATGTATTCCTAGTCATGCGTTCTTGTTTTGGCTAATCATTAGACGTCGGCTGAAGACTCAAGATAGGCTTCGCGCTTGGGACCATGTGGATGTGGCGGTTAAATTCCCTCTTTGTGAGTTACAACCGGATAGTCATAAACGTTTGTTTTTCGATTGTTACTTTTCTAAACAGGTTTGGAATGAAGTGAAAGTCCTTGCTGGGCTTCCTGATTCGTTACCGTCTATTGATGCTATTTTACTTGATATTCTTCCATTTGCTAATCTTAAATCTTCAAGGAGCGTGGTAGCAAAGCTGATGGTTGCGGCGTTTATGTATTCAATTTGGCAAGAACGGAACTATCGCATTTTTCGAAAGGAAAAGAGATTGGCAGGACAAGTGGTTGATTTTATCAAGTCTACTTTTCGACTAAAACTTATTTCGTGTCGCTGGAAGCAATCTACCAACGTGCTTCAGCTTTTTCAAAGATGGAAGTTGGCCGATTCGTTACTCAAAAGAAGATGATGGACTCTTTGGTGTGCTTGTGTACCCTTAGATGGTTCTTTCCTATAGGTGTTCTTGTTTTTGTAGTTGTGATTATATGGCATGTCATATAATCTCGTAGTTCAAGAGATGTCTTGAGGTTAATACGGTACTTCAGCCGTATTCTAGTGTACATAATGATTTGGGTGATTAATATATTTTACCGGGGAACCTTGTTCCCTTTTACCCAAAAAAAGCCTACCAAACTTAACCAAAAGCATAAAACAGTTCAATTAGACTTAATTCCACACAAATCAACTAGTTTCATGCAAAAATTCCAAGAATTGAACTAGTTTCAAGCTTATGTGACTTACTGATGAATGATAACAGGCAAGAACTAGTTTTATTGATGCACTAGACCAAAACATGAACTTACAATCCACAAATCCACAAAACAGGTTGCACAAACTTTGTATTATCACTTTTTCTCCCTAGTTAAACATGCATTCTAGGTGGTGACAAATATTCAGTTCAAAACAACCTAACACAAACTAGTTAGAGCAAAGAATCAGATTTGGTGTTTCAAAGCAAAAGACTTGAAAATTTTTACTCTAATACAACCTAATATCAAATACCAAAATACAAATACCTTAAACACATACTCAACTGTTAACAAAAATCACTTATCATGCAATACCAAACACTAGTTTAAAATACTAAATCAACATTTTACAAAGCCAAAAACATTTTCAGTCCAAGTAAATCTTAAAAAGCATTAAAATAACAATATTATGAGGTAAGAACCATATTGCATACACAAGAACACAACATATAGAAGTCCACAGAAAATTCACTTATCACCAAAATTTAGACAGATTTTGGACAAGGAAAGTAACAAACCTAAGGAATGTACATCCACACTCCCGAATATTAGAGCTTAAGTTCTAGCTTGAACAAGAACTAGCTTCCAATAAACACCCCTGCTAAGATGAACAAGGTCAAGAATAAACAGATTATATAAAAAAAATGAAACTAAGCTGATTTCTTCCAATCTTGTACCCCACTCCTTGAATATTCCCAAACCTAGATCTCACTCCACCTTGATAATCTTCTTATCAAGGTGAGATGATCAATCAAAGGGCCAAAAACTTCAAGTGTTTGTACCAAAAATTTGGAAAAATCATATTTTTAGGAAAACTTTGAAACAAACTTGCACAATTCTTAAAACCAAACTTTGAAATCCCAAACCGACAAACTTAGAACATTAACAAGTAAATTAAATGATTGGAACTTGGAATTCGTCAAAGATTTCAAACACTTTTTTTCATTCACTTGAAACAAATGCTTTACAGAAACATGACCAAAGAAAACCAAGAACAATGCATAAAGTAAAACCCTAATGCCTTTATATAGGCTTTAATGAACTAGAATGCTGAATAAAAAACTAGAAACCCTAGTTGATGAAGTCCCCTTTTTGACCTTTGAAGTTTGAATATTTTTGAGTCCATGTGATGATCTTTGGCTGTTTGTGGAGATGCCATTGGTGTAGACTTCATTTTGGACATCCAAATGAGCTTAGGATGCAAGCTAAGCTTGAGCCGTTGATTCCCTGACAAAATATTTTGTCTTCGTCCTCAAATGTAGCAGGGGAGGTTTCATGTGACACATGGGGTGAGGTGGCAATAAGTTTGTGGGTGGGGTTTGTTTTAAGTGATGATTAATTGTAAATCTGGAGCAGTTTATCACTTAATTATTTGTGGTTAAAGAAAACCCAATTCATGTTCTTGGATGAATAGTAGGCTGTTTGATCTTGATTTGGGTTTAAAACAGGTGTTAACCGCCAAATTTAAACTTAATTAATATTAAGTTTAAACCGGTTTAGTGGATAGGTGATGTGGTGAATTGGTGAGTGGTGATTGGTTTAAAATGTGAGTAGGGTGATGTGGCATTGTGGGATTGGTTAAGGTTTGTTTTGTTGTCTACCATGTTTAACCCTTCCCTTTTCTTCTTTGTTTCATTTCAAGTTTAAAACAGCCCAAAGACGAATTCTTTGTTAATGAAGTTTCAAACTTCACACTTTGGCCACAAATACTTTCTAAAAGGTTATAAAGGACTTGTTTTGTAATTTAATGATATTTGAAGGGTGATTCTTGGCATGTATTCATACTTCAAGGTCTTAACTTGTATTCTTGTCTTTAGGGAGGACTAAAAGTGACAAGTCTTCAATTTTGAGGGACCATTCTTGCCAATTCTATAAAGTTGAGGGTCCTTTTTGTAAATTTGACAAACTTTAGGGACCAAACTTGTAATTATGAATAAACAAGGGTATAAAGTTTCAGTTCTTCAATAATGAAGGACCCTTCTTGTACAATCTTCAATTCTTCAAGGACTTTTCTTGGAAAATCAATTCTAGGGTTCGGTTCATTGTGCGGCTTTTTTTCCCGTGTTCGGCTTTGATTGATTCTTGTGATCTTTTGTCATTTTCTCGGTATTCGTACCTAAAATACACATTGAGCAAACACAAGCATATATATGGAATTTTTATGATATTTTAACCATTTTCAGCCCGTTTTGGACGATGAGACTATGTATAAAAGCAGTCTTATCACCTGCCGACTTCTTAATCCTTGAAATGGAGAAAGACTGGCAAGTCCCTCTCTTTTTAGGATGACCATTCTTGCACACCGCTGATTCTATCATTCTTATGAAGAATAAGGAACTTGTAGAAACTAGAAAGGGGGGGGGGGTTGAATAGTTTCTTATATTTACTTGTTAAAATGTGGTTTCCAAAAATCCTTTTTCAAAAACTTAGGCTTGAGGAAATATGTGAAATCTTCTTATGCACAATATGAACAATGATAGTGTAAATAAACTAATACTAACAAAAATATATCCACAGAGAATAAAGAAGGATAGTGTAACTAATCTAATACTAACACATGTATATGCATAAAGAATAAAGAATGTAAAGAGTTAAGGGTAAAGAAAGATCAAACCGAACACCAAGGATTTATATTGGTTCGGCAAAGAAGCTCACTCCTCGTTCCTACTCCACTCCTCGAGTACTCCTTACTCGAGAGTTCAATACACAACAAGCTCCTTATGGTGGAGAAAACCGTACACGTCGCTTAACCAATTTCTTACTTTATGCTAAAAGTCGAGCCCTAATCGTAGCTAGGACCAATCTACACAACTATACTTAGTACATACACAACTTCCAAATAGACACAACTACTTGGATCTTCACAACTATGACACAACTACAAATGTATAAAATTAGATCTTCAATGGATCTTTGGTGGTGGACTCAACACTTCACAAGGATAGTGTTCTTCTCTTTGCACTTGGAGAGGAAGGGATGGAAGAACAAGATTCACTTCTTAAACAATTAATAATCAAACAAATGATCAAAGATTTGAGTGATTAAAGAAGGGGTTTGAATCTGGAAATAAATGTGCAAAAGAGGTGAGATGAAAAGCTGAGAATGGTCCACTATTTATAAGACAAAGGAGCCAACGGCTAGTTCTGCCCGCGGTACCTTATCTTAGCCCGCGGTACCTTATCGATAAGGTACCGCCTAGGTGCTAAGGTACCGCCGGACTAGACTCCGCTCCTTTTTGTCCTTTAGTGGTGGAGGTCTTATCTGGATATAAAAAATATCCTGAAAGGATATTCTTAACCAAATAAGAATATGTATTTTCAAATTTCAAATAATTAATTTAATAAAACATTTTCTTAAAAAGAAAGTTTAATAAAAACTTGTCACACTTAATAAAAAGTGAGTTTTAAGAAAAGATTAAATCACTTGATCACTTGATTAAGGTTAGTACTTGTTTATCCATACCTTAAGTGAAAATGGGTAAAATGAAAAATACTTGAACTCAAGAATTAGTTTTTCGTTGTTTTCGTAAATGCTTGTTTTTACACATTGTCGTAATCAAAACAAGGCGAGACCGAAAAATGAAAGTAACGTTTTTAGGAATTTATTGCATTAACAATCTCCCTAATAACTGACTTTTGGTTGGTTAATAAAAGGTTTTTGCCTGCAAGATCTCTCTTTGCGTTGCTCGTACCCAATTGATATATATCGTTGTTTCGTTCTCGGTATCTTCTCGAATCGATCACGGTCAAAAGTGGAATGTTTGTAATTGGTGACTAAAAAGGGGGAGCTTTGGTCTAAATCTACTAAAATGATAAAGGCAAGTAATAATAAAACTAAACTAGAAGCTTTAAATAAAACAGTAGAAAATACCTCAATAAAACTGAAATCCTTCTATTCGGAATGTTGGCCTTACTCGGAATAATTGGAAAATATCCTATTCGGAATACTCTGGAAATGCCCTATTCGGAAAGTATGATTATTCGGAATATTTTGTTCCATGCGGAAAGTTATGATCATGCGGAAAGTTTAAGCTATTCGGAATAATGGATCAATTCGGAAAGTAGAGCTATTCGGAAAATAGCTCTATTCGGAACAATGAATGCTATTCGGAAAAATACTCTTATGCGGAATAATGAGGGCAATTCGGAATATGAAATATTCCGAATAGAGAAATTGAAAGTAACCTTATGCGGAATATTTTTAGAAAAAGCTCTATTCGGAAAAACTCGGAAGGAACCCCTACTCGGAATATTTAAAAGTTCCGAATAGACAAGAAATTTAGACCCTCATTCGGAATAAATGAAAAGTTCCGAATAACCAATAAGGAGAAAACCCCTATTCGGAATAAAGGAAAGTTCCGGATAGACACAACCCCAGATTCCCTATTCGGAATCTGGGCAAGATCAGAAAGTGGGACGAAGAACAGGGAAGTTACAAAACACGAAATCAAGACCAAAAATCACCAAGTTATTGATCCAAACCTTAACCAATTTTACCACTAATCTTTTACTCAAAGAAAACTTGAATCCAAACAACAAAAATCACAAAACCCACATACTTTTGACAATCAAAACCAACGTATGAAATTCAAGAACTAAGAATCAAAAAGATATGAAGAACAAGATTATGGAAAGATTAAAAGATGATTTGTATTAATCAATTAAGATTCAAACAACAAAGATTAACTTACAAGATTGGAAGATAAATCAATCAAAGATTAAAACCACTCCTTAAGGGAGATGGTTCCTAAAAACTAGGAAGAAGAAAATAACTGGAAAAGGAAGAGAGAGCGTCCGAATGTGTGAGTGGGAGGAGTATTTATAGGCTTCTCCCTTGGTTGGTGAGTGGGCTTTCTTCCCTTCTTTTTGTCTTCTCGTCTTTTCAGAAAAGTTGACGTTTTCGATTCTGATTCGGGATTTGTCGTCGATTAAATTCAACTCGTCTTTTAATTTCTTCGTTAAATAGACTTGAGTTTCTTCGACATATGTAAATCTTCCGTCTTTGATCCTTTTCTTCGATAAATCTTCAAATAGGCCCATTGACTTCAAATCTTTTGCATCTTTTGGACAATAGACTTCGTCTTCGGTCTTTTTCCTTTATAAAACCCGTGCAATCCCATGTTTTCTCCAATATTTATCCGGTTGGCTCTGAAAACATAACAAACACACAAACCACGCATAATTCCAAACAAATGACATTAAATACGCGTTTTGGTCTTGTTTTCGCAAGAAATAAGTGGTAGAAAAGATGGGTGTTTACACACCAATCAAATCCCCTACACTTAACCATTGCCATGCCCTCATGCAATGCTTAGTGATAAAGCAACATTACACTTTTCTCATAATTAATTAACCTTGGCCTTATTCAAATACTACTAAACAAAAATTAAAGCACTAAAAGAAATTTAAAGCAAACAAAAGGATAGAACATAACTATGTGGAAATAACTCGTAAAGAGATCGAGGACTTACATTAGGGCTTTTGGTGCTGCGAAGATTTATCACCCTCAAGTTTCACGTTCCCCAAACTAAGCTTAAAAACGAGATCATTGTTATTATAAGTTAGCAATTCAAACACTTAAACACATGGCTTAATTAAATGCTTAGACTCCCTTATTCCTAGGTGTATCTCTTATATTTTATTTTTGTCTTAGAATGATCATGAAGATGCATTTTTGGACTTATTTCGATAGTTCATTTAGGCTGAAAGCAAAGTAGGACGATTTGATCAATAGTTAGCTAAAGGACAAAATCTCTTAAAACTGGTTCTCGGGATATCAGAAAGTTCATATCTTGGCATAACTTGGTTCACGATTTGAGACCTTTCTCGGGCCGATATTTGGCATATACTTCATACTTCATATCTTCGAGAGACGTTCTTGAGATAATGGTCTTCTCATCATAATAGAGTTTCTTCACCTTGGAGGTTTTTGAGGAGTACTCCACTTTGTTGACCACGACTTCATGATTATTTCTTTAATCTCTAATTGGGATTTTGAGATACAACGATCCGCCTCCTTTTCGGACTTGGATCTATTTATCCTCATACCTTGTTAGGGTCTTTTCGGATAGACTTCTCCATCATCTTTGTGGGAGTTGATTGCTTTTCGTCGTGAGTCTTGATCCTTCATATTGATTTTGGAGATAATGCTTTTCACATCACTTTTGGATCTTCAGCAATAAAATTGAATCCTCATGCCTTGTTAGGGCCTTTTCGGACTCGCCAATCTTCGCGCCCCGCTTCATAAGTTATGCCTTGGCTATGAACTCTCGTCATTACCGAGCAACTTTTAAACGATCTTGGGCTAGAAGCTAAGTAACCTTTCAAATCGTACGACCTTACTTATTGCAGATAAATTATTAGCAAGTGATGGGAGAATAGGCAAATAATTACACCAAGTGAGCTTGTGCAAGAATACCGACTTATAATTGACTCTATCATTTCTCGTCCTCCACAATTTAAAATCTCAAGGAATGAGACTCGTGGATGCTTAGCCTAATAAACCAATTAAGGTCTACATGGTTAAGGATACTAGCTAGAATAAACTTGGATAAGTCTATTCGGGTTGAGTCAAAATAAACGCAACGGGCCTAATATGTCAAAGATTTCAAAACTAGCTACACCATTTTATTAATATTTTTGACTTTATTGCGGGATATATACATATGAAAGCAACGATAAAAATTTAAAATTTACGACAAAATGGCCAAAGTTGATTAAAAATTTGAAAAATGTTGAAAAGTATGATTTTCCGGTTAAATGAAGGCATTTTCATGGAAAAGTCCACTTAAAACTTCGATAGAAGTCCCCCCTACACTTAAGATAAACATTGTCCTCAATGTTTAAGCATGTGGGAACGGTCTCCCCTACACTTATGACATTGTGCACGTTGGTTAACTCAAGTTAAGGGAAAGACGACTAAAGTGATCAATTTCAAATGTGAGTATGAAGAAAATTGAATCACGATAGTTGAGAGATAGAACCAGATTGTGGATAACATGGGATTACGGTTCTTCAAAGATTCCAAGAGTGCAATAATCCCTGTAATCACATCACCATCCAAAAACAAGCAACCTATATAGCTCCCCCTACACTTATGATGAAAAACGGGAAAGGGGGATAGATACCCGGGTTGCCTCCCGAGGAGCGCTTGTTTTTGTTTACCGAGTCGCGAGCCTGACTCGGTCCCGAACTAATTTAAGGGAAACGTAGTGAGGGATGGAATCATCTCCTTAGAGATGTCCTCACCAACGTACAACTTCAAACGCTGGCCATTCACCTTGAAGTTAGGCCCATTTGGCTGAGAAAGCTCAATGGTACCATAGGGAAAGACATTGGCGATGGTGAATGGACCAGACCAGCGACTCTTCAACTTGCCTGAGAAGATCTTCAACCGAGAGTTAAAGAGTAAGACTTGATCACCAACGTTGAACTCTCGGTTCTTGATTTTGGCATCGTGGATAATCTTGGTCTTCTCCTTGTAAATCAATGAGTTCTCGTAAGCTTGATTCCTCAATTCTTGAAGCTCGTTGAGTTGAATCTTCCGAAAATCACCGGCTTTGTTGATGTCGAAGTTAGCCCACTTCAAGGCCCAGTATGCCTTATGTTCCAGCTCGATGGGTAGGTGGCAGGCTTTTCCGTACACAAGACGATAAGGTGTACAGCCAATCGGCGTCTTGTAGGCGGTACGGAAAGCCCACAGAGCATCATCAAGTTTATCGGCCCACGAGGCACGATGCTCTCCCACAGTACGTTCCAAAATTCTCTTCAATCCACGGTTGGATATCTCGGCTTGACCGTTGGTTTGAGGATGATAGGCGGTGGAAAGACGGTGATTGACACCATACTTTGCCATTACTCTTGCAAATTGATCGTTGCAAAAATGAGTCCCGCGGTCACTGATAATAGCACGAGGAACACCGAAACGAGCAAACAGTTGTTTCAAGAAATTACAAACCACCCTCGCGTCGTTAGTGGGTAAAGCTTTTGCTTCAACCCATTTAGAAACGTAGTCGACAGCGACAAGGATGTATTTGTTGCCTTTAGAAGACGGGAATGGCCCCATAAAGTCGATGCCCCAGACATCAAAGATTTCACATTCTTGTATGAAATTTTGAGGCATTTCATCTTTATGTGTAATCTTGCCTTGTTTTTGGCAAGCATCACAATGTTTAACCATCTCGTGAGCATCACGATAAATGGTGGGCCAATAAAATCCCGAGTCAAACACTTTTTTGGCGGTGTAGTTGGGACCAAAGTGACCACCGGTGGGTCCTTTGTGGCACGCTTGGAGAATATCAAAAGCTGCAGGTCCGTCAACACACCTACGAATAATCAGGTCAGCGCATTGTTTGAATAGAAAAGGGTCCTCCCAAAAGTAAGTCTTAACATCGTTCAAGAACTTCTTCTTTTGTTGGGATGTTAACCCTTGGATGAGAACACCACCCGCTAAGTAGTTTGCAATATCGGCAAACCACGGGGTGCCATCAAGATTGGGATTTATAGACATTAAGGTTTCAAGGGGAAAAGAGTCATTGATCTCTTTGTTCGGATGGTCCCCTTGATATGGATCCTCAAGTCTGCTCAGATGATCCGCGGCCAGGTTTTCAGCACCCTTCTTGTCACGAATTTCAATGTTGAATTCTTGAAGGAGTAAAACCCAGCGGAGAAGTCTTGGCTTAGAATCATTCTTAGTCATCAAGTACTTCAACGCGGAATGGTCCGTGTATACGATGGTGGTGGATAAAACAAGATAGGGGCGAAATTTCTCAAAAGCATAGACAACAGCTAAAAGCTCTTTTTCGGTTGTCGTATAATGCAATTGAGCCCCCGTCATTGTTTTGCTAGCGTAGTGGATTGGTTGGAAGTGTTTATTCACTCTTTGGCCCAAAACCGCACCAATAGCAAAGTCGCTAGCATCGCACATCAATTCAAAAGGCAGCTCCCAATTAGGGGTAACCAAGACCGGTGCCTTAGTCAGCTTATCCTTGAGAAGATTGAATGCTTCGAGACACTCTGTAGAAAAGATAAAAGGAGTATCTTTTTCCAAGAGGTGGGTCATCGGGCGAGCGATTTTAGAGAAATCCTGAATAAATCGTCGATAGAAGCCCGCATGACCCAAAAAACTTCTCACACCCTTCACGGTTGAAGGTGGAGGTAATTTGGCTATGACATCAACTTTAGCACGGTCGACTTCAAGACCGGCTTTAGAGATTTTGTGTCCTAGCACAATGCCTTCTTTTACCATAAAATGGCATTTTTCCCAATTTAGAACAAGGCGAGTGTCTTCGCAACGCTTAAGCATACGTTCCAAATTGGCAAGGCAAGCAGAGAAGGAGTCCCCGAAGACCGAGAAATCATCCATGAAGACTTCCATGGTTTGCTCAACCATGTCATGGAATATAGCCAACATGCACCTTTGGAAAGTCCCGGGGGCATTGCATAAACCAAAAGGCATTCTTTTATAAGCAAATGTGCCGTAGGGACAAGTGAATGTTGTCTTCTCTTGATCTTGGGGATCGATGGGTATTTGAAAATAACCCGAGAAACCATCCAGAAAGCAGTAATATTCATTACCAGCTAGACGTTCAAGCATTTGGTCCATAAAAGGTAGAGGGAAATGATCCTTTCTCGTGGCATCATTGAGTTTGCGGTAGTCTATACAAACTCTCCACCCAGTAACGAGACGGGTAGGAATTAACTCGTTGTTTGCATTTGGCACAACGGTGATTCCGCCTTTCTTAGGCACACAATGGACTGGACTGACCCATGGTGAATCCGAAATAGGGTAAATCATACCCGCATCAAGAAGTTTGATAACCTCTTTTTTGATGACGTCATGGATTTTAGGATTCACCCTTCTTTGGCTTTGAATAGTGGGCTTAAAGTCGTCCTCCATGAGAATTTTATGTGTGCAAAAGTGAGGATCAATTCCGCGGATGTCGGAGATTTTCCAAGCGATAGCGCGTTTATGCTTCTTCAACACTGCAACAAGTCGGGCTTTTTCGTCTTCTTTCAGATCCTTTGCGATGATGACCGGTAACTTCTCGTCGTCTTCTAGGAAAACGTACTCAAGATGAGGCGGTAGGTCCTTAAGCTCGAGAGTAGGAGGATCCTCAGTAGATGGTGAAACTAACGATGGATCATCATTAGTCACCTCTTTAGGAGTAGGAGGAGACAATGGGTCCTCATTGAGAAGTCTCTCAATAGTACGAATATCTTCATCCCAATTGGTGGACGAATTATCATACTTAATGTCGAGAGGACCCAAGCTAGCTTCGAACTCATCCAAGTCACTTTCTCCAAAAGGAGTAAATGCCGGAGCAATTGAGGCAACGGTCTCAACATTGGGTAGAGAAGAGAGAGTACTTTTGCAAGCATCATGAAAATGTTCTTCACAAGCCTCATCGAGAACATCAATAGCATTAACACTCTCATATGAATAAGGTTGCTGAGAAATCTTACCCATGTTGAAGAGAATTTGATCGTCACCAACTCTCATGATTAATTCGCCTGCGGCTACATCAATGAGAGTGCGACCGGTCCTCAAGAATGGACGTCCAACGATTAATGGAACACGAGGGTCCATCTCGTAGTCAACGACGACAAAATCCGCCGGAAAGGTGAATTTATCAACGCCAACAAAGACATCTTCGGCTATCCCCACTGGATAAGCAACCGTACGGTTTGCTAATTCCAAAGTCATTCGTGTGGGGACTAGCTCGGGGAGAGATAATTGCTTCCAAACACTTAAAGGCATTAAGTTTATACTGGCACCTAGATCGGCTAGAGCCATGCAATTCTCTACTCCCGGGAAGTTGCACGGAATCAAGAAGCGACCCGGATCACCAAGTTTGGTGGGCAATTTCCTTAAGAGCACTGCGGAGCAGTTCTCATTAAGTTGGGTCTGAGCAATGTCAAGAAGCTTTTCTTTATCACTTAGAAGATCTTTAAACATCTTAGCATATTTGGGCATGTGAGCGAGAGCCTCGGCAAAGGAGATGTTAAAATTCAATTGTTTAAACATTTTTAGGAAGTTTGAAACTTGAATATCATCCTTGCTCTTTTGCTTCTCTTTCCTCAACCTTGAAGGATAAGGTATATTGGATGAAGAAGAAGGCTTTAAAGGGAGAGGATCACTCACAACCACGGGTGGTGGGGAAATGGGGATAGAAGGTGAAGGAGGTGGAGAAAGTTGCTCTTTTTCCTTGTTCACAATCACGGGTGGAGGTGTAGGAAGCTCGGGTTCCATATAACCTTTTCCACTACGAGTGGTGATTGCTTTCATCTCCCCTCTTGGATTTGCAACGGTATTACTCGGAAGAGTACCCGAAGAAGAGGGTTGATTACCTTGGATGAGCGAACCAATCATATCACGAAGGTGAAGAGCTTGATTATTGAAAGAGTTTTGCATGTTGGCATTAATAGCATCGCTGTGTTTGGCCATATCATTCCTTAGCTCGGCTCGAATATCGCTTCCTTGTTTCACCATGTCATTCTTCAAGTTGACAAACTGACTCTGAAGATTCGTCACCATCTCACGATTGGTCTTCATGAACGACTCGACGTCGGGATTCACTGCCATCGGTTGATTGAGAGGTGGAGCTTGGTAAGCTTGAGAATTTCCTTGAGTTTGGTAGGTATTTCTTTGGGATGGATATTGGTTTTGAGCACGAGGTTGGGATTGGTTGTTTTGGTTATAGCTTTGTTGTTGGTTTTGGTTTGCAGGAGGAAAACCGGGAGGTGCAAGATAATTGTTGGAACGATAACTTAGCAAGCTACGGTCTCCTTGAGGGCGAGCTTGATAGCCTCCCGTGGGATATGTACCGTATGCTGCGTTAACGTTTTCAGAATAATTGCCTTGAGTGGAAGGACAATCATTAAAAGAATGAGGACCACCACATGTGTCACAAGAAATAGCAACGGCTTTAGCTTGTTGAAAGTGGTTTGTGGCCATGGTCATGAAATTTTTGTTCATTTCAGCAAGTTGACGAGAAATTTCAGTCATCTCAGGATTGGAAGTAGTAGAAGAAACATTGACTCTCGAGTTAGATCTTGAGGATGCGGATGAATCCCAATTCTTGTGGTGAGTAGTCATGTTTTCAATCAACTCTCGACACTCCTCTGGTCTCCTTTTCATAAAAGTACCACCGGCGGCGGCATTGATCGTGTCACGATCACGAAAGGTGAGACCATTGTAGAAGGTGTCAATGAGAGTGACGGGGAGCATATTGTGATTAGGACAGCGGTCGATTAAATCATTGTAACGTTCCCAAGCATCGAAAAGTGATTCATCATTCTCTTGCATAAATCCACTGATTTGGTTACCAAGGCTAGTGACCATGGATGGGGGAAAGTAGCGCGATAAAAAGCGTTGAGTCATGTCGTTCCATGTATGAATAGAATTCTTAGGAAGACGGTCAAACCATTTTTCGGCATGGTGAGAAAGCGAGTGAGGAAAGACTTGGAGGCGAAGGTCATCCATAGAAACACCGGGAGATTTCATGCTTTGGGTAATAGTGATGAATTTGTCGAGGTGTTTGTTGGCATCATCATCCGGAATTCCGCGAAATGGATTCGTTTGTACTTGTTGTATCATGTGATGCTTCAACAAAAACTCCTGAGCCGTGACATGCATCGGTGCAATCGGGCCTCCACGTCCGTTCATTGTGGGTTGACATAGCTCCTCCATGGTTCGTAAATCGGGTGGATTATTCATATTTTGGTTGGGTGGGTTATTATTATTGTTGTTGTTTTGGGGGGGTGGAATATTATTGTTGTTGTGTACACCTGCCATGTCTAATTGTTCGAGAGTCTCGGGCTCTGAATAAGACGTGGATCGAGTACGCATACACTAAAAAGAAAATGCAAGAGAAAATATTTTTGGTTTTTATAGGTTTTATATTGTTTTTGTATTTTTGAAAATTTTATATTTTTATGGATTTTTGAAAATTTTTGTGCTTGAAAATAACGTTCCCGAAAGAACGGATCCCAAAATCCAATTTTTCTCACAAGAAACCGTTGATCCTTACGAAAAGAGCCGGCAGCGGCGCCATTTAATAACTGACTTTTGGTTGGTTAATAAAAGGTTTTTGCCTGCAAGATCTCTCTTTGCGTTGCTCGTACCCAATTGATATATATCGTTGTTTCGTTCTCGGTATCTTCTCGAATCGATCACGGTCAAAAGTGGAATGTTTGTAATTGGTGACTAAAAAGGGGGAGCTTTGGTCTAAATCTACTAAAATGATAAAGGCAAGTAATAATAAAACTAAACTAGAAGCTTTAAATAAAACAGTAGAAAATACCTCAATAAAACTGAAATCCTTCTATTCGGAATGTTGGCCTTACTCGGAATAATTGGAAAATATCCTATTCGGAATACTCTGGAAATGCCCTATTCGGAAAGTATGATTATTCGGAATATTTTGTTCCATGCGGAAAGTTATGATCATGCGGAAAGTTTAAGCTATTCGGAATAATGGATCAATTCGGAAAGTAGAGCTATTCGGAAAATAGCTCTATTCGGAACAATGAATGCTATTCGGAAAAATACTCTTATGCGGAATAATGAGGGCAATTCGGAATATGAAATATTCCGAATAGAGAAATTGAAAGTAACCTTATGCGGAATATTTTTAGAAAAAGCTCTATTCGGAAAAACTCGGAAGGAACCCCTACTCGGAATATTTAAAAGTTCCGAATAGACAAGAAATTTAGACCCTCATTCGGAATAAATGAAAAGTTCCGAATAACCAATAAGGAGAAAACCCCTATTCGGAATAAAGGAAAGTTCCGGATAGACACAACCCCAGATTCCCTATTCGGAATCTGGGCAAGATCAGAAAGTGGGACGAAGAACAGGGAAGTTACAGAACACGAAATCAAGACCAAAAATCACCAAGTTATTGATCCAAACCTTAACCAATTTTACCACTAATCTTTTACTCAAAGAAAACTTGAATCCAAACAACAAAAATCACAAAACCCACATACTTTTGACAATCAAAACCAACGTATGAAATTCAAGAACTAAGAATCAAAAAGATATGAAGAACAAGATTATGGAAAGATTAAAAGATGATTTGTATTAATCAATTAAGATTCAAACAACAAAGATTAACTTACAAGATTGGAAGATAAATCAAACAAAGATTAAAACCACTCCTTAAGGGAGATGGTTCCTAAAAACTAGGAAGAAGAAAATAACTGGAAAAGGAAGAGAGAGCGTCCGAATGTGTGAGTGGGAGGAGTATTTATAGGCTTCTCCCTTGGTTGGTGAGTGGGCTTTCTTCCCTTCTTTTTGTCTTCTCGTCTTTTCAGAAAAGTTGACGTTTTCGATTCTGATTCGGGATTTGTCGTCGATTAAATTCAACTCGTCTTTTAATTTCTTCGTTAAATAGACTTGAGTTTCTTCGACATATGTAAATCTTCCGTCTTTGATCCTTTTCTTCGATAAATCTTCAAATAGGCCCATTGACTTCAAATCTTTTGCATCTTTTGGACAATAGACTTCGTCTTCGGTCTTTTTCCTTTATAAAACCCGTGCAATCCCATGTTTTCTCCAATATTTATCCGGTTGGCTCTGAAAACATAACAAACAC